>CAUYUJ010013903.1:80000-139129 GCA_963575745.1 Prorocentrum cordatum | reverse complement strand
CTCCTCCTCCTCCTCCTCCTCCTCCTCCTCCTCCTCCCCGCTCCTCCTCCTCCAACTCCTTCTCCTCCGCCTCCTCCTCCTCCTCTTCCTCCTTCTCCTCCTCTTCCGCCTTCTCCAGTTCAGACCCCCAAGGCCCCATCTCCAAGCGAGGCGAGCGAAGCGAAGCGAAGCGCGGGCGAGGCATCGGCGACGTCGGCGTCGAGACAATCGGGCGACCTCGGCGGGGAGCGAAGCGAGGCGAAGTGCGGGCGAGGCGTCGGCGACGTCGGCGTGGAGACGATCGGGCGACCTCGGCGGGGAGCGAAGCGAAGCGAAGCGCGGGCGAGGCGTCGTCGGCGTGGAGACGATCGGGAAACGATGGTTGGAAGCGAAGCGAAGCGAAGCGCGGGCGAGGCATCGGCGCCGTCGGCACGGATACGATCGGGCGACCTCGGCGGGGAGCGAAGCGAAGCGAAGCGCGGACGAGGCATCGGCGACGTCGGCGTGGAGACGATCGGGCGACCTCGGCGGGGGAGCGAAGCGAGGCGAAGCGCGGGCGAGGCATTGGCGACGTCGGCGCGGAGACGATCGGGCGACCTCGGCGGGGAGGGGGAAGCGGAAGCGAAGCGAAGCGCGGGCGAGACGTCCCGGCGACGTTGGCACCGGAGAGGAGGGACGGTACGGGCGCACCTCAGGAGTCGGGAGCGAAGCGAGGCGAAGGCGAAGCGCGGAAAACGACGGCATCGGCGACGTCGGGCGTGGATACGATCGGGCGACCTCGGCGAGGGAGCGAAAGCGGAAGCAGCAAAGCGCGGGCGAGGCATCGGCCGACGTTGGGCTACAGGAGAGAGGAGGCAAGACGATCGGGCGACCTCGGCGGGGAGCGAAGCGAAGCGAAGCGCGGGCGAGGCATCGGCGACGTCGGCGTGGAGACGATCGGGCGACCTCGGCGGGGAGCGAAGCGAAGCGAAGCGCGGGCGAGGCATCGGCGACGTCGGCGTGGAGACGATCGGGCGACCTCGGCGGGGAGCGAAGCGAAGCGAAGCGCGGGCGAGGCATCGGCGACGTTGGCACGGAGACGATCGGGCGACCTCGGCGGGGAGCGAAGCGAAGCAAGCGCGGGCGAGGCATCGGCGACGTCGGCGCGGAGACGATCGGGCGACCTCGGCGGGGGAGCGAAGCGAAGCGAAAGCCGTAGTCGTGCGTGCTCCTCCGGGGAGCTCGCCCGTGCCCCCACAGGGCATGGCGTGGAGGCCGTGGCCTCGACGAGGAAGACTTTCTGCTCAAGCTTGTGAAACGTATGTCCTCTCAGATGACGAGAGAGAGATCCACCGCCGCTTTACTGTGGAAAATTCCCCCCCCTTCGGCGTTGGTTTCTGACGCCGCGGGGGATCGTTCAGCCTTGAACGATCGGCCGCTTCCGAAACGTCAGATAGCTCAACACCGACCGATTCTGGGCCGCCGCCGGCGCTCCACGTGAAACGCCGGCGGCGGGGTCGCCGCAGGTCGACGCGACGCGAACCCACCGTAGGAGCCACCAGTGGAGCTCGGAAACGATTGCGTGTGGAGCCGCCGCCGTCTGCAGCGAAGAATGTGCCTGACAAGGGGAAGAGGGGAGCACGAGCGAGGGGCGAGGGCCCTCACTCATGCCTGCTCCTCACCTTCCTCCTCCTCCTCCTCACCTTCCTCCTCCTCCTCTCTCTTCCTCTTCCTCTTCCTCCTCCTCCTCCTCTTCCTTTTCCTCCTCCTCCTCCTCTTCCCCTCCTCGTCCTCTTCCTCCTTCCTGCATTCTGCCCTTCCTGCCTTCCGTCCCTTTGTCCTTCCTTCCTCCTCCTTGCCTCCTTCGAGCCTTCCTCCTCCTCCTCCTCCTCCTCCTCCTCGTGCTCCTCGTCCTCCTCCTCCTTCCAATCGTCCTCCTCGTCCTGGAGGAGAAGAAGGAGAAGGAGGAGGAGGAGGAGGACGAGGAGCAGCAGCAAGGAGGAGGGGGAGGGGGGCATGCTCGCGCGGGGAGCAGCAGAAGGGAGGGAGGGAGGATGCAGAAGGTAGGAGAGAGGATGAGAATAAGGAGGAGGAGGAGGAGGAGGAGGAGGAGGAGGAGGAGGCGGACCCAGCTGCCGCCCCCCCGCCCCTACGTCCTACGCTCCTCCATCCCTCCCCCCTCCCCCCCCGTTCCCTCCCTCCATCCATCCTCCCCCTGTTCCCTCCCCTGTTGTTCTCCCCCCCCTCCCTCCATCCATTCCTCCCCCCCCCCGTTCCTCCACCCTCCCCCCCGCCCCTACGGCCCTACGCTCCTCCATCCCTCCCTTCCCCCCGAGCACCCCTGGAGCCGAGCGGCGGCTCGAGGAGGGCGGACGGAGCCCCGCGCCTGCAGGCTGGAACATGGCGCGGCGGCGAGAGAGCACGCGGCGGGCGCGCGCAGCGCCCTGGCCGCCACCGCGCGGCGGGGGGGGGGGCCCCTTCGGCGGGCCGGGGCCGCCCGTGGGAGCTGCGGGGAGGGGAGGAAGGGAGAAAGAACTGCGCACAGCATCATCGTCATTAGTATTATTATTATTATTATTATTATTATTATTATTATTATTATTATTATTAGTATTATTATTATTAATAATACTATTACTATTACTTATTAGTAGTGAATAATATCATTATAGTATTATTATCATTAATCATCATCATCATTCATCAGCATCATCATCATCAGCATCATCATCATCATCATCATCATCATCATCATCATCATCATATCCTCATCCTCATCCTCATCCTCATCCTCATCCTCATCCTCATCCTCATCCTCATCATCATCATCAATCATCATCATCCATCATCTCATCAATCATCATCATCATCATCATCATCGTCATCATCATCATCATCATCATGATCATCATCATCGTCATCATCGTCATCATCATCATCATCATCATCATCATCATCATCATCATCATCATCATCGTGATCATCACAGCATCATCATCACCGTCAGCAGAAGCATCATCATCATCATCATCAGCATCATCATCATCATCATCGTCATCCTCATTCTCATCCTCAGCATCATCATCATCACATCAGCATCATCATCATTACCATCAGCATCATCGTAATCACCATCATCATCATCATCAGCAGCAACATCACCATCAGCATCATCATCATCAGCATCATCATCATCGGCATCGCATCATCATCAACATCAGCATCATCATCAACAGCATCATCATCATCATCAGCATCATCATCATCAGCATCATAATCGCGATCATGATCATCATCATCATCAGCAGCTGCATCATCAGCATCATCATCATCAGCAGCAGCATCATCATCAGCAGCAGCAGAATCATCATCATCATCATTATCATCATCATTATTATCATCATCGTCATCATCAGCATCACCACCACATCAGCATCATCAGTACCATCAGCATCATCGTAATCACCATCATCATCATCAGCATCATCATCACCATCAGCATCATCATCATCAGCAGCAGCACCATCATCATCGTTGTCATCATCGTCAGCAGCAACATCAGCATCATAATCATCATCATCCTCATCATCACCACCATCGTTATCAGAATCATCATCGTCACCATCACAATCAGCGTCGCCATGATCATCAGCAGCAGCATCCACATCAGCATCATCATCACCATCACCATCCGCATCAGCAGCATCGTCATTATCATCATCAGCATCATCATAACCATCATTAGCATCAGCATTAGCATCAGCAGTATCAGCATCATCATCAGCAGCAGCATCCTTAGCATCAGAAGCAGCATCCGTATAAGCATCATCACCATCAGCATCAGCACAATCATCATTAAGTTCAGCATCATCAGTATCAGCAGCATTATCAGCATCAGCATCATCATCAGCAACATCAGCATCATCATCAGCATCATCAGCATCATCAGCATCATCATCATTACCATGTGTATCGCCATACTCATCAGCAGTAGCATCATCACAAGATCATCACCATCATCAATCGCATCATAATCATCACCATCGTCAGCACCATCGGCATCAGCATCAGCGTGATCAGCATCATCATCATCAGCAACATCAGCATCGTCATCACAAACAGTATCGTCATCATCAGCATTAGCATCATGATCAGCATCAGCATCGGCATCACAAGCAGCATCATCAGCACCATGATCATCAGTGTCAGCGTCATCAGCATCATCATCATCAGCAACATCATCGTCACAAACAGCGACATCATCAGCATCATCAGCATCTGCAGCATCATCATCATTATCATCTTCCTCACAAGCATCATGATCACTAGCATCAACATCACAAGCAGCATCATCATAAGTCTGATCATCATCAATACCAGCGTCATCATCATCAGCATCAGCCGCATCATCATCACAAGCAGCATCATCATCAACATCATCAACATCATCAACATCATCATCACACAAGCAACATAATCAGCATCAGCATCATCATCAGCATCATCAGCATCATCAGCATCGTCCTTATCATCATCACCATAATGATCATGATCATCATCAGCATGATCGTCAGCATCAGCATCGTCGTCGTCATCATTAGCATCGTCCGCATCATCAGCAGCATCAACATCATCAGAACCGCCGTCGTCGTCATCATTATCCTCAACAGCAGCATCATCATCAGCACCGTCGTCATCATCATAATCCTCAACAGCAGCAGCAACATCATCGTCATCGTCATCATCATCACCACCACCAACACCATCATCATCACCAACAGCATCAGCAACATCACCACAATCACTATCATCACAACCACCACTAACACCCTCATCTCCACAATCGTGCCGCAACCAGTGGCGCGGTCCCTTTACAGGGCAACCCATGGCGCTGCGGCGCACCTCGTGGATCGGGCAACCCGTGGCGCAACATATGGAACAACTTACAGCGCGACCCATGACTGGCGCAAACAGTGGCGCAACCCATGGCGTCACCCGTGGATGGCGCATGGCACGGAGCGCGCATCTCACGGCGAAACCCATTCATGGCGCAGCCGATGGATGACGCAACATGTGACGCAACCCATGGATCGCGGAACCCATGGCGCGCCACATTGGCGGCACACACCCATTGTGCTCGCCGCTTGGGCTGGCGGTCCCCCCCCCAAACGACGAGCTGTCCTGTGTTTACTTTCTCATTGTACTACCGACCCGCTGACGTTGCTGAGCAAACACCGCACCAACTCCCGGCAAGGCAACGACGTTGTCAATGCCCTTTCCAGGCGCCCTGGCAACGCCGCCCAGCACTGCTCGCTGCGCTTCCCATCAGGGCAAGATTGGGTTGTCCAGCGGCTTCTTCCAATGAGTAAGGTACCGCGCGGTGTGTACGAATATTTCGCCATTCACGGCGTGGACCATGAAGTCTGACATGTTGATCGACCCGAGTGCTGTCGACCTCACCTTTGTATGGACTTCGCGCCATGGGCTGCTCTCTGGAGACCCTGGGTACCAGATCGAGAACCCAGAGGGTACTCAACTTTGAGCGCCCACGCCAACGTCACAGCCGCGTCCAGCCGGAGCGAACCTGCATCATCTCTGTAAGAAATTGGGAACCGCGCGAACATACACTGGGCCCTGCCCCTCCGAACCTCGCAGAAACGCCACACGACAAAATGTAGTACATAATGTTCTGACCATTCTCTGGGCGACAGATGTTGAAAACAATTAGCCTGGCAAAGGATCCAACCATGCGCAAATGTGAACACCGCAATTATAATGATCGTCTTCGGTGGCGCTCCCTGTGGGGCCACGAACCTCGTGAGGAGCGTGCCGGACATGGGGGGAGCGGACGCATGGGAAAGTCGCCACTGGGGCCTTGGGTGGAATTCCCTATGGGGCCACGAATTGTGTGAGGGCGTGCCACAACGGGTGATAATGACGGCAATGATGTTGAAGAACCCGTAGACACATGAAGAAGGACGGCGATGACAATAGATCAGGTGGCCGCCCGCCCCCTTTAATAAGAAGGGCCAAAGTAAACCGCGCAACTATTGAAAAAAGTCTCAAGCCTGCTGGAACACCCTGGAGGCGGCCAAGGGGTCCGACCCTCCGCAACCCAGAAAGAAATTACGCAGTCAACAGAAGGGGGGGGGGAAATTCGTTGGAAGTCGTTCCCGAAGAGCTTCCCTGGGACGCCGACCCCCCGGCCCCCCTCCCACCTCCCCCCGTTGGTATCGGCGTGATTCGCGCTGGCGCCGTCTGGGAACGGCTAGGGGCAGCCGACTCCCAGACGCAACCGGCGCGAATCGTGACGTTGCCGGCCCCCTCCCCCGCCCTACCCCCAAACAGTGCGTCTCTAGCAATATGCGTTGGGCAAACAACGAGGAGCGGCCTATGACATTTGCAAATGAGTTGACAATTCCATCCAATGACGACGGCAAAACCAATGACGGCGCCGATGTTGAGCACGCCCGCCGATAACGATGACGATGTCCTCGCGTCGGCGATGAATGTGTTTGAGTTCGACATGCGCGCGCGGCCGACGCGCGCGACTGGCCCGCGTGAGAATATTTGACACGGATCGTGCCCGCCACCCCCGAACGCGCGCAAGGGCGTTCGAATGAGCTCAACATGCGGCGCAATGGGCCCGTTTGGAAACATGCCCCCCCCCCCAAAAAAAAGCAATCGCAGCGGACGCAGGATGTTTTAGGAAAGTCTTTGTTGGGAAACCATGTGTTTGTTAAAAAATCTGGGCAGTCGTCTTTGAAATCCTTACGCAACTCAAGGTATTAGAATGATTTCGGCATGCGCGAGCGACGACACGCGCGTGTGCAAATCGTCGCGTTTGTTGGGAGGTGCTCATGAACACCGCTGCTTTGTTTTTTACGATTTTTACGAATGCGGGCGCAGAATATCTGCAGAGGGTGAAAAGGGGCGAACTCCGGCCCGGCTGGGATGGTGTGGATTCATACTCCGGATGCGCAGTGGGGCAGAATGTAAATTGCAATTGCGAAAACGTGGATCGTCAACCCCGGGGGGAGATGGGGGAGATTCTCATATTTCCTTAGGAGAACTCAACTATGCTCGCAGTGAACGGTCATTCCACTGTACGCGCAATCATCCCACCGACCCACCCGCAATTTTGGTTCCGCAAAACCCATGTGACGGCGATTGCGAAGGGTGTTTGGCGTTGGCTGGTGCATCTCTGCGGCCGCGCTAGCCCGCGCTTGCTCGCGCGCGCAACGGCCAGCTAGTGCGGCGCGACCGACGCGGCCGCGGTGGCGCTGACCGCTGGGCACATACCAGCGGGCAGTTCATTGCGAGTAGGTGACTTCGGCGGGCGCGGTATCATGGCGACGCCGACAACGATAGCCACGATGATGGAAGTAGCGATGATGGTGACGATGGTGGCGATGACGACTTCAAGGCACCAATGACGGCGCCAATGTTGATCACGCTCGCCGATAAAGATGACGATGTCCTGGCATCGGTGGTGAAGGTTTTGAAGGAATTCGGCATGCGCGCGCAGCCGACGCGCTCGAAGTTTCCAGCGTAATAATATTTGACTCGGATCGTGCCCCCCCCAGCACGCGCGCAAGGGCGTTCGAATGAGTTCAACATGCGGCGCGAGAGGCCCGCTTGGCAGAACTGGATGGCAATGTTGAAAAGCATATGGTTCTTAAGAATTCGCAAGAGCGCACGCGCAGGCTTGGTTTGAAAACCTGTGTTGCAAAATCATATGTTTGTACAGATTGTCTGGGCACTCGCTTTCGAAATCCGTACGAAACCTACCGTTCTTGACAGAATTCGGCATGCGGACGCGGCGACGCGCGCGTGCACTTCGTCCCGTCGTTTTGCAGAACAGGTTGTTGTGACAGCACGCGCGCAAGGGCGTTCGAACGATTTCGACATGCGTGCGCGACAGGCCCTATTGACAGCTTGTTAAAAAATGTGGAAAAAAGGATGTTTGCGTGAAGAATCTGCAAAAGCGCGAGCACAAATCTTTTGTTAGAAATCCGTGTTGCGACCCCATGTGATTGTTTACCCGTTTGCGTGACGTTCGATGCTGAAATCCTTACAACACCAAGGTTTTTGTGTCAAAGAGTTTCGGCACGCGCGAGTGACGACACGCGAGTTTGCACTTCGTCCCATATGTTGCAATGGGTTCGTGAAAACTGATGATTTGTGATAAACGAGTGCGCGCGCAAAAGATCTGTTGCATATGAAGAGGGGGACACCAGCCTGCATGGGAGGGTATGAGTTCATACCTTGGATGGAAGATGGGGCAGAACCATGTAAATTGCACATCCCCAGGGGGCCCGATAAATCCAGGGGGGGTAGATCCTAATACTCTCTTAGAAAGGAGAGTATACGCGGTGCAATACATGTGGTGCGAACTACGCTGCGCAATCTCGGCGGCAACGAGGCGGCGACGGGGCAGCGACGGCGGGCCAATAGCCGCCACGTGGCTCAGTGTGGAGCCCGAATTGCTTCGCCGATGCATCGGCGATGCGTCGCGATCCTCCGACCCCCGTCCACTCCGACCCCGTCCAGGAGGCCCAGGAACATGCTGCAGAAGCAAACGGGTCGGGGAGCAGCCGGGCGAGAACTCGCTTGCGGGTGGCGCGGCGGGAGCAGGTAAGACGAAGCCAGGACGAAGACAACATCGGGTGAGGATACAGCCAACACGCTCGGCCCATCCTTAGAGACTATCGCTGGCCAACCTTGTTCGAAAAGTCGTCTTGGCCCTTCAGGGCCCTTGCATCCTTACAGCGCATCCTTATGATACGGGTTGACTGTAAACCGGGAATATCTGACGTCCGGCGGCTCTGCCGGGTGTCTCGAGCGCCGCGGCCTTCTCAGTGCTCTCTAGAACGCTCTGAGAGCGTCCCAGAACGCTCTGGAACGGACTTCTCTTCGTCCTGGCCCCGTCCGATTGTGGCCAGTCAGGCCCTCCCCCACTCCGGGAAATGGAGGAGGAAGAGGGAGGAAAATATACTCCGCGTGTCCCTTACCTTTCCCGTGGAACGCTCTGAGAGCGTCCCAGAGCGCTCTGGAGCGGACTTCTCCTCGTCCTGGCCCCGTCCGACTGGCCAGTCCAGCCCTCCCCCAATCTGGGAAATGGAGGAGGGAGGGAAAAACAGTGCGGGCGCGGCCGCAAGAAACCCTCGCAAAACTTAACCCTGAGAACCCGCACGCGAAGTGCACCTGAGGGGAATACCTGGAGCACCCTGAACGCGGCCGCTCCCTCCTCGGCTGCGGAAGCCACCGCGCAGCGAGGAAACCCTGGATATCCTGACGAAACGCAGATGGTTTCTTGAGGCGCGCCCCCACTGCATACCCCGCTGGTCCTCCACCTGCCCCGTGGAGCGCTCCGAGCGCGTCCCGGAGCGCTCCGGAGAGGACCTCTCCCCGCCCTGGCCCCGTCCGCGCGGGGCTCGCCTCCGCCAGCCCCGAGCGAGCGCGTGGGCAGGGCGGCCGCGGCTTCGATCAGGCGGGCACCGGCTCCCTGGCAGGCGGCGCGGGGCTCCCGCTGCTCTGCGACCGTCCCGGCAGTCCTGTAGTCCTACCACGACATGTTCTCAGAACCCAAACATGTTCGAAGAGCAAACACAATGTCCTTAGAACATGAGCCCGATGGGTTAAAACAAAACAGGCTCCGCCAGAAGTGTTCTAAGAACATTTCGTGGGAAACACACAAGTTGATTAGAACATTGTTTGGTTGGACTATAGGCACGCCAGGACGCTTCGCCAGTGCTTGACCGCTGCTCTGCGACCGCGTGAACGACGATCGGAAGCGGGTCTTACTGAAGGGGCCCAGGGACACACAGATGCATACACACACACACACACAAATCCAAGGGTTCCCCATATTCTCCGATGTTTCCTGGATTTTCGTCTTCCCCCCCACTTCCCATGTTTTCACATACCTTCCTGGGGATCGACGGTTAATTGTGTCTGTGTGTTTTTCTCCTCCTGATGAGCAACGATCAGAAGCGGGTCTTACGCGAGATGGCACAGCGACCTTACGCCGCCGCTTGCGCGGGCCGGCAGCGCGGCACGCCACATTGGGAGCGAGGGCGCTTGCGCGCGAGCTTGCGCGGGCAGCTTGCGCGCGAACGTCGGCAAAGACGAAATCGTTTTTGTTGCTTGCGTCGCTCCCTTGAAGATTGTTTTTTGTTGTTTCCAGTAACAGTCATGACTCCTTACCCAGAGTAGGGCGGGTGGGTGGGGCCCAGAGCAGCAACTGGGCCACGACAAACTCGGCCAGGCTGAACTAGGCCAGGTAAAAACTCGGCCAGGCTGAACTCAGCCAGCTGACCTCGGCCAGTGTGAGCTCGGCCAGGCTGAACTAGGCCCAGGCCGAGTTCAGCCTGGCCGAGTTCAGCCGGCCGAGCTCAGCCTGGCTGAGCTTCGCCTGGCCGAATATTTCCCCTGTCGCCAGGGAACTGTGACGCTTGGGCAGGGTGGGGCACGTCTGGGCGGGGGGGGCGCCGCGACCGCCATAGTACGCGCGCGACAGCCAGCACGGGGGGGGGCGTCCAGGCCCCCCCCCGTTGCGTGCGATCGTTACCGTCACCCGCGGGGGTCAGCGACGAGCGCGGACGTCCTCGCGCCGCCATGGGTGGCCAGGGGCTCGCGCAACGGCTGGGCATCCGCGGCCAAGGGCCATGACGCGGTGCACGCACCGAGCCCTGGCGCTTCGACCCGGCGCGCTCCACCGTCCCCCGCTGCGCTGGCGATCGCGCGCCCGCGTTCGAGTGGCTGGCACGCCACAGGGCTGGTGCGAAGAAGGAGCGTCACCTGCGGCCGAACGAGAGGGACTGTGAGCAGCTGCTGCAGACGGGTCGACGACGCAGCAGAAGCGGCAGCGGCACGCAGCACCTGAGCGGCAGCAAAGAGCCAATGTGACTCAGAAAGATAGACCACTAGTAGTGGTAGTGGTAGTGGTAGTGGTAGTGGTAGTGGTAGTGGTAGTGATAGTGGTAGTGGTAGTGGTAGTGGTAGTGGTAGTGGTAGTGGTAGTGGTAGTGGTAGTGGTAGTGGTAGTGGTAGTGGTAGTGGTAGTGGTAGTGGTAGTGGTAGTGGTAGTGGTAGTGGTAGTGGTAGTGGTAGTGGTAGTGGTAGTGGTAGTGGTAGTGGTAGTGGTAGTGGTAGTGGTAGTGGTAGTGGTAGTAGTAGTAGTAGTAGTAGTAGTAGTAGTAGTAGTAGTAGTAGTAGTAGTAGTAGTAGTAGTAGTAGTAGTAGTAGTAGTAGTAGTAGTAGTAGTAGTAGTAGTAGTAGTAGTAGTAGTAGTAGTAGTAGTAGTAGTAGTAGTAGTAGTAGTAGTAGTAGTAGTAGTAGTAGTAGTAGTAGTAGTAGTAGTAGTAGTAGTAGTAGTAGTAGTAGTAGTAGTAGTAGTAGTAGTAGTAGTAGCAGTAGCAGTAGTAGTAGTAGTAGTAGTAGTAGTAGTAGCAGTAGTAGTAGTAGTAGTAGTAGTAGTCGTAGTAGTAGTATAGTAGTAGTAAGTAATAGTAGTAGTAGTACTAGTCGTAGTAGCGTAGTAGTAGTAGTAGTAGTAGTAGTAGTAGTAGTAGTAGTCGTAGTAGTAGTAGTAGTAGTAGTAGTCGTAGTAGTAGTAGTAGTAGTAGTAGTTGTAGTAGTAGTAGTAGTAGTAGTAGGTGTGGTAGCACCACTACTACAACTACTCATACTACTACTGCTACTACTGCTACCACTACGACTACTAATACTATTGTAGCTACTACTACTACTACTACTACTACTACTACGACTAGTAATACTACTACTACTACTACGGCTTCTACTAGTAGTAGTAGTAGTAGTAGTACGACTACTACTACTACGTCTACGACTACTGCTACTACTACTACTACTACTACTACGACGGCTACTACTACTGTTACTACCAATACTACTAATACGACTACGACTACGACTACTACTACTATTACTACTACTACCACGATTATTCTTACCACTACTACTACTACCACTACGAACTGATACCACTCCTCCCTCCTCCTCCTCCTCCTCCTCCTCCTACTACTACTACTACTACTACTACTACTACTATACTACGACTACTACTACTACTACTACGACGACTAATACTACTACTTTAACCACTACTACTGACGTACCTACTACTACTACTACTACTACCTAACTACTACTACTACTACTACTACTACTACTACTACTACTACTATCACTACTACAAATAGAACACCGATCATACTAACTTACTACACGACGACTACTACTACTACTACTACGACTGCTAACTACTAAGTAACTGGTACTACCTACTACTACTACTACCACACCACCAACACCACCACACCTACCCCAACACCACTTCTACTACTATTACGACTACTACACTACTACTACTACTACTACTACTATATTACTACTACTACTACTACTACTACTACTACTACTGCTGCTGCACTACTACTACTACTACGCTACTACTACTACTACTACTAACTACTACTACTTACTGCTACTGCTACTGTCTACTGCTACTGCTACGCTACTACTACTACTACTACTACTACTACTACTACTCCTACTACCTACTCTACTACTACTACTCTAGTTTGCTATAGTACTACTACTCCTACTACTACTATCTACGACTACTCACTACTACCTACTACTACTACTACTACTCCAACTACTCCTACTGCTACTCTGCTAACTACTACTGTTCTACTACTACTCCTACTACTACTACTAATAATACTACTACTACTACTACTACTACAACTACTACTACTACTACTACTACTACGACTACGACTACTACTATTACCTCTACTACTACTACTACTGACTACTACTACTACTCTCTGCTACCTCCAACTACTTACTACTACTACGACTACCCTACCACGGCTACTACTACTACGATACTACTCTCCTACTACTGCTACCACTACTACTACTACGACTACGAACTACTACTACTACTTACTACTACTACTACTACTATTACTACTATACTACTACTACTACTACTACTCCTACTGATACCACTACTACTACTACTACTAGTACTAGTACTAGTACTAGTACTAGTACTAGTACTAGTACTAGTACTACTACTACTACTAGTACTAGTACTAGTACTAGTACTACTACTACTACTACTACTACTACTACTACTACTACTACTACGACAACTACTACGACCACGACTGTCTACGACTACGACTACGATTACCACTACTACTACTACTACTACTACTACTACTACTACAACTACTACTACTACTACTACCGACCGACCGACCGACCGACCGACCGACAGACCGACCGACCGACCGACCGACCGACCGACCGACCGACCGACCGACCCACCGACCCACCGACCGACCGACCGACCGACCGACCGACCGACCGACCGACCGACCGGCCGGCCGGCCTTCCTTTCTACCGATCTACCTACCGACCAACCTACCGACCTACCTACTACTAATATGCGCCCCGCTTTGAGGCGCACGTCCGAACCAAGCATATACCTGCGCGCGCGTCGCCCCACGCACACACATAGTGCAATTATGCGTGGGTGATGCGGGGCCAACGCAGCAGCTGCGGCAGCGGCAGCGGCAGCAGCATCGGCAGCGTCCAGCGCAAACCCAGCCTTGGGGAGCCGTCAGGATCGAAGCCACGCACCTCTCAGTGGGGGAGGGGCGATGGGGGGCGGAGGGGGAGGCGGGTGTGGGAGGCGGGATGTGAGGAGGGGGCAAGGAGGTGGATGGACGAGGTGGATGGAGAACGGTGCGGGCAGGGAGTGGGGAGGAGGGGGACAAACGATGGAGGCGGAGGGAGGATTGTACATGGCAAGCGCCAACGGAAACTGCGCGTAGAATCGCAAGTGCCAACAACTGGTTGGTCGTCAAGTGGCGCCCCAGGAGGAGGCCCGAGAAGGCCCAAAAATGCCGAAAGAACACGGTCCTGAATCCTCGATCCTGCATCCGCTGAAGGTCCTCCTTGACTTGCTTTGACAGTACTGCAAGCGAACATCGAATGTTATCGCGTAAGAGGCCTCGAACTGCTGTCATGGTATATGCCTCCTCGTGCGCCTTGGCATGAAAGAAATAGTATTAAAAAACGGATCCTGGACCAAGGGGCTTTCCCGGGGACCAGCTTGTCCGTCTTGAGTCCGATCCGCCGACCCTTGCGGGGTCACAAGGCATGTGAGATATTTGGTGTTCGCGAACCTGGAGGGGGCAGCCTTATTAGGCAGCCGCTCCACACTGACTAGAATCGACGTCCTGTTGTACGAAGGATGGCCCCGAACAAGCCCAGAAAGCGCCGCGGGGCCCTCTGGCCACAGCAACGGCCCAGCACGTCCAAGTGCAATCAGACTACGATGCCGAAGAGCTAATCTTGACCATGGCACGTCAGACCCCCAAGCCCCCCACTCCCCCTTTAGAAGATTATCTTCTGCTCCTGCTTGCCGAGCTGCCGTTCCACATGAACACACATACATACATATAAATGCGGTTTAGGTGTACGACATGGATGCCTAAGATCAGTTGCATACGTGCATGTGTACGTTAGATGTGATTATGTGCTCATGTTACTGTAGGTTTATATGAATATGAATGCGTGTATGGATATGGATACGGAAATGCATGCGTATAAATATATGTGTATGTTGATACGTATGCGTGTGCATGTGTATGCGAAGTGTCCGTGTGTGTGATCATGTGTACGCAATTGTACAATTGTACATGTGCGTAGGCCCGTGCATGCCTATACGTATGCCCATGTATTCATACACGAACACATAATGTGTGTGCAGCTGTGTTTGTACAGCTGCATGTGTGTGTGCACGTCTACATGTATATGTTCAGGTACGCACTCATGCACGCATTGCTTGCAACGGTAAATGTGCCACTGTGCATCTGCATTGTTAGGTGTGCGTGCATGGCACTGCACAGGAGACCGAGAGACACCACACCTAACCTGGACCAGCGCGACGGCACGAGACGGGAAGGCACCCGGCACCAGGCGCCCTTCAACCGCGGGAGCCCCTCGAGGCTCGAGGCCGCGGCACCTCCCCCCCCGAGCCGGTCTTCGCCCAGCCGTTTCCCCACGGCCCCGGGTGCCCGAGGACGCCTCCCGGGGGCCGAAGGCCACGGAGCACCTCCGCCGGGGGTTGTCCAGGAGCGCCTCCGGCGGGGGCCCGGAGAGCGAGGAGCACCGCCGCCGAAGGCCGAGGAGCACCTCCCCGGGAGACGGCCGAGCTGCTGCAGCAGTGCCCTCTCCACGACTCCACGGGTTCCAGCGGCCTCGGATCCCTGCAGAGCTGGCGAGACGCTCGCGTCCCACGCGCGCCTCCCACACCGTGCAGGAAGGCAGCCCCCCCGAGAAGGCCTCCTGCATAGCAGACGACGCACCTGTCACTGAACCCTTCCAGACCCTTCGATCCTGGCAACGCCAAAAAAACAACCCACGGATGTTGTGTGTTCGGCCTTTGGAGGCCCATTCCCAGCCCCAGGACCGCCACGAGCCGACTCGGGATGAAACTCTGGCCCTGGGGAAGGAGCCGGCATCCCCGGGGGCCCATGCCAAATGAAAATCGTGACGTCGGAGGCTGGAGGAGAAGGGACTTGCAAAACAACAGCCGAACCGCTCGCCAAAGTACTTAAGCGGTTGGTCCAACAAATTCGGCGGATGTGGCAAAAGCCTGTGGAAAAAAAGCGGCACCAGCTAACAAAGTGTAGGACATCTTTCCTCCAGAATGCCTTGTCTTCATGACGACCCTCCTTCCCCGAATGACATCCCTCCCTCCCCCGAAGGCCATCCAGGGTCATTACAATCAAAGACCGACTGAACCGACAACAAAACCGAACCCGACCGAAACCAACAGGCCACAGGCACCCTCGAAGGGCGTAACGACACAGCAACGACACCGCAACTGACCGAACCGAACCGAACCGACCGTTGCCGACTGCGACGCAGTCGAGCTGACGGAACCGCGCACACACTCTTGCCGTCGCTCGGACGTCCATTTCCCGTGCACGTTTCGGTTTCGTGCGTGCTTTTTGTTGCTCGATGGTCCAGGATGGTCCTCGATGGTTCTCGCCGAGAAAAAATGCACACGTCCGAGCGATGCCAAGCACTCCTCCCCGTTCCCGATGCCGCGGGGCCCGGAATCGGTTCCTCAGGAGCCGCAAGTGGGGAAAAACCTGCGCCTCAAGGAGGCCTGGGTCCTCCCCGTCCTCCTCCTCCCCCCCCCTCCCTTGGGCGACACCCCCCCCTCCTCCTCTTCCTCCTCCTCCTCCTCCTCCTCCTCTCTCCTCCTCCTCCTCCTCCTCCTCCTCCTCCTCCTCCCTCTTCCTCCTCCCTCCTCCTCCTCCTCCTCCTCTCCTCTCCTCCTCCTCCTCCTCCTCCTCCTCCTCCTCCTCCTCCTCCTGCTCCTCCATCCCTGCTCCTTATGAATGACTCCCTGTCGCACCACCAAACGTGACGGTAGGGCGGGTCAGGCGTTTCGCCGGATACTTCCTCACCACTTTTGATCCTGAAACTTGAATTCTGCAACAACTTCATGGATGGAAGACGGGTGAGCTTCTAAATGTGGTTTTCGCCTGAGCACCGCGCATTCGTCTGAAAACAGGACAGCAATATCGAGAATGAATGGCGGGTGCCTGTCAAACGTTTGCAGCAGCTTCAAGGATGGAGGGCGAGTAGTTCTCTAAATGTGGTTATCGCTTGGGCACCGCGCACATTGGTCTCCAAGTTTGCAAGATGCTGAAACATGGGGGCGGTCCCTTTTCAAAATGTGAATATCGCCTTCACGCCGCGCACATTCGCCTTTATTGTTAACAAACAACATCCGGGATGCAGAGCGGGTCTGTTTCGAATGATTTCCCGCCTGAGCGAAGCGCGCATTCGTTCTAAATGTTCGAAGCAGCCTCAAGGCTTCGGATGGCTGGACTCCGGGGAATTACGTTCTGGCACGACTGAAGGTCTCAAGGACGCAGCAGCCACGTTGATTCGCGGCGTTGACGTCCCAACTATGGTCGTTTGGAACGGTTTGGGAGTGTCAAGGCGCACCCCACCAGGTTGAGCCGCGGCGCTGACGTCCCACGAACTGCGTCCTGAAACAACTCTGCATTCCCAAACGGTCGTGTTCCATTGGGGCACTACCGCAATGAACATAAATTCTTGTGGGGACCTATGACGAGAAAATTTGAATGAACGATGTTTTGCAATATCGTTGATGCACGGTGGGTTCACACTGGTTCTCCTCCTCCTCCTCTTCCTCCTCCATTTCTTTTCCTGCTACAATGACTTCTCCTTGTCGCACCCTGAGGCCAGTTTCTAGGGCGGGCCGGGCGTTTCGCCTGAGACTTCCCCACCATTAAAAACTCGGAAGCTTCAACAATGGCAATCACCTCACAGATGGAGGGCGGGTGGCTTTCAAACTGTGGCTCTCGCGCTAGCACCGCGCACATTCGTTTAAATAACTTACAAGAACTTCAAGGATTGAGAGCGGGTGGTTTTCAAAATGTGGCTCTCGCCTCAGCGCCGCGCACAGTCATTTCAAAATTTGCAAGAGTTTCACGGAGTGAATGCGGTTAGTTTTCAAAATGTGGTTCTCGCCTTAGCGCCGCGCACGTTCGTTAAAAAATTGCAAGAGCTTCAGGGATGGAGGGCGGGTGGTTTTCAAAATGTGGCTCTCGCGTTAGCGCCGCGCACATTCGTTTAACAAATGCAAGAGCTTCACGGATTGAGGGCAGGTCGTTCTCAGAATGTGGTTCTTGCCTTAGCGCCGCGCACGTTCGTTTTGTAAATTTGCAAGCGCTTCACGGAATCAGGGCGGGCCGTTCTCAAAATGTGCCTCTCGCCTTAGCGCCGAGAACAATCGTTTAAATATTTGCAAGACCTTCACGGATTGAGGGCGGGTCGTTTTCAAAATGTGGCTCTTGCCTTAGCGCCACGCACATTCGTTTTACACATTTACACGAGTTTCACGGATTCCCATGACCAACGTGCCAGAAATGGTGTTTTGGAAGGGTTCAGGATTATGTGGGCGCAACAAGTATGTTGATTAGCGGTGTGGAAGTCCCAACAATGAGTTCTGTCACGATTCCATATCGTCAGGACGCAGCAGTCTGGTTGACCCGTGGCGTGGAGATCCCGAGAAGAATGCTTTGGCATGCTTCGAAGTCTTGAAAGCGGTTGCCTTCCAACGAAGCAGTTCCCTGAATGGAAGTGAACAGCTAGCTATAGGGGCCGATGAAGAGGGAGCTCGGAGAGAGGGTTGATTCCAACGTCGTTGATGACTCTTGGGTTTACACTGGTCCTCCTCCTCCTCCTCCTCCTCCTCCCCCTCCTCCTCCTCTTCCTCCTCCTCCACCCCACCTCCCCCCTGACCCATCCTCCTCCTCCCGCTTTTCCTCCTCCTCCACCTCCCCCTCCCCCGTCCCCTCCCCCTCCTCCCCATCCTCCTGTTCGTGACCCTCCTCGTCTTTGGAAGCGACCCACCCAGTGCCAGCCAGTGGTGCAGGCATGCGGGACGACGTCTGGCCCGCAGGAGCCCCCCCGCCACGCGACGAGGCCCCACCCCCGCGGCACGGGCGCGACTCAAAAAATGTCGGACAGCAGCACCGAGCGACGAACTGGCAGCTTGCGAAGCAAGCGCCGCAGGCTGCAGCCGCAGCCCGTCAAAACAATAGCGGGGCGGGGCCGAACACGATCCCCGGACCCTGCGTCCAGCGACTGGCGACCACTTCTCGGGCGAGTCTGTGCCCAGCGGCCGATTCCCCGCAGAGTGGTCGACCCGCGCCTGGCAGGCGGCCCAGGGATGCGGAACGTGAGGCTAAGCACTGGCTGAGCCAGGGGCCTGGACGAGAAGAGAGTTCGTGCTGTCACCAGTGATGCCCGCCGCACGCAAGGCCTGGAGGGGGGGGCGCTCCAGCTCGGGGACGGTGTGGTCAGTCCATCTAGCATCAACACAAACACGGGGATGCCCAGTGGCACAACCAGACGTCGGGACGACCGCAAGGAGGAGCTCCTCCTCGCACCACCCCCATCCCATCCCAATCCAATATTTTCCCCCTCCACCTCCGTGTGGCCCGAGCCACTGACAGAACAAACCTCCACCCTTCAAGATGAAGGGTGCACGCTCTCTGGGGTCTGTTTTGCCGTCGGCAATCATGGCGGCCGCGCGCCCGCAGGAGCAGTACTGATGCCTCCTGGTCAACTTCGAGCGGTCGGCTTCAACCACTGCGCAGCGTCTCGGTTGTGTAGGTTTGCAGATACTGCAGGTTAGTACCCATATCATGATGTGGCTGTTTTTTGTGGTACGCAACCGAAGAATAGCGGTGACCAGCTTGAGGATTCATTCGCTGTCAACCGATATCGGTGTGATCGGGCTGGGTATCATCGAGGCCCGCTCGTCACCGCCTCGCGTGGCACCACAGTACTTCTAAACAGCAACAGACTCTGGAGACACAGCGCCAAACGCCAAAGATGGCTTGCGAGAAATGGCAACGTCGTCCCTGGGGCCCTGCGCGCTGAAGACCCCAGAGTATGCGTCTAGCTCTAAGACGTTGGCCCCGAAATTCCTCCCCGCCCCTCTGGATCTTGTGGATAAGCGTGTTCGGGGACCGCCCCAACTCCCTCGCCACCATGCACGCCGATGTCTTGCTTGACATGGTTTTGAGACCCGGGGCATCGTCTGATACCCGCTCTTTATGACGGCAGCATCATTTCCATCCTCAACTCCTTCATGGATGAAAAACCTCCCTGGGATCGCTCAACGTAGCGAGGGGCATGTTTCCACTGAGGATCCACCAGAGCATCCTAAAGACGATGACCCCATGAGATGGCTCATGCCAGGCCGCGAAAGATCAAGGCCAGAGCAGAACGAGCCCGGGAATCAAGATACGTTGAAGACCTCGGAGCGTTGGCGGCGACATGCCACGAAAGTCGGCACGAAGCTCAAGCACTTCAGGATACCTGTTCAGCATACGTCGTCGCAATCGACTCATGGAAAAAAACTTGGCGCCACTGATGAGCAAGGAGAACGGTCCTATTTTTCTGATTCGGAAAAGGCCCTTCCTGCGCGTCGAACACCGCGCAGTACCAGGCGCTTGTCGAAAAAGGGAGCCACAGGCGAGAGCGAGCCACGAGTCTTCTCCATCTCCTCCGATGGTTGGCCCTAGTTTTCGAATCAGGATTGAGACAAGTAGCTCGAAGAACGTCGGCGTGTTCGAGATCGGCGAAGTGTCAATGCATGTCGGAGGAAGCTTTGAGGAACTGGAAGCCATGCAGAAGTTGAGCTCGTTGTTCCAGCAGCTCAACGTCTCAATGATGTCTGGCCTGACGGCGCGACGCTCGGAGTCGCTCTGCCAGCCGTGGATTGGCGCCACGCGGCTCAACATATGTTTTAAATGATGAGGCATCGGCTGGCAACGGAATCTGCGCGGTTCACAGTCATCGCATCTCGAGCGCACGCTGCGGCTTCACGCAGCACGCGAATGTTACAAAAGCCCAGGGGGGAGCGGCGGAGACATAGTGGAGGCATCTGATATACCAGCCACTTCCCGTAGACAGTTAGCATATTCCTCTTGCTGGAAAGCTTTTAAGAAGAGGACGCTCATGAGGGAGGGATGGGCCAGCTGCGCGCACTCTCCACCACGAGCAGGGCGTGGTCTGAGATGCTCTTCGAGGGGGCAACCTCAGGGCAGCCAACCACCTGGCCACGAACATTCAGCTGTTTGCAAACCCAGCCAAGGAGGGAGATCATCACCCGATCGATTGTATTCAGGGTTCCAAAACTCTTGTTGTAGTGGGCGGGGCTTGCGGTTCCGATCTCGACCATAGACGCGAGCGCTGGGCGAATGATGGCGTCCCTCGTGGCACGCCATTCCTGCGCAGGGTGCGTCGGGTCTGGACTGCGAACGGCAGCCTGAAGCCTCGGGGCCTTGTCAGCCAGGCGAGAAGTCAGGGAGAGCTGGGAATTGGCGAGACGATCACGAAAAGCAGGGGCGATAAATCGACACCCCCCGACAGAAAGCCAGTGAAGGTGGTAAATAGCAAAGAGACTTACCAAGTATCTTCCGAGATCTTAGCCTGAACTTCTAGAGCCCGACCCTGGGAATGAACAGCACGTTGAACGAAGGGATGGGGATAGGGGGACGGGTCAAACATTGAGAAGAGACCAATAACACCACCGGCTCAGGAACTAAAACAGAAACAAGAAAAAACGGAGAAGGGCGAGTTGGAGTGGTAGAGGAAGCCCCTGAGCTCCGCTCGGGTGCCGCGGGTCACCTGAAGGGCCACAAAGGAAGTAGGGAGCCACAGCGAGGGCACCCTGCGTATCTTGATGGAGATGCAGACCGTCTCGTACTGGAAGAAGTCATGGCGCTCCAGATCACCAGGCGGAAAAGAAGGGCACGATCTGCTGCATCATGCCAGGCGCGCCCCTGGCTTGCACTTGCGACTAATGCCTTCGCTAATGTCAGCTTGGACCACGCCGAAGTGAGCCAGGCTCTCGCTGGAGAAAAGAAATCATGCGTTTAATCTCAGAAGGCAGGTCAATCTGCACGATGGGGCGCCACTGACACGAGACCTCCCCCTTGAGCGTATCACTGGAGAACTGCTGAGAAGGATAGAGGCGTTCGGGTTCACAGCGTGCGTACTTGACTACAAATTCTCGCTTGACCAGGGCCTCGTTCTTGCCAGAGGAAATGATGATTTCCAGTAGTTCGCCACCTTCACCTGGAGCTTGAAGCACTCCCATGGTTTGTTGGGCATTCGCAAAGCGTCCAAAACTTGTTGCGTTTTCCACTGGTGTAGGCACGGCTCCCGTTCATCCGCATGACGTGCTTGGTGGCTGTGGGCTCGCTCTCCATGTCAAACTCACCGTCGTCAAGTTTGGCGCGCTGGAGCCACTGGCAAAGGCTGTTGAGCACGGCGTCCTGGGCGGAGAACAGCTTGGTACGGAAGGTGGAAATGGAATGCTCCACATCGCCCCTCCTCCCCATCATCACCGTCATCCGCATCATCAGCAGCAGCATCATCACCATCAGCATGAACAACATCATGATCATCATCGTCCTGGTCCTCATCCTCATTATCATCATCATCATCATCATCATCATCATCATTATCCCCCGGATGACATACCCCGCTCCGCCTCCTCCTCCTCCTCCTCCTCCTCCTCCTGCTGCTGTCCCTGCCCCCCCCATTGGCACCCGCGCATTCCCTCTCCCCCCTCCCCCCGCGGCAGGCACGGTCACGGGGCCTCCAGGAAGCGCCGCCCGCCCTCCCGGGCCGCGTCCTTGGGGCGCCCTCCTCCTCCTCCTCCTCCTCCTCCTCCTCCTCCTCCTCCCTCCTCCTCTCTCCCTCCTCATCCTCCTCCTCCTCCTCCTCCTCCGCCGCCGCCGCCGCCGCCGCCGCCGCCGCCGCCGCCGCCGCCGCCGCCGCCTCCTCCTCCTCCTCCTCCCTCTCCCCTCCTCCCTCCTCCTCCTCCTCCTCCCTCCTCCTCCTCCTCCTCACCTCCTCCCTCCTCCTCCTCCTCCCCTCCCCCCTCCCCTCCCCCCTCCCCCTCCCCCTCCCTCCTCCTCCTCCCTCCTCCTCTCTCCTCCTCCTCCTCTCCTCCTCCTCCCTCTCCTCCTCCTCCTCCCCTCCTCCTCTCCTCCCTCAGCCTCCTCCTCATCCTCCTCTCCTCCCTCCTCCTCCTCCTCCTCCTCCTCCTCCTCCTCCTCCTCCTCCTCCTCCTCCTCCTCCTTCTCCTCCTCCTCATTCTCCTCCTCCAGAGGAAGAGATACCGATGCTGCTGGTCTTCCTGAAAGGCCCTCGTCGCCACGGCCAGAGTTGCTTCGAGAATATGATCTGAACGCGTCCAGGGACAGGTTCGTCAAGTAGCGGTCTCGGTACTTGCTGGCCTTCCCAGAATGTAGACGAAGGACGAAGATGTATTAACATAAACATCAACTTTTGGAGCTCCGTGCCGAGTCGTAGGATCTGCGCCAGACCCTTCCCTGGCGCGCGGAGCGCGCCAAGAGCGGCGCTGGAGGGGGCCCAGGGGGGCCCGGCGCAGATCCAAGAAGTCCGCGCGGAGCTCCAAAACAAACGTGTATGCCGTGTTTCTTTCTTCGGCGGACAGAACGTGATTTCGACGGCATGTTGTAGGGCATTCTGCTTCGTAGATATTCGACCGCTCCTCTGCAACCTTTCGTCCAAATTACGACCAGAGATCGTTCAAACGTCGACCTAATCTGGCCAAATCCGCCCGAAATCCCCCAAACGGCGAGGACGTTCGGGGCCCTCTGAGGCTCCGATGAAGGGCCACACAGGGAAGTGGGAACATGCTAACATCTTTCTCAAACCCATAGGGTCCAACAAGGACAGAACGTGGCATGGAACGGCATCGGCAGTAATTACCTGAGTTTGTGCGCTCGGCGTGCTGCACCGAAACGCCAGTCGCCCAGTCATCTGTGCCACGAGCTCGCGCGACTTCGCGACTCCGTCGCGTGCAGCTGAGGGGCAACGTGAGGAGGGGGGACTGGCTCTTGGGGGGGAAAGCACCGAGCTGGAATCGGCGATCCACCGCCGCTGGATCGGCGACAGGCCCCCGGCTGCAAATCCGCTCGCTCCTGGGCGGGGTGGGCTGTCGGGCCCCCTCTTGGCGAGCAATGCGCCATGGGTCGATGCGGCCCCCCGCCCAGTCATCCCCCCAAAACGTTGTCCCTTGGTTCTCTGGTCGTACATCGGCTCCCCGGGGGCCGCTCGGGGCAGTCGGGACGCCCCCAGAACGCTCTGGGCGAGGCGCCGCTGCTGGAGAGCACCCCGATGTTGAAAAGCAGCTGAGAATCTGCGAATACGCCCGAAAACCTCGTTCCTCGAACCCCCCCGGCCCATCGCGTTGCCCCGGGGGGATGGCCAGCCGATGCCGCGCGGTGGCGCTCGTGGACGCGCGATCTGCCTCGGGCTGGCGCGGGGGGTGGCCGGCCGGGCCTCGAACTGCTCGCGGAAGGTGGCCAGCGAGAGCGGCTGCCTCGCTGCGTGGGGGAGGGGGGGAGCAGAGGCCAGGGGGGGGGGGGCCAGGGGCAAGTCGGGCGTGTCCCCCTATAGGGGGATTTTCAACGAAAAATGCAAAATACTCAAAAATCCTTCAAGATAATCCCAAAATGCTCACAAAATAGTCCCCATACTATTTTTCAAACTATTTTTGAATCTTCCTCCTGTAGAGGGACGGGCCCAACTTAAAGCCAGGATGCCGGAAGCGCACACATCGGCCGTTGCTGCAGGTGCCTCTGGGCCAAGGGGGCCCCCGGCTCGTCGCTCCATCTTGCAGCCCCCGCTTGGGCCCTCTGGGCCTCGTGAGGGGCACTCCGGAGGCCGCGGAGGCCTCCTTGGCAGTCCTGGGGGGCCAGCTTGGGCCAGTGGGCGCGCCGGGCAGCACCAGACAGGGGGGGGGCGGAGAGCCGTCCGCGCACGCATCACGGGCAGCACCTGCGGAACATCCCGGGGCCCAACGCGGGTGAGCGACGGGAAACAAATCCGACGCACGATGGCATAGCGACCACGCGCAGTGCCTTGCGCGGGCTGCCAGCGCGTCACGCCACCTCGGGGACGAGGGCGCGTCCGCGCCACCCCTTACGCGGGCAGCTTGCGCGCGGACGTCCGCGCAATCGACCCCGTTCTCGGCCCTCGCGTGTGCAGAAGACTACCGTGCCTTGCCATACCGGGTACGATCGCCAGGCTGGGCGTGTCATGTGCATCACCCAGGCTGGCCGCGTCATGTGGAACCAGCTTCTTGGTGGCAAGGGGGAGGAGCCGGAGGAAGGTTTTTGGTCGCAGAGGTGGCGGACGGTCAAAGTGGCCGAAGCGGCGGGTCGGGCTACGGGATCTACACACACACACACACACACCAACTGTGGGAAGTGGGACGCGGAGGTCTACCGGTGCTGGAGACTCCTGGCGGCGCCTCCAGCGCCGCCCCTGGCGCGCGAAGCGCGCCAGCGACAGGGGGGGGGGTCCAGCGCTGGTCCAAAAGATCCGCGGGGACCTCCGAAATACTATGCGTATGCATTATTTTCTTCGGAGGTCGGAAAGGAGTGTGGCATACAGGGGTGTGGTGCCAGTCGTGGAATTGGTGATGTGATCGACGATCGAAAACATCGCTGGATTCAGCATTGGCACCGCACCCCTTTACACCACGTCCCTTTCCTACTGGGGGGACGAAAGGGTAGGATAAGCAAAGGGCAGGGAAAATAACCAGCTCACGTAGCCCATTTTCCTGGCGCCCAGTGGCGCTGGGAGGCGCCCATGTGTCGAAGAAATGCGCCCAGCGGCGGGGCGGAAACCGGCTGCATGCAGCAGATGTCGTAACGCCCACTGTCCATATCCTTGGAAAGTCCAGGGTTCGCTAAGGACTGGTTTCCTTCCAAGGCAGCCGAAACCCTCCCGGAAACCCTCCGGGAAAGGCTCCGGGGGGTCTTCGGAGGGTCTCGGGTTTTCGGCGTTTCGGCAGGAAGCCAGTCCTTAGCGAACCCTGGATTTTCAAACCCTATCCTGCCTACCCTTTCGTCCCGGCCGCCGGCGTCCTCACCTCCTGTGCCTCCTCTTCCTCCGCACGTGATAGGTCGGGCGAATCGCCCTCGGAAGAGCGCACAAGGAGAGGGCTCCCAACTGACATTTCCTTACAATTCACTCACAGACGAAGCTCCCGCCTGATACTTCCTTCCCCCATGCTCAAGCCTCAGGAGCCCAAAAGTGACGACAGTTACGGGGATGAGGATGACCCGCTCGGATTAAAAACATGAAACGCGGACCCCATAACGAGGGGGCTCCCGCCTGTGACTTCCTCACAGTTCACTCACAGACAAGGCTCCCGCCTGATACTTCCCCCATAGCCAGGCCTCAGGAGCCCAAAAGTGACGACAGTTACAAAACAAGGATGAGGATGACCCGCTCGGATTAAAAACATGAAATGCGGGCCCCATAGGGAGGGGGCTCCCGCCTGAGACTTTCACAGTTCACTCACAGACAAGGCTCCCCGCCTGATACTTGCCCCATATTCAAGCCTCGGCAGCCCCAAAGTGACGACAGTTACAGGGATGAGGATGACCAGCTCGGATGAAAACCATTAGCCTGGCGAAAGACCCAACCATACGCAGTTGTGAATACCGCAATTGTGAATACCATCTTCGCCCACGCTTTCTGTGGCCACGGCTTCCCGCCGGAGCCCGACATGCTCAGGGACACGTTCGCGGCCGTCTTCGCGGGCGCCGACGACGACGAGGACGGCGCCCCCAGGGCTCTGTGAGCCATGGGGGAAGCTGCCACTGGCGCCTTTGGTGGAGCTCCCTATGGGGCCACGATCCTCGTGAGGGGTGTGCCGAAATGGCCCGAGGCCGCCATGCGAACCCTGCCGCTGGGGCCTTCGGTGGAGCTCCCTATGGGGCCACGATCCTCGTGATGGGGTGTGCCGAAATGGCCCGAGGCCGCCATGCGAACCCTGCCACTGGCGCATTCGGTGGAGTTCCTATGGGGCCACGATCTTCGTCAGGGGTGTGCCGTAATGGCCCGAGGCCGCCATGCGAACTTTGCCACTGGCGCCTTCGGTGGAGCTCCCTATGGGGCCACGATCCTCGTGAGGGGTGTGCCGAAATGGCCCAGGGCCGCCATGCGAACCCCGTCACTGGGGCCTTCGGTGGAGCTCGGCCACGAACCGTGTGAGGGGTGTGCCAAAATGGGGCGAGGCCGCCATCCGCCCCTGGGACCTTAGGTGGAGCTCCCCATGGGGCCACGAAGCGTGTGAGGGGCGTGCCAAAATGGGGCGGGGATGCCATGCGAGTTTCACCACTGGGACTTTAGGTGGAGCTCCCTATGGGGCCACGAAACGTGTGAAGGGTGTGCCAAAATGGGGAGAGGATGCCATGCGAGCTCCGCCACTGGGACCGTAGGTGAAGCTCCCTATGGGGCCACGATCCTCGTGAGGGGTGTGCCGAAATGGTCCGGGGCCGCCATGCGAGCTCCCCCACTGGGACCTTAGGTGGAGCTCCCTATGGGGCCACGAAACGTGTGAGGGGTGTACAAAAATGGGGCAGGGATGCCATGCGAGCTCCCCAACTGGGACCGTAGGTGGAGCTCCCTGTGGGGCCACGAAACGTGAGGGGTGTACCAAAATGGGGCGGGGATGCCATGCGAGCTCCCCCACTGGGAACTTAGGTGGAGCTGCCTATAGGGCCACGAAACGTGTACCAAAATGGAGCGGGGATGCCATGCGAGCTGCGCCACTGGGACCGTAGTTGGAACTCCCTATGGTGCCGGGTGTGCCGAAACAGAGAGGCATGCGGAGGGCGGACGCAAGGAGGGGGAGGAGGGAGGAGAGGAGGAGGAGGAGGAGGAGGAGGAGGAGGAGGAGGAGGAGGAGGAGGAACGCGGGGACCGTCTGTTCAAAACGAGGACCCAACACCACAGGACGGTTGGGAATTAGGTGCGGGCCCCATAGGGAGAGGGCTCCCGCCTGAGACTTCCTCACAGCCCACGCACGGACGAGGTTCTCGCCTGATACTTCCCCCATGTTCAGGCCTCAGGAGCCCAAAAGTGACGACAGTTACGGGGATGAGGATGACCCGCTCGGATTAAAAACATGAAGTGCGGGCCCCATAGGGAGGGGGCTTCCGCCTGAGACTTCCTCACAGTTCACTCACAGACGAGGCTCCCGCCTGATACTTCCCCCATATTCAAGCTAGCGAATGAGTGGGTGAGTGAGTGAGTGAGTGAATGACTGAATGATGATGATGACGATGACGATGACGATGACGATGACGATGATGATGATGATGATGATGATGATGATGATGATGATGATGATGATGATGATGATGAGTGAAGGGAGTGAGCGGGAGTGAATGAGTGAGTGAGTGAATGAGTGAGTTATGGTGATGATGCTACTGATGTTGATGATGATGTGGTGATGAAGCTACTGATGTTGATGGTAATAAATGTGTGTGTGGGTGATGGCGACATGATGACTGAGTGAATGAGTGATGTTGGTGATGAGTGAGTGAGTGAGTGAGTGAGTGAGTGAGTGAGTGAGTGAGTGAGTGAGTGAGTGAGTGAGTGAGTGAGTGGGTGATGATGTAGTGTGTGTTCTGGTTCCTGCGCGGGGTGTCCAGAGAAAGAAGAGACCCTCTTTGGATGTGGGGAAATTGTCTGGGGACGATGTTTGAAGTATATGCTTTTTGTTGGCTATTCTTGAATATGCGTTGAATCTTTCTTTCCGCCCAAAATCCGCCTGTGGGGGGACATGCCCGACCTAACTCCAGGCCGGCTGCTGCAGTAGCAGAAGTCGGGGTAACAGCTTCGTTTTACGTGTCTGTCTGTCGGCTGCCGCAAGCGGCTTCGCCCGCCTGCACGGAGCCGAGCGGCCTCCCCTTACTTGGGGCCAGTCTCTGGATGCCCAGGGTGCGCTGGCGCTCGCTCGCGCCCCCCTTCAGACCCCCCTTTTCGTCCGACCCGAACCTCGCGCGCGCGCTGCTCGTCCTCGTCGCCGTCGTCGCGGAATCGAGGAGGGGAGGAGGACTCGAGGATGCGAGATTCTGCTCCGGAGTCTGGATGATCGGGCTTGCCTGTTTGGGCCTCCAGAGGGATCTTCGTCGCCAAGCTTGGCTTGCTCTTGAGCTTCTGCTCCAATCCACACCAAACCAACCGATTTGGAAACCCGCCAACGAGGACCTTGCGGAACGCTGGATGTGAGTGCCGTCCCGGCCTCCTGGAAGCGGGAACGTATCCTTGGTCAGCACTCCACGATTCTCTCCCTCGAAATCGCAGAATTTGTGTGACATGGGGCCCGAGGACCTCAACCCCTTCCGCAGGGCCGACTTTCCAACTTGAGTACAAAGGGGCATACGGTATAGCGATCCCAATCCACGATTCTGTGGGTTTTCGATTGGGCAAATTTCAAACACAATCCAGGGATATGCACGAGGAGGGAGTTCATCCTCGATACGGACTCCCCTAAATGGCTCAACATAAATCCCGCCGTATATTGCACAGGACTTGGGAAGATTGACCAGGTCTGAAGCGGGGCCCTGTCACAGGCGAGGCTAGCGTTGGACAGCCAGCTCGACGATCCACGTGCACAGGTAGGTCCCCAGAGCCCTGCGGAAGTCTCCAGACGACCCCCCGAAATCTTCCAGGAAGTCCCAAGGCGCCCCCGCGCGCCTGGACGCTCCCAAACGCCGCTTCCGGCAACAAGGCGACCGATCTCTCCCCAGAGCCTCGATCCTCAAACATTGTTCGGCTACACACGCCCCAATTGGCTGTAGGCGATAATGGCCGCGAAAGCGCGGTCAAATCCAGGCGCGCAAGCCGCTACAACCGCAGAAATAAACATTACGCGAAACCAAAGGCGCAACATTGGAGCACGGTCCAGGCACCAACAACCGCAGGTTGAAAACATGTGTCCGATATTCGCGTACATTTTACATTTTCAGGGGCAGCTGCCGATCCTACCCAGCCTGCAGTCGCGGCCTTTGAATGGCGCAATTTCAACGTTATGGACTATGTTTGCGCTATTTGTTTCCACCCACGGTTTTCAGGCAAGGCTGATCTGGGGGTGGCCGCACGCATCGTATACAAGAAATGGGGCTCACGCCTGTCAACTTTTCTGGTGCATGGCTTTCGAAATGACCTCAAATATCTCGTCGCGCAGTGCCAACGCGAGTACCATTGATCAAATCACAGAACTTGGTGCTAGAGCTAAACTGAATTGGGCCGTCCTGAGCTGAGCCGAACAGGGCCTGGCCGAACCGAAGCGGGCCGCGGCGGTCACCGCCGAAGTGCTCTGACAGAGCATCTCAGCCCGACAAATATACGCCACGGCGGAAGCTGCTGGACTGCCCCACCCCGACCTGGAAGACCCGACGGTGGACTGATCGCGATCGATCCAAACCTGGCCACAAGTGACGGTCTGCAACGTTGCGCTCTCTCCTTCGCGAGCCTGGCTCCGACGAAACGATGGTGGAATCGCCAGGAATGGCTTCCCGGGGCGAGCGACTCTTCCGTCGTAGCTTGGCACTGACGGCACGATGATTGGAGCCACGAAAAGCGATAGGGTTTCAGCATTCCGACTTTACGAATGACGTGTTGGAGCTCCGATGCAGGACTGCCTTACCACAGCGACGTCGATCATAACGATGGAATGCCGTTATGATCGGCGTCATTTTTGTGAGGTCGCGTACGAGACATCCCAAACAGTCATTCGTAATATGGGAAGAACATCCGACACCGTCGTACTTCGAAGCTTCCAGCATCGTTTTGACATAACCAGGCAAGGACCAACAATATCGTGATTAGCGTCCAAGAGCGCCATTCCTGCCAATCCCATCATCTTTTTGTCGTAGTCAGGCTAAGACCATAATGCCCATACCTCGCGATGTCGTCCTCGTTTCGCCTGAGCCATACGAAGACGACAGATATCGTGAAGGACAGGAGGAAAAAGTTCAAAACGAATTCTACACATGCAATGTTTCTCGCTATGAGTTCGGCGGGTCAAATCCAGAACGACGAAGTGGTGCCACTGCGATGGCGCAGCTGAAACTGCAGCTGATGCAGAATACCTCCAGGACGCTTTCTTGTGATCTCATAAACCCCCCCGCTCGATCAGGAGGCCTGCTTTCATGATCAATGAACATCCCGAAGCCGAAATGGGCATGGGTGTTTTGTGGTCGAGGTAGCAAAATGCGCGGCAGGAACTGGCGGCGCTGCAAAGTGCGATGCACCTGCGTCTGGCACAAGCAAATGTGAGGGCGGCAGAGTCACCGACGCACTCCACGAACGACGCTAAGGAGCATAAGTGGATGCCAGCTTGAAGTGCGTCGGCCAGGATGACGGCACGACGCTGTCTATGGCGCCGTGACGAGATGGCTGCCGCTGATGTGAGAAAAAACATTCGTAACATTGGACCGCCGCCCTTCGAAGAAACGGAACACGGCCCAAGCAGCAACACCCGCAGGCTGAAAACATGTGTCTGATGATAGCGTTTACATCTGATATCTTCGAGGGCAGCCGCCGTTCCTGCCCGGGCCGAGAACTCGCGGCCTTTTGAATAGCGAAATTACAACGGTGTGAACTATATTCCCTGGGGAAACCAAAAGGTACTGATACCGCTACTCCCTGGGCATCTCCCGGGGTGCGTTCTGACCAGAATTTCTAGGCGAATCCAACGGTGGCGACGAGGGCCTCCCAAAAGGCCCAAAAATGGGAAAACGGGCCAAGGGTAGAGGTATCGGTACCTTTTCCTCCTCTGATTATCATTCTTTGCTTCCATCCACGGGGTCGCACCGCTCTTAGCGATCGGGAGACCCCGGTGGACCTGCACCCCAGACCGCCGACGCCGTGAATCTTCAACATGGCTGTCAAGAGGTCTGGACCGCCCCTGGAGGCCAAACGTTGTCGAAACCTGCTGCCACGATTGAAGGGGCCCTGGGACGCACAAATAAATAGATACAAATAACAGGATTCCCCATATCTTCCCATATTTTCTGGGTTTTTTTCTTCCTCCCCATTTCCCTTGACTTCCCATACTTTCTAGGAATCGACGATTCATTGTGTCTGTGTGTTTGTCCCTTCCTTAACGTTATGCTCACGATGCGCGGAGGTCAGGGACGAAGGCCACTCAGACAGAGAGCCACGCCTGCGCGCCACCCACCGACCCTTTCGGCGCACGCCCTCCGGGGCCCCCCGGCGGATGCACGACGGAGGCCCCGCCTCCAGGCCACCATGTCCTGGATCCAGCCCGGCACCTGGGCCCGGCGGGGGGCATCGGACCGGCCGAGGGGAGACAAGTCACTCGAGACGTCACTCGAGCACTCCAGGCTCGAGGGTTGGGGCCCATGCGGGGGCGCTGGGGTGGCCGGAGAGGAGCAAGTGTGCGACGTTCCGTCAGACCCAGCGGCCTTCTGGGACCTCACCAACACTTATTTGCTAAATCCACCAGCCTCGGAACTCTGGACCCCTCTCCCGTGGGTAGTTTCGCGCACCAGGCCCATCTTTGATGGTCCTGGAACCCAAACCCGCCCTTGGAGATCGAGATGAAGGGACAACACATCGTCGAAAGTCTGGGTCGGACCTCGGGGAACCTCTGGAGACCCGCCTCGGCCACTCCATGGGCGACGACAGAAGAGGCCTGACGCACGATGGCATCGTGCCCGCATGCTGCGGCTTACGCGGGCCGCCAGCGCGGTACGCTACACTGGAAACGAGGGCGCGCACGCGCGACCTTATACGCGGGCAGCTTGACCCGCGTTCCTGCGCGAGCGTTGCGGATCGCTCCGGAACGGACTCCTCCTCGTCATGGCCCCGCCCGATAACCTCAGGGACGGCGGGGCGGCTTCTGGCACGCCTGGTCGGAACTGCATGCCAGTGGTGTCCAGTGCGGCCGGGGGCCTCGTCCGAGAGGCGGCGCCGTGCAGGACACGTGCTGGACTCGGGCCTCTGCTGGCGCTTGAAGATCTGATGCATGGTGCGCGGCTCTGCGACTACGACGCGTGCTTGATTTGGGGGTTCTCAGAAGGAGGCTGCTTCTTAGAAGGCGCGGGCCTTACATCTACAGCCAAGGCCCGAGCCTTTTAAGAAGCAGGGGTGCTTCGAATAAGCCTTCCCCCTCCCCCTAACCCCCCTCTGTGCGTGGCTGATTGATGGCTGTGCGCGATCATGTGCGTGGCGTGCGCGGTCCTGCACCCGAGAAGTCCGCCTCCCTGCTGCCTCACGCCATGGCAGGGTTTGAAGTTCAGCCGCCCTTGCGGTTGCGCGGCACCGCCCCTGTCGCTCTCGCCCAGCCTGTCTGTGGCGAGGACCTCGCGGCCCAGGCTGCTTTTCCGCTTGACCGAGACTCTCCCGACGGCTGGCGGGGCGGCGGCGGGAAGGTGACGGTGTTCGGGGATACACGCCACTGCCGCTGCAGTACGCCATACCCCGTCCCAGGAAGGTGGACGTGAGCTGTCACTGTGTGGGTCGCGCCTGCTGGAACGGTGTGGGTCGCACGAGCCTGCGAGGCCCCCACAACCCCCCCCCCCGACAGAAGCCACCATGAGGCCCCAAGAAGCCCCCAGGGGGGCCCTGAGAGCCCTTGGTCCACGAGCCAGGCATGCTTCGGGGGCGCGCACCGGCGCGCGGTCGCCGAATCCGTAATCGGGGGAGGTGCCCTCCCCCGAACGCGGCCCGTGCCGCCACGTCTGGCGGGAATCGGGAGGGGCCCGACGCACATCCACGCCCTCTGGGTCCATGTCTGCGATCGCCTGCATGGCGGCGGGATGGGCCGAACGCCACGGCCCGGTCACGCGCCAGGGTGGCCCTATAGGCAGCGGCGCTACCTTCGGGTCGGGTATGTCCCCCTACAGGCGGATTTGGGACGAGAAATATAAAGTACTCAAACAAAGATTCAAACACGGTCAACAACGAAAAACTGAAAACTCGTCACCTGGCGTTTTTGTTGACTATCTTTGAGCACTCCTCCTGTAGGGGGACAGGCCCGACTTAGCGCTGCCTTCGGTGCGCGGCCTGCCGATCGCGCTGCATGTGCTGTGCGCCTCTGCGGCGGCCTCTGCGTGCCCATGCCCTGGCCCCCTCCCGTCCTCCTCCTCCTCCTCCTCCTCCTCCTCCTCTTCTTCTTCTTCTGCTTCTTCTTCTTCTTCTTCCTCCTCCTCCTCCTCCTCCTCCTCCTTTCCTCCTCCTCCTCCTCCTCCTCCTCCTCCTCCTCCTCCTCCTCCAGGCGCAGCTGCGCACCACACAGGGTCGCGCCGACGAAGCCCCCCAGAAGCTGCGCACCACAAGGTCACGCCGACGAAGGGTCACTCGTACCGCCTGGCCGACCTGAGAAGGAACGGTTGGGGGAACTGGCCAATCTCGCGCCCCCCAAGCGCAGCTGCGAACCACGCAAGTTCACGCCCTCGAAGCCCCCCCAGAAGCTGCGTACCGAAAGGTCACGCAGACGAGTGCGCCTACTCTGGGCTTCTTGATGAGCGCGGGGGGGGTACCCCTCCCGACAGGGAGGTACCCCCGACAGGGGGTCAATCTCGCCTCGTCGTCGCGCCGCGACGGGGGTCGGAGCGCCTTCGGAGCGCGGTGGCTGCCCGCGACGGGGGTCGATGCGGGGCTGTCGGCGGGGGTGACGCCCCCCCGACGCTTGCTGAGAAACTCGGAGTGGCCGACCTGAGGAGGAACGGTAGGGGGAACTGGCCCAGAGAGGGGGGACAACGACCTGGAATTGGCGACACATTTCCGACTGGCGCCCCATTGCAAAAAAACGCGAGTTCCTGGGCGGGGTGGGCTATCAGGCCCACGCCAGCGATGAATGGGCAAAGGGGGTTCGATGCATTCCCCCCTTGATCCTGAATCTCCTCCAATGGTCCTTGCCGTCTGGCTTTCGGCTCAGAACTCGGGTCTCCAGCAGCCGTTCGGGACGATCCGGGCCTCCCCAGACGCCTCTCGGCGAGGGCGCAGCCGCTGGGCAGCACCTCGAGGCCGGGAGGCCGCCGAGAAGCAGGGAGAGCACCCGAAAGCCTCCGACGGACCCCGACGTGCGCAAACCTGTTCCCCCGTCAGCCTGTCTACCCCCCGCTGACGCTGCCCCTGACGGGTGGCGGGCCCCGAAGCCCCTGAACCAAAAGGCCTCACCCGTCCCTTGGGGGCCCGACTCTTACTTCGGCCGGCTTCCGCCTGCCTTCCGCCGGCGGAGCCTCTCTGGTTTGACTTCCGCCGCCGCCCGCCGACCTTCCGCCGACAAAAAATGCACACGTCCGAGCGACGCCACGTGTCCACAGGGATGCGATGTCGACCGCCGGTGCGGACCCCGCGCGGCGCCCAGCCGCCGCAGTCCACGCAGCCGACGAACATGACCTCGCGGGCGCGCCGGGCCCGCCGCGGCTGGCACCCGGCGGGGACCTCGTCAAGTGCCCCGTCGGTGGGGGAGGCGGGGCCACGGCGCTGTCCTTAGAGGAAGAAGAACTATGCACATACACCGATTCTGGCCAGGACCATCCTGAGCCCAGGATCGGTGCATACGCCCTCCTACCTTGGCCAGGAAGGCATATGCACCGATCCTGGGTCAAGGATGGGCGCTGTCAGGATCGGTGCATGTGCATAGCTCTCTTCGCCCGGGTCCTTCCGGGTGCACGTGAGCGAGGAAAATAAGCAAACGAACTCTATACACCGACGCTTTTTCCCGACCCGGCGCTGTGAACCTCGCACAGGAGCGCGGGTTCTGGTGTCTACGGGATCCTGGTGTATACGTCTTTCGTTGCTTCCCTCGGAAAACGGGGGAAAAGTATACACCACACCACCCCGACGTCGTCCCCGACCCTTCAAAAGTCGCGGGATTGAAAAACGGCCCGCCCCTGGTCATGCAGATGCTCCAGCTTTCGAGACCAGGGGGAGGGGCCCTACGCAGGGTGGCACGGCGCCTTTCCGCCGCGGCTCACGCGGGCGGTCAGCGCGGCACGCCGCTTTGGAAACGAGGGCCCTCACGCGCGACCCTACCAGAGATCTCCCAGATGGGGTCGGAGCAGATGGGGTCGCAGGATCGCGCCGCATCGCCGAGACATCGGCGATGAATCGGCGATGCATCGGCGATGCACCAGCGACGCATCGTCGACGGGGGCGATGCATCGGCGACGTCGCCGTTGAGCAAATCGGGCTCCACATCGAGCCGCATCGGCGACGCGGCGGCGATGCGGCGCGATCCTCCGACCCCACCTGCTCCGACCCCATCTATCGGGGATGGACAGACCCCCTTTAGTAAAACGTGGTTTAGTGAAAACGACCTGAGGCCCAATCCTGGCGGGCGCAAGCCTGGAAAATGACGGCCACGGCGCCCTCTCGAGAACCGAAAACGGACAATTCACTCGTCGACGTGTCAGGGTCGGGGTTCTGTCCACCCCCGAATCTAGGAGCCCCAGACCTGCGCGGGGAGCTCACGCGCGGCTGGCCGCGCAGTCGAGCTCTCCGCTCTCTGCTTCGCTCCATCCGGGGCTTCACGAGGGCCCCTCGCCGCCACGGCGGGGCGCGGCTCGACAGACGGGCCCGGAGGGGCCCCGGGGAGAGTCCGGGGACCAGTTTTGGGACCAGCTCGGACGTCCGTTCCCTGTGCTTTCTTCGGTTTCGTGCGTGGTTCTTCCCCAAATGATCAAGGATGCTCCTCGATGGTCCTCGCCGAAGGAATAATGCACACGTCCGAGCGATGCCAAGACAAGGTACGGCTACCGCTGCTGCCCAGAACTCTCCCAGGGCGCGTTCTGACCAGGACTTCGAGGCGAAAACAGCGGCGACGACGAGGGCCTCCCAAAAGGACCAGAAAGGGGGGAAGACGAGGGAAGGGCAATCAGCGGTAAGGGTACCTCTTCCTCCTCCGAAGCTTGGAGCAGATGTTGAGCGGCCAGCTTCGGAGACGACAAAATATCCGAACCAGGGTTCTCGCAGAGTGTTGTTTCCCCTTCCTCGTCGCCAAAGCTGCAGCCACCTCGAGGCTTCGGCCAGACCGTCCGCAGCCCAGGACAGCTCTGGGAGCCCGAGATTTCGAGAGCCACGCGAGCGAAAAGGCACCAAAGGGGCCTCACGCAATGAACTCTCAGCGGCCTCACGCGGTGGCTCGCGCAGGACACTCACGTGGCTCAGTGCGTGAGAGATGTGGCGCTTCCGCGCAGCCTTGTGCGGGAAGCTTACCCACAAACGTCCGACCAGTCGACCCCGTGTTCCTGCGTCGCCCAGATGGGGTCCAGAGATCTAACGACATCGCCTATACATGGGCAACTGTGGCGGAATGGAGATAATCAAGCTCTGGATTGCGCCACATCGCCGGTGCGATCCTCCAAACCCATCTACTCTGGCCCCATCTGGGTATCATGGCAGAACCCAGGTCACCGAATTTAGCGGCGCGTGCTACCCAAAACCTGAATATCTTCGCGCTCCCACGTGGCTACCCACCACGCACGCCTCTCTGGGCAGCCCAAAGGATGCCTGAAATGATCCCATGAGGCCAACAGGGCCGCAAGAGCGTGGTTTTGTTAAACGATTCGCGGTATCGGCAATTACCATGGACGCCTCTCACATCACTCCCTACGAGAACGTCACGATCTGCGCCAGCGCCGACTGGGAATCGCTGGAGGCACCTGATTCCCGAATGGCGCCATCGCGAGTCGTGACGTTTCTGGCCCCCTCCCCCCTTCCACGGTAACGACCGTTATCGCGAGAGGATTGAAAGACAGGCTCCAAGATTAGAAGAACAAAGAACACCATAACATAACCTTTTGGCGCTCCGCGCGGATTTCTTGGACCCGCGCTTAACCCCCCTCCCTGGCGCGCGGAGCGCGCCAGGAGCGGCGCTGGAGGCGCCGCCGGGGGGGGCCCAGCGCGGATCCAAGAAATCCGCGCGGAGCGCAAAAAGTGTATGTGTTTTCTTGTTCGAAAGATGACTCCAAGACTGAGACGGTCCCAAGAGAAGATGGCCTGAGAGAGAGGCCAACGAGGAATCTCACAGGGAGCACAGGACCCTCACGCGAAGCAAGAAGAGGGCCACGATGTCGCTAAAGAGGCCCCGCAAAGCGCCATTCGGCCGCAGGGCGACCGAGCGCGCGAGCGCCGATGCCGCTCCGCGCGCGCGCCCGGAGCGCCTCCTGAAGAGGTCGGCGGCGGGGCCGTGGCGGTGACGGGGGGCGGCGGTGGCGGTGGCTCACGAGCATCGCCTTCGAATTCCAAACTGGTACCTAGCAAAATTTGAAGGAACGCCCGCTGAGGCCACGAAGCGGCTACGAGGCAACCATCGTGTCACTGTGCAGTGCTAAGCTCGTCAGAACGAGGCAGCAGCAAGAGATCGCTTTATTCTTCGGCGATGACCAGGGTTATCCGGTGGGGGGTCGAGGCGCCGGCCGATAACCTGACTGTTTCGCTTTTGGGCAGCCTGGCGCATGCCGGCGCGCACCAATACTGCGTACCCCCTGGGGACATACGCAAACAACAAGGTCAGGTTATCTGTGGGGCGAATGGGGGAGGAGGGGGGGCGGGCAGACCGGATAATCCACGTTACCGTATCGCCAGACTCTGCAAAAAGCAGTCTCCGACACGAAGAAAGAGCCGTGCAGAAAGAGAGAACTAGGGCCCAGGGGTCTGGAAGATGCATGGGGCGCCGCAGCCGTCACAAAGCGCTCCGAAAGTGCTCTCGAGAGACCTGGTGGCGCTGCCTTGCCCCAGGCCCGTCAGCAGCAGACGAGGGAAGAGGACAGGCGCGCGGGCTGAGCGGGAAGCGATCGCGAAGGACACCGCGGAGACGGGGAGAGGCCTCCTGCGGCTCCAGGGCCACTGAGCACGTGCAAGGTGAAGAGGGAAAGGTGTGAGAACGAGGGAGGGGCGAGGAGGAGGAGGACAGCAGGAGGAGGAGGAGGAGGAGGAGGAGGAGGAGGCTGGAGGAGGAGGAGGAGGAGAAGGAGGAAAGGGAGGAGAAGGAGGAGGAGGAGGAGGAGGAAAGGAGGATGATGGAAGGGGCTGGAGGAGGAGGAGGAGGAAAGGAGGAGGAGGAGGCTACAGGAGGAGGAGGAGGAGGAGGAGGAGGAGGAGGAGGAGGAGGTGTGAGTGAGTTTCCCCTCTGGCCGAGGACGCCAAACGTGCACGCGCGGGGTGCGGGGCGACCGAGAACACGTCCGGTTGCCCCGTGGCGCGGATGACGTACCCGCCGCCGTGCAGCGTGGCGCGGACGAAGGACTGGTTCTCGGCGCCGCTCTCGCGCTGCAGCTGCACACCAGATTCATATAACGTCCAACGGCGTGCTTTCAATGGCACTCTTGCCGTAGCAACCGCGCGCATTCAACGGAAAACATCGGGAACTGTCAGAGAGTCCTGTGGCGGATAGTTGTCGAAACGGTTCTCTCGCCCCACCGCCACTGATACTCGTCTGAGCTACTGATCACACTCACACGGATGGAAGGTGGATCCTTTTCAAGAAGGAATTCTCCCTTGAGACGCCCGAAAGCTTCTTTCATGGCCGCACAATTGCCTCGATCCTGAAGACATTGAGGCCTGAGAACAAAAATCATTCGATTACGTCAACTGTCTCCGCAGATTCATCGTCAGCGCCGCGGAGGGTCCTCGGGACACTCCTCGTGCGAGATGGACTCGCTCGCGGCGTAAATAACGTCTGCGCCGGACCGCAGATAGACGACGACGACGACGAGGACGACGACGACGACGACGACGACGAGGACAACGAGGACAACGACGACGACGAGGACGACGACGACGACGACGACGACGACGACGACGACGACGACGACGACGACGACGACGACGACGACGACGACGACTGCGCACCAAATGCGACGGAACGCAAGCCAGGGTGGATCACAAATGCAGGAGAGTGGCTGCTGGACATGCGCCGACTGGAGCTCGCGATGCCCCCCCACTCGCGTCGCAGTCCCCAGCCCACCTGCACCCGCCTCTGGTACTCCACCGACCCTCTTATTTTCCGCCTGCGGCGCTCGCGCTCGGCCGCTCCTCCGACGACGGGGCGGGAAAGAAGACTGCGCGGGCCGCGCAGGGGCGGAAACGGCACAACTTCCGATGGGCGCGGCGGAGAAGTATGGGACGCACAGAGACATGCTGATACTATATGTCCTCTTTGGAGGCGCACGCGCGCGCGACCCGAGCAGATACTATACCCACCTTGTAGTAGATCGTTTCCCGACCGGTGTGGCCAGAAGGCGCCCGCCACGACGCATACACCAGAAGACTTCTCGGTGCGCGCGTCGCCCCAGGGGGGGGGGGGGCGACACACACAGTATAAGAATGCTGGGGTGATAGGGCGACGCCGAAAAAAGCATGCGCCGCGCTGACACGGCACTGCCGCGTTCCTTCGGGCGAGGTGGCAGCTGCGCCCGCCCTCGCGCGGCCTCTTCAATAGGGGGTCACATGCGAACCCTACCCCTACCCCCCACGACTTCCGAGGGGGAGGGTGGGGTTCACTTCGTTCGGGCACTTCCGAGCGAAGTGAACCCCACCCTCCCCTCAGAAATCGTGGGGGGTAAGGGTAGGGTTCACATGTGGCCCCTTATCCTCCCTCCTCCTGCGCCGCCCCCCGCACCGGTCCCCCCCGCTGGCCCCTGCCGCCGCGGGCGCTGGCGGGACTGCGCACGGCCAACCCGCGCAGTCTTCCCAAGGGCACCCCTGCTGGATGCCCCCTACATGCGGTCGGAGTAAATGGGGTCGGAGAATCGCGCCGCATCGCCGACACATCGGCGATGTGTCGGCGATGCATCGGCGGTGCACTGGCGATAAAACGTCGACACCGGCGATGCATCGGCGACGTCGACGTGAAGCAAACCGGGTTCAACCGCAGGCAGCAAAACAGTCCTGCCGGATACGCATGCTCTGGTGGTTCGGGCGTTGCCTTTGCTGCTCGGACGGGGGGCGGGGGGGCACAGTCCACGGGGCGATGGAAGGAAGACGCAGTTTTCGTGTGCATTCGGCGGTGGACAAACCTCCCGAAGGGAGGTTTGTCCACCGCCTGTACTAACGTCCCTAACGTTCCTAACGTCCCTAACGTCCCTAACGTCCCTAACGTCCCTGTCCCCTACGTACCTGTAAGGCAAACCTCCCAAACGTCCCTACAGGGTGGTTTACTAAAGGACCTTTAGTAAACCACCCTGCAGTGAAAACGGCCTAGGGCCGAAACCGACGGAACTGGACCAGCAAAAATGACAGCCGCGACGCCCTCGCGAACCGAAAGCAACCAATGCGCTAATCGACGTGTCGGGGCAGGAGGTCCATCAACCTCCGATGCATATTGCGGGCCCCTGCGGAGCCTCTTTTGCGGGGCCGTTCCCCGCGACTACTGTTAAGGCGCCCGTCATTGACAAAGGCACTTGCAATCGAAGGCTGAATCGTCGGACTGATTTCGAGTGCTTCGGTTTCGGCTTAGGGTGATTCGGGTCGGCTTGGGGCTCTTTTTGGATCCGACAGTGCCTCATCGTGCCTATCATGCGGAGTGCCTCATTATGCCTCATCGTTCCTCATCGTGCCTATCATGCCGAATGCCTCACCGACGTCGATGGGGCGCTAGGTTCACCCTCTTAGCCCCCCCCCCCCCCGCCCCACGGGCAGGAGTGGCCGACAGACAGAAACTACCTCGATCCTCTTCCTCCTCATCCTCCTCCTTACCCATTCGTTCCTCGTCCTCTTCCTCTCTCCTCTTCCTCTTCCTCCTTACCTCTCTCCTCCTTACCTCTCCCTCTCCTTTTTCTGTTCCTCTTCTCCTCCTCCCTCTTCCTCCTCCTCCTTACTTCTATCGTATTCCTCTTCATTTTCTCCACGCTCCGGTTCCTTCCTTTCTCCTCCTTACCCTATCGTCCCTCCCTCGCCCCTCCCCTTCCCTCCACCCTACGCCCTCCCCCCCCCTCCCTCGTTGCCCCCCATTTACTAGTCAAGTGAAGCGCGCCGCCGAAATGGCATCCGCACACCGCGCTCGCACGAATGCGAGCTACTCCCACTCAGGGCGCGGGGCCACGCGTCGAGTCCAGAGCGGAAAGGCCCCGCGCAGTTGCACGGCACTAGGTTGGGGGCCGACGGCCGACCCCCTGAAAGCTCAGCAGCAGCTGCAGACCCCACTGTCAGCACAGGCATCCAAGCGAACTTACAACGAGTAAGTGTCCTCCTCCTAATCCTCCTCCTCCTCCTCCTCTTCCCCCTCCTTGTCGGCCGTCAATCTCAGCAACCGCCCTCATACTCCTCGCGCCGAGTCCAAGATCTCAAAGAACTTGTCGCACTCCCGTTTGACCTGCTGCCATACGGAGCTGTGCTCGTTGGCGTTCACACCAGCCTCGATGTGCTGCTTGAGCGCGGTCATCACTTTCTTGTCGGCCTGGATGTCCTGCCCCCCCGTGAACGTCGGCACGGAGACCACCGTGCAGACGGGAGCGGCTGGCTTCTCCTTGCCTTTCTCTTTTTTCTTGTCCGTCGACGGGTCTTCCACGAGGCCTGCGATCGTCGGGGCGAAGCCCAAAGGCACGTACACGGCAGTCTGATTGGGCACCAACACGAAATCGTAGAACGTGACCGCCTTCAGCTTCTCACCGAGGGTCTCATCGTTCGCTTCGAGGAACAGGGGCAGGCTGCTCAGCGTCGTCACGCCCGCGGCCAGCAACTCAGACAGAGAAGCCACCCTGTGGCAACGCCCGCCCACCACCGCCCCCTCCTCCTCCGCCTCCGCCTCCTCCTCCTCCTCCTCCTCCTCCTCCTCCTCCTCCTCCCCCCTCTCCTACCCCTCCTCCTCCTCGCCCCCCCATGGCCATCCCCCTAATCCCCATCCCCCCGCTGCCCATTTTCCCAGCCACTCCTCCCTTCTACCCTTGTACATATCCCACCTCCACTCCTTGAGAGCGGGGCGAGTCTGACTATGAGTAGGTCGGAATTGGAGTGGGCACGAGCGCGAGCGAGTCTGAGCGCGAATGGGTCAGGCAATGCGTGGACTGAGTATGGTGTGTCTGAGTAGAAGTGAGTCTGAGTCTGAGTGCGGGTCCAAGTGCGAGCGAGCCTGAGACTGTCAGTCTCAGGCTCGCTCGCACTTGGAACCACCACCAGCACACCGTCACCAAACATGTAGGGAGTAACTTCACAAGCATAGCAAACGCAATACAACACAAGTTACTGGGCAACGTGGGGCCACATCGACGCGAGCACCGCGCAGGGTGGACCCCCCCCCCCCCCTCCGGGCCCGACGGCCTCTGGCGCCCCATCGCGGCATCAGATCCGTTACAAGAGGACCCCCCGCCCGCCACCAGGTGTCACGCTTTGTGGCCCCCTCGAGCTAGACCCACACACCTCTGGCCCGCCCGCAGTGCTGTGGGGTGAGTCGTCTGGGCCCCTACCCTTCCGCACCACCACCAGCCCCTTGCATCGAAGCGTTCAGCAGAGTGGCCCACCTTGATCAGCACAGCGCCAGTCATCGCCACGAAGAGCCCGCCCATCCCAAGTAGTGGTGCCGCATTGTAGTCCATGTTGAAGTGGTACGCCTTCGCAGCGAGAATGAAGGGCGACTTCACTGCTGCATGCATCTCAGCTGGTACGGCGAGGCCGAGCTCGCCCACGTCGAGGTCACACTCCATCTGCACGCGGCTGGACCCAGCAACGCCAGATATCTTGGCCACCAAGTTCCCAGCCTTCCTGGACAGCTTCTCCCCGTTGTCGGTGAACAGCCACTTGCCCAGCAACTTCCCGATGGTACCGTCCATCGCGAGCTCGGAAGGGATCCCGATCTTCTCCATCGTAAGTTCCGTCAGCACGGCCTTCGGCGCCTGGGTGTTGCCGACCGCTTCCTCGTCCTGTCCAAGAGGGCGAGGGAGAGGGAGGAAGGAGCCAAGGGGAGGAGAGGGGATACATGATGATACAGATCCTTCAGCTGCGTGAGGTCGGCCATGTTGGAGCCAAGCATCTTCGCCAGGTTCTTCTTGGCGGTCCCGCTGCTCAGGATGGGGTTGGCGAAAGCGTCTACCTTGCGACGCTCGGCCCTGCTGGCGATGCGCTTCTGCTCGCCTGCCTCGGCTTTCACCTCGTCGATCGCGCTCTGCGCCTCGTCGATCTTGTGCCTGGCGTCGGCGACCCTCGTGATCGCGGATTTCAACGTCCTCAGGTTGTCGACGATCGTGCGGTCTTTGCTGCCCTGCTTCCAGCCCTTGACGTCGTCGATCTCCTTGGTGGCTATGGCGGACGCTCCTTGGAACTCCGTCACGCGCGGCTCGAAGTCCAAGGCGACAATGTCAGACTCGTCCTCGACCGCGTGGAACTTCTTCTGCAGCCTCGCGAGCTTCTCCTTCACCTGGTAGCCGTTGCAGGCGGAGCGTAGCAGGAGCCTCGCATTACCCTTGCATTCTTTCTTCCACGCGATGAAGTCGCCAGGCGGCATGGTGCCGTCGTACTGCGGGAGGTCCTTTACCTCGCCCTCGCCCTCGTCGCCGCCCTCCTCTTCACGGTCGCTGCCGACTGCTGATGGCGCCTCGGGAGCTTTCCCGCCCGAAGCAGGTGCTGGAGGAGATGCTTGAGGATGGGGCGTCGGCGGCTTAGCTTCTGGAGAGCTGCCAGGAAGCTGGAACTTCGGGTTCTGGCCGAATCCCATGGTAGTTCTGCTTGCACTCCCATGTGACGAAACCCTGTTCCTCTTCGGCCTGCCACCGCCCATCGCCGAGAGCAAGTTCCCGCCGTGGCTGCTGCGGGCCCTCTCGGTGTCGTCGGGCAGGAGATCGCTATCGGACTCCACCATCTCTGCACTGGCCTTCGGGAACAGACAGAAGGCACACTGAGCGAAGTGGATGGTAGCGGGGGGGGATAATGGATGGACGAAGTGTCACGCTCAGCGTGGCACTTCGTCCATCTCTCATCCCCCCAACTAACCATCGAAGCAGTAGAAGCCACAGCACAAGCAAAGGCAGCATGGCGAGTCCACTGCCATGAACCCTGGCTGGCCTTGGCATTGGAACTCCCGCCCTCGCGCAACGCTCCTGACCCTGCAATGTCGTCGAAGAGGGAAGAGTGCAGACTCGACAGGCCAGACGCCATCAAGTTGCGGCGCCCGTCCTTCCAAGAAGTAGCCCGCTCCTGCAGACGCATACCGACAAGCTAACTGCACAGTTGTGGTTTCAGGGGGGATGGCCTGGTTGATTTCTGCGGGGGGGGGGTCTTTGACAAATCCTAGTGGCCGAAGTTCACCCTGACGATGCCACCCAGAATGGTTCAACACTGTTGTGACACAACAAAAAAACAAAAAACTGAGCACCCCATTTTTTTCTCGTGCGATGCACAGCCACTCCTCCCCTTCCCCCTCCTGCTCCTGCTCCTCCGCCTCCTCCTCCTCGTCCTCCCCCTCCTGATCACTCTGTACTCCTTACTCCTTACTCCTCACTCATCCTCCTCATCCTCCTCCTTCCTCCTCCTCCTCCTCCTGCTTACTTCTTCCTCCATCCTCCTCCTCTTCCTCCTCCTCCTCTCCTCAGGGGTAAGCGATGAGGACACCCCCTCATCCTTCATCTGCGTCAGCTTCTGATGGGCGATGGTCTCCGCACCTGTCAGCTTCAAGGGCTTCTGAACTGCGATCTCGAGTCGGCCCGAGTCCCTCAGCTTGGAGATGTCGGGGTTGGCCTTGCCCTCCGTCCACTTGGCCAAGGCTTGAGCCTCGGTCCACCTGCGATTGTGCATGTACCAGGCTACCTAGGCGTCCTTGTCGAGGTAGATGGCCGAGCGCTTCTTCGTGATCGAGCTCGTCTTGCTAATGAGTTCCACGAACGTCACGACTTCCTCGCGCGTCTGGCTACTGCGCGTGTGCTTCTTGTCGGTCACCAAGCACATGCCGATGCCCTTGAACGTGGTGTAGTCGTTCTTTTTGCACAGCATCACTTGCTTCTTCAGCTCTTCGCGGCCCTGCGAGTTGATCAGACGGTCCAAGCTCTGGAGCCCATTCAGGCACTTGCAGTGCAGAGGCTTGATGCCGGATTTGCCGTACTTGGTGTAATCACGCTTCTCGATCGGCTCATCGCACAGGCTGCACATCATATCCTCGTCCTCGGAAGATTCGCCGCCTGCGCCAAGCAGCCGTTGCACCGCGGCCGCGAGCATCTCCTCATCGCTGTCGCCGTCGGCTGGCATCTCTCATCAACTTGTGTTCTTACAGCCCCCCAGGGTACAGGTGGCCTCCTCGGGACCATCTGGCATTGAACTGGACCTCGTGAGGCCCTTTGCTGTAAAACATGCCAACCCCCGTGCCGTTTAGCGCTGTCTCGCTTAGCCGCCATACCCCCATGGCGCACAGGTCTGGGCTCGAAATCCCCCTCAGCACCCCGCCCCAAGTTACGTTGGATCAATCGGTCCTGCGTGAGAGCTCGTCTTGAAGATAGCGAAGCCAGTTCGCTCGTGTAGTTGGTGCCCCCGTGGTGCCTCAGACTGCGGCGTGAGCCAAAATGGCTGCGGACTTCTGACGTGCTTACGCATTGCGTGCACACGGCACCCAATCAGAGAGACAGCCTACAACTTACAAAAGTGTCCGTACCAGGAGTTGAACCCCAGCGTTAAGCACGCATACGGACGTGTCCTCAACCAACAAGGTCAATTGAGCACGAGGATCTGAAATTGTATCATACGTACGTATATGTGAGGCAAGGAACCTAGATATGACACGGATACAAAAACACGACCGACGCACTCAAAATCGGTTCTGAAGCACTCAGAAATCGGACCGACGCACCCAGAATCGGGCCTGAAGCACCCAGACATCGGACCTAAGCACTCAAAATCGGTACCGAATCACTCAAAATCGGTACCGACGCACTCAGAATCGGTACTGTGGATACAAAACCCGCTTTGTATCTGAATTGTTGTGTTTGTTTGTGGTGTCCTAACATGTGTGTTAGGCATGATGGGTCGGCCCCATGAAGATATGTTCTCTGTGTGCATATGACACGCAGCTATGGCTTGGCATGATACTGTGACCCCAAGTGCGTACTTACGCTTCTACTCATACCCGTGTGTCGTTCTCCCATTGCACACTTCCCCCCTCTCTCCTTCTGCTCCTCATCGGTGTCCCCTCTCCTCCACTGACCCCCTGCCCTTCGTGCTCGCCGCTACTCCACATGGGGATGGCTGATGGTGGTGATGGCGATGAATAAAGTGATGGGTATGGTGATGGTGATGTCGATGAAGATGATGATGTTTGTCTTTGTTGCGTTCATTCAGTTGGCCATCCATTGTCTTCCAATCTTTGTCGCTGGTCGGCAAGACTTGGTTCCATGTGAAACATATGTTCCTGTCGGTCGCCTGCGCCAGCACCCATGCTGTGCCACGCGGCGCAGAATGCCAAAGGCTCGAAGCGCCCCAGATGTTGAGTGAACTTCATGCTACGGGTTTTCTGGCATTTCACGTGACCAGGGCGCCTACATATCACAATCAATCTCGCGTATCCACCTGGCACGTGCGACCTATCCTCGAACCGCAGGGGAGCGCCGTCAACGTTGTCTGGCAGCGCTGCTCGAAGTTCCACTGCAGCCATGTCAGGCCCGTCATCATGGGGGCCATCCGATTGCTGGGCATCACCAGGTGCAGGGGTAGAGCGAGAGCTGGGCGAAGATGAAGAGCTAGAACTCGACCCTTTTGAACTTGAAGAGTCGGAGCCACCTGACGTATCATCGCCGCCCTCCTCTGAGACCCCGTCATCGCCCTCTCTTGGGCGAGGGGTCAGAGGCGCGCCCTTGTCCTCATCATCAGGGGGTGGTGGTTCATCTGGAAGTGGATCGCCCCCCTCCTCGGGCTCTGGCACTCCAGGTGGCACGTGCGGACTCCCAGGAGGAGTGGGCAAGCCATCTCTGGCCTGAAGAATCTCGTCCGAGTCCGAAGGCGCCCCTGGTTCAGGCCCGCAGTCAGCTGCCAATGGCGGTTCGGCATCGGGCATTGGGGCCTCCCCATCGCCCTCGATCGCCAAGGGGCCATGGGCAGGGAGGCCTTTCAGAATTCTGTCGTATTCAAGTGCCTTCAGATTTGGATCAGCACGCATGCCCTTCAATAGCACCTTACAGTAACCCTGCGGCTGGCCTGGTACCACAACGTCAACCACGCCCTTTCCAAACAACTCGTCCAGCTTAAGACCAACTTGCAAGTAAAACTTAGGATCGGACTTACACTTCATGCTGAAAACCCGTGTCTCGTCGCCAGGGGTGTGCGTGATGTCTGCCACACGGGGTCTCCAGCCCAGGGCTTCCAGTTTTCTGATAATGAACCTAGTGGGGCATTGTGGGTTGTCCAAAGGAAGCATAGTCGTGACGGCCGACGGCTCGAACAAGTCGATCGCGCCCTCGATTGCCGAAGCTTTCGACTTCCACACCCGAAGATTGTTGAACATGTTTTCCCACGTGCTGATGCGCAGCCCCTCGTGAGGCTCACCCTCCCCAGCTGGTGCCACAGTTGGCATCTCAGCGTCGCTGTCGCCACAGACGAACATGCGCTGCAACACGCAGTTCACGATTGATGTGGTGTGCTCTCTAAGGCTGCCCTCGATGTGCCTGACAAAGTGCAACGGCTTCGACGAGCAGCGCAATAGAAGGACTATCATGCGTTCACCTTAGGTTTCCAGCGGCACCGAGTAGAATTTGTTAGACACCAGCACGTGCAACAGACATTCACTTCGCATTCGAGTGGAAAGGTCTCCTCGGCGCATGGCCTCCCCGCCCTCACCATCTTCGCGGGCAGGCGGCGGCACTGGAACAAGGTCACCGCCAGGGTCTCCGACGAGCGGTGCCAGCGGTGCATCGGGACCATCTCCGTCGTCTCCCTCCTCCCACGTCCTGTCCCCGTCTATGATGCTGTCCCAATCAACTCTGGCATAATCCTCCAATTGGTAAACTTGCTTGTACGTTTCCTTTTGCGGCTGTCTCAGTCTCCGATGAAGGCGGCCAGGCTTGACTTGTAAAATCCTGAGGTGCAATCTTCGCAGGCCGAACGCTACCACCCCGCGTTTCATCCACAAGAGAAGCCCCCCTTGGCCCAAGCACGGGATCACGAGCGAGACCCTGGGGAAGCGAAATTGCGCAGCCAGAAGGTATGGAGACAACCCCAGACATCGAACACATGCGGGCGACTCGACCGACCGACCCACGACACGACATACGAGATACTATAGGTTATGTGTTGCAACGTGCGCGTGGGGAGTAGCGTGCGGCCCATGACATTGCACCTCGGTTCCGATAAGGTTTCGAGCATTCCCGTGGTGTCCTCGACCATTGCGTGCATGCTTCCCGAAATAAGGCAAGACCACGCTCAGACGCAATGTACTCCTTCGCGGCCGCGATGTTCTGTGCCAGTCTGTTCGAGGACAGTTGCCGCAACAGTTTTGAAGAAGACGCTCGTATCTTACACAGCCGATTGGTGCGATGCAATCCTTCGGCCCTCGACGATGATATGGAAATCTGTCTGAAAACGTTCTGGACCTCGAGCAACTCCGTACTTAGCCCGTCGGTCTCTCCATTTGCATATTGCCTGATCTCAGTCTCGTGCAAAGAAAACAAACGTTGCGTTATGCGATGATGTCGCCTGTGATCTATCTCGCCCCACTGTTGGATCATCAAACGCGCCGCAGCCCGAGCAGACACTACAGCAAACAGAGATGGGAGCTGATTCAACCACTCTGTCTTTAAGCTGACCTCGTAATGTAGACGACGGCGCAGAAATGTGAAATCCTGGAAACCATTTGAATCAGTATCGAAATCGTCGGCCCTCGCAGCATTCCCCATGGCTAACAAATCTCTTAGATAATCGCCTACGCGAGAGTTTACCTGATGCAACCGTCGCCCGATCCAGACACAACGCGCTTTACGCTTTGCCTTCAAATCCTCTGCGTGGCAATCGCATCCCAAACCCCACGTGCGAAGCCTATCCGTGAGACCAGTGATTATTTTCATTGCTGCAACCCATACCCATATCCCACGGTCTCTGCACATTTGGTAAACAATAGCAGCTTGAGAGCGCCCTTCTTCGCGAGCACCGTGGAACCACCGTTGGCTGAAGTGGTTCTCGCATATGACCCTGACCTTGTCAATGTCTTTGAATACATAATGAAGAGTTTCTTAACGCCATTTGGCAAACGACCCAGTGAATGACGTCAGCAAAGATGCCACAGCCCCCTGGCCCGCTGCTCGCAAGTGCATTTGCATGACTGATCGGTATTCGTCGGTCCGAAAGAATTCTGTGAATGTTTGAAGCTTGGACAATATACCAGGCCACGACCGCAAAGAATAGAAAGAATTCTTGAGCGCCCCGCTCAAGAGATGGCTCCAATCGGGCACGTGCAGCGCATTCCGAAAAAGATAATCGATTGCATCACGTCTCGGAATGACTCGCAGGCCGAAGTACGCGGCCCACGCTGGTAACATATTCTTGAAATCGGCCATGAGAGACTCTGGGCCTCCATCCGTTGCGAACGAACACACGTCCAAGCAGAAACGCTCGATGTCGTCATATCTGGGACCCGCTATCAGAAATGTCGCCCAAAGCAAGGCAGCTGTTTTGTGCACTACGCTAACATACCCATATGCAAGTGTCAGACAAGGCAGTATGATTTCATGCCACTCGCTCGCTCCCAATAAGTATATCTACGGCCATGCTGAACACTTCCCCCCCAGTGACAGGTGACGCATCGCACGTGATGTGAATCGTTCGAGGCTTACCTTTTGCGCGTGCTTCTGCAAGGAACTCTCGTGTAAGCAACATGCAGGTGACGTCCAGCCGAGGCCGACTTCTCTGGATCGTATCCCGGGAAGGCCATTCGAATCCATTGTCGACCAGCTCGGCCAACATATGTTGCGATTCCTGTGGCCACATATCACGGACGGCAGCCGCCGAAGCGTCTGCTATATGTTTGGAGTCCTTCAAAAAAGATGCAGCCTCAATGAACCTTAACATATCTTCTGGTGCGAACTGGCCTATCCATTGGGTTCCCGTGACAACCGTTCTGTGTTGATGGATGTGATGACCCTGCAATGGCGGGAATGCGTTAGCAAATGCCTTGCGGTCGCGCAGAGATGGGCGAGATCGCATCGGGAACATTAAACATTTCATCCTTCTTATGAGCACCAGCCAATGAGATAGTTCCAGGCAGCCTTGCACGACCAGGTTTGCAATGTCAACAGATACTGTAAACACATCTGTGATAATCCCATGTGTAGCAATGAATGTTTCCAGCGCCTCTCGACGAACCACTCGGGAACGAACCTCTTTGAGAAGGGCCTGGCGATCGGACAAGTCCGAAGATATGTTTGGCGGCTCCAGAATGGACACGCAGTCCATCACACGATATGCTAATATGCCAATGGGAACACCCTGGCGCCGGCGGCGCCCATCAGTAAATGGCACAAACTCATGGGTAGGGTCTTTGACGTGATCCATCTGGCGCAGTTGCCACTGCATCGCCACAAGGCCGAAGAAAGCAATATCACCCTCTGCCGCAAGCAAGCGAACGCCTGCAAGCTTGTTTCGAAGCGCCACCCGCCCCAGACGAGGGTTCTGGAGAGCAGCGTTGCCCAGCGCGGCAGCGACGCACAGCGGGCCCTCCTCCAGTGGCGGGCGCGTCAAGCGCCGACGTTTAGGTCGAACGTCAACTTGCAGGCGCTCGTCGGCGCTGGACGCACATTGAACTTCCAATATTCCAGAGCTCGACACAGAAATGTACAGTAAAGCGTGAATCTTCAGCCCAAATGGCTACGAATCCAAGCATTCACAACAAGGAAAACGACAATGAATCCAATATGGCCTGAAGATGTTTCGAGTCCAGATACACAACGATGATGTTGTGGGCAACTCAGACGGCTCGATGTAAGGACCTCGCGCACCCCGCCCGATCGTATGCAATATTTGGATGAGGCCAAGTTGTCGGGGGAATACTAATGACAGTTCCTGGAGCATTGCGCGCTTCTCAGAAAACTCCTCCCAGATCCCTCAGTCCTCAGTTCCCTTGGCTCCCTTAGTTTCCTTTCCAGTTTTCCTCTCAGTTCCCGATGTTCCCGTATAGCTTCGTTATATGATCTCTTAGGTCCCTAAGTTCATTGGGTGCGTACGACGTACGTCGCACATACTACTGATACGGTTTAGCACTTTGCTGGCTCAACAAACAGTCGATGGGAATACCAAAGGCACCGTTATTATCTTAACAACGCTATGTGTTCGGAGGCCTAGTTTATGTTGCGCACGACCTAGATTTGTATCCGATACGCCGTGGGTCCCTGGGGCCTTAGAAGTAGGGTTAGCAGTTCACAGGCCCCTTAACAGCGACTACCCCCCCCGCCGCGAAACGCCAGTGGCGGTGACGCCTGAAGTCACTCCGGAGCCAGGAGCCAGACGAAGCGAAGCGATACGAACCACCAATGCGGAGCATCCTCTCTGGTGGGGCTCGTTTTCCACCACCACCACCACCACCACCACTACAAGTAGGAGGAGGGGGGATCCTCCTCCTCCTCCTCCTCCTCCTCCTCCTCCTCCTCCTCCTCCTCCTCCTTCCCCCCTCGAACTTTGGCCAAATTGGTGGTGGGGGAGTGGAAAGCAGGCCCATCACTCTCGGCCCATCTCGGGCTACGCGGGCGAGGCCATGGCCTCCACACCCAGGCGCCAGACGGGCGGCGAAAGAAGGCAGGCCGCGGGCGGCGAGCGACGCGTCCGTGCCCGCGCCCTCGCGCAGCCTGGACTCCGGGGCGCGACCCCGCGGAGGCGCGACCGCACGGAGACGCTCCGGCTCGGGGCGTCCGCAGAAAAGCGCCCCGCAGGCGCGGGGTCGCGGCCAAAGGGGCCTGGCGCGCGAGGCCGCGGATACGGAGATAGGCGGCGGGTGAGGGGGGGAAGCGAGAAGGGGCGGGCCTTCTCAAAGGCTCGGAAGTCCCCGGGCCTTCCGAGAAGTGTTCTAAGCCTTTCCCGAAGACAGAAAAAACTTCTCAGAAGGCGCGAGGGCTTCTGAGAAGTCCCGCCGCCTTCTGAGAGGGCCTTCTCCTTCTCATTTCCCCCCCTCGCTCGCCGCCGAGGATATGGGGGAAATCAAGAGGTACCGATGCCGCTGCTCCCTGGACCTCTCCCCGGGTGCGTTCTGACCAGGGTCTCGAGGCAAATCTGGCCGTGGCGACGAGGGCCTCCCGGAAGGCCCAGGAAGAGAAACACGAGGGGAGGGTAGCCTTATGGATACCTTTTCCTCCCCTGAGATAAAGTAGGAGCTCGACCACGAGAAACATTCCACAAGAAGCCCAACCCTGAGACCGCAGGACGTACGTCCATTGATGTTTGGTGCGGGAGCGGCACGCTTTCCGTAGCAAAACCGTCGAAACCCAAGAAACCCAGGGCACCCTGGAGGCAAGCAGGGTGTCTTGGCATAGGTTCCACGGGGCCGCGCCGCGCAATCAGATGTGGTTTCAAAAACGTGGTGGTTGATGACGAGGGTGGCTTGATAATGTGGTGTGATACTGTGGTGCACGAAGGTGCGAAGAGGAGGAGATCGACAAGGTGGGCGTTCTCTTCCACGCCACGGCGCAGTCTTCCCCAGCCCCGCTGGGGCCGCACCGCGCAAGGGGGACCCGTGTTCCGTTTTGCTCCGTCCCCAAACCCCCGACGTCATGACTGTTTCATGACGTAAACCCTCAAAAGTATGGACCCACTCCCTGGGGCCGGTTTTTCATCCTCAGTCGTTCTGTTGACGGCCCCGAGGCCCGGCAGGGGCCCCCAGAAGCCGCAACTGGCGAAAAACCTCCCGCCGTGATTTTTGCTCCTGGCTCGAGGGGGTCCGGGGCCCGTGTTCCGTTCTTCCCGCTCCCGCCCGCGGGCAGGGACCTCACGCGCGACGGCACGGAGCAGCCGCGCGGGGTGGCCCGCGGGCCAGCCGCCGGCGGGGGGCACGGCGGGAGGGAGATCCCTCTCTTAGGGGCGCCCCCAAACCGGGGAGTACACCCCACCTGAAGGCGCCCAGGGACATACGAATCCGAGGATTCCCTATGTTTGACATATTTGCTCGAGCTCCGACTTCCCCTCCACTTCCCACATTTTCCTGTATTTTCTGTGGGTCGACGATTCGTTGTGCCTGTGTGTATTTTCCCCTGCCCCCAGACCCCGGACGACCCCCGGACGAACGGACGAACGCACCAAGGGAGAATAGAGGGTCCCAAAACGCACCAAGAGGACCCCCAAAGGCTCTCAAAACATGGCTGCAAGACGCCCAGGAGGCCCCCAGGTTGCCGAAAAATCGACAAGAGGGCAAAAAGAGGGCCCCAGGTTGCCGAAAAATCGCTGCAAGACGCCCAAAAAGGCATCCAGGCGGCCGAAGAAAACTCCGAAACGCCGCAGGACCCAAGAGGCCAAAATAATTGATTTTCCCTGGTTGTTCGAGGGTTTGGCTTTCTCGCCTTTTCGGCGTACCCACGCTCCAAGAAAGCCCAAGAGACCCCCAAGATCGCCCCAAGGCGGCCCCCAAGACGGCCCCAAGACGGCCCAAGAGGGCCACAAGACGGCCCAAGAGGCGCCCAAGAGGCGCCCAAGACGGCCCAAGAGGCTCCCAAGACGGCTCCAAGAAGGGCCCCGAACGGGGACCACAAACCGAAAATTCTAGCCTTTCGCCTCGAGAGGGCACCAGGAGACCCAAAAGCGCCCCAAGAGGCTTCCGAAGGGCCCGAAAGAGACCCAACAGAGGCAAGGCCCCCATCAGGCTGCAAAGCTGCCTCCAACAGGCCCCCGAGAAGTTCACCACGGGATCCCAACGAACACTCAAGAGCCCTCTGCCCCTCTACCCAAGCACTGTGGCGGGATGGCCCGATGTAATATTCAACGGTTGGGGAGCCGGGTGAGGGTTTGCAGAGGCCGACATCAACGAGAAAGATCGACAATCGACAGAAGGCCTTTCATTCCACTTGCCCCTGGGCCCCCAGCCGCGGCAGGCGCTCTTCTCCTCCTTCACACTCCCCTCCCCTCCCTCTTCGTCCTCCTTTTGTTCCTCTACCTTCGATCGTCCGACGTTTTTCAGTTTCCGTTCCTGCTCAGAGGTGCTACCAAAAACAGCGTCCCCCCACCCCTAGTTCGACAACGACGACGACAACGACCAAGACGACGACGATGTTGTTGTTGATGATGATGATGAGGATAATGATGATGATGATGATGATGATGATGATGATAATGATGATGATGATGATGATGATGATGATGATGATGATGGTGATGATGATGATGATGATGATGATGATGGTGGTGATGGTGATGGTGATGAGGATGAGGATGATCTCATTGTCATACCCCTCGTCCTCTGATTCTCCCCACCATCATTAATCCTTTCGTTCTCTCCCGCCCTGGTCCTCCTTCCACGGAGTTCGGTACTTGCACAGCCATTGCAGAAGCGATCCCCCAAAACCGTCGCCCCAACTGCTCTCGTTCACAGGGCTCGCACTGCAGGGTCGCCAAGTTCTTCTCGGTGCGCTCCACGTGCCCACCCGTCACCGAGAACGCCGACTGCGGCAATGCTGCACCCGCCGCTGCACCGATACGCCTGCCAACGGCGCACTGTGAGCCCGAGACCCCTGCAACCTCCGCACTCCGCGCGCGCCTTCCGCGTCTTCCGAGGGCGATGGGCTTCCGCCTGACCGTTCCTCAAACAACCCGTTTCCAGAAGCGTTCCCCCGCACGTCGCGCACACGAGTTCGCACTCCAACCGCTTCATCGCATCGGCTAGCCCCCCGGGGCCGAAAATAGTGAGAGACCTCCCGTCATGATTTTTGTCACGACGCGAGGAGGTTTGGATCTTGCTGGCTGGCACGCGGTGGACGCTCTCGCCCTGAGGGCGGGACGGGGGCGGGAGTTGGCGCGGGCCTTTTCGGGGCGGGCACGACGTCGGCACGTGCGCTCCGCGGCCAAGTGCGCGGGCGCCTCGCGAGGCGCCGTGCGTGGCGCGGCAGGCCGCCAGTGCCCAAACGGACGAGCAAGCAGAAGACACACACACACACACACACACGCACGCACGCACGCACGCACGCACGCACGCACGCACGCACGCTCCCTTGGCAGTTGCGCCCCGCTCGCCACACTCCCCACAAAGAACTGCTCTGATGCATCGTTTTCTCCGATGCTCCTCCACCTGCCTGAGCTTCAAGCATATCGTGTCTGAGAAAGTGTTCCCGAAACCTGGCGCACAGCAGGTCAGCGGCTTTGTTGTCGCTTCTGCTTTTCGTTCGAGGTCACCAGTATTAGATACTGGTCCTGCGAAAAAAAACAATCATTCGGCGGTGGGCAAACCTCCGTTTAGTAAACCACCCTTTAGTGAAAGCGGCCTAAGACCGAAACCGACGGACCCAGACCCGCAAGAATAACGGCCGCGACGGCCTCTCGCGCACCGAAATCGGAAAGTTCGCGAATCGACACGTCAGGGCAGGAGGTCAATCGACCTCCGAATCATGGGGTCGGCGGATGTGGCGCAAGCCTACTGGATATTGTCCCGTGGTGTCCCGTGGTGTCCCGTTGAGTGAGATCGATAGTAAGATCGATTGAGTCAGATGTTGATTCCCCCCATCTCCCCCCCACACAACCTCATTATCACTCGAAGGGTGGTTGTACAGGTAGCATATCTGTTCACGAGCGGTAGGGCCAGAAAGAAGCGCAAGCCACGGGGTTCATGTGCTACAAGATATCTCCGAGCGTGTGCGTCGCCCTGTCCGTGGCCGACGCACCCAACAAAGGCGAAACAGGCGCCTGCTGTTTGGCATTATCCGCGATGACGGGCGCAGTCGGGGGGGAGGAGGAGGAGGAGGAGGAGGAGGAGGAGGAGGAGGAGGAGGAGGAGGAGGAGGAGGAGGAGGAGGAGGAGGAGGAGGGGGAGGAAGAGGAGGCCCCCCCCCGATCACATCACGGCGGGTTTCGGCCTCCCGGGTGCCTTTTTCGAGCCCTTCCGCGGCCCTCGGGAGGAGGAAGGCGAGGGGAAGAGGGAGAGGGAGCAGGGGAGGAAGAGGGGATCGAGGAGGACTGAGAGAGGGACAGGAGAGAGGGGGGGACAGGGGAGAGGGGACAGGCCTGCGAACTGGACGCCTCCAAGAGAAGAGAAAGAAGAAGTGCATAAGCGTAGGCTTTCGAGGATCCGCGCGGATCTTCGTGGATCGTCGCTGGACCCCCACCCCTGGCGCGCGGATCGCGCCAAGGGCGGCGCCAGAGGCGCCGCCACGGGGACCCACCGCACATGCAAGAAATCAGAACGGAACTCCAGAAAAAAAAGCATTAAAAACAAAAACAATAAGAAGAAAACAAAAAACAACTGCATACGCAAATGTTAGTTATTCGACTCCCCCCCCGTTCTTGTACCGGCGAGCCGTTTTTTGTTGCGGCGGCGACCAGCGTCGGCGAGAAGAGTCTTCTGAGACGAGTCGTCAAGCTGTTCGGCCCAGGGCGCGCAGCTCCGCTGATCAAAGCGAAACTCTTGCTGTCGTCAACGCCGCTCGGAACACCCGATAACCCAGCTTCGGGACTCCCTTTGGCGGCAAGCCCATAGGGGAAACGAGAGGGGCAGGCCCTCTCAAAGCCCGCGGGCCTTCTCAGAAGCGCTCTGGCCTCCCGAGGACCCGCAGCTGCTTCCGGAGAGAAGGCTCAGACAACGTGTCAGAGGCCGGCGGCCTTCCGAGCCCTCTGAGAGGACCCGCCCCCCTGACTTCCCCCCTCTTTTTTCCTCCACGCAACAGTGGCAATGAAGGATTAACAGCCGGTGAAATCCACCAATGCCCACGGTCGCCAGCCGCAGAAAGCATGCCCTGCGAGCGTGGCCGAAACTCGGGGCGGAAGTTCGGGCGGCTGTTCGCGAGAACGAGAGAAGGAAAGGAGGAAGAGGAGGAAGAGGAAGCAGGAGGGAGGTGTCGCCGCCAGGCTCCGGTGGAGGGGGCCCTTGGGTTGTGGATGCCATGACAATGGACACTCTAACAATCCTATCATTAAATTAAGATTGTGTTTAAGATGTGTAAAACATGTTCCCAACATGTTCCAAACATGTCTTCAAAATGTTTTAAAACATGCTTGAAACAAGTTTTAGACATCTGGAAAAATTAGTTGGCAGCATGCTTTTGATCGACTTCCACAGCTCTTGGGGGAGGGGCGGTCCAGAGGGTGCGGCCCGCGCGCGCGGGGGGGGGGGGGGGGGGCGGCGCGCGCCGGGAGACGCATGCGGCACGCCATCGAAGAACATGCGGCACGCCATCACCATCTCCCTGTCCTGGGACGCACAGAGGCGTACTCATACTACATGTCCTCCGTGGAGACGCGCGTCCGACCCGAACGTATCGCATACCCATCTTGCGGTATGTCGGAATATCGTTTCCCGAGCGGTGTAGCCAGAAAGCGCCCGCCACGACACATCTACTACAAGATTTCTCGGTACAGGCGTCGCCCCTGGGGGGGGGCGACGGACACACAGTACAAGTATGTGGGGCTGACGCCGATGTCCTGGCGGAGGGCGGAGAGGCCGTGGCCGCCTCTGCGCGGGGAGCACGACTGCACATGTGAGCCCCCTTTTCGGGGGCCTGCCAGCAAGTCGCCGCAGGCTCAAAGCCAGGGGAGCGGAGGGGGAGGAGGACGAGGAAGGGGGAAGAGGACGAGGAGGAGGAGGAGGAGGAGGAGGAGGAGGAGGAGGGACCGGAATAGACCCACAACACATCGACGATGGCGCAGGAAACCTTCCCGTTCCAAGTCTCCTCCGCATGTCCCGATGATCTTTCTGTTTCGATACAGTGAGCGCCACCGTTGAAACACGACCGCCCTAGAAGCCTGCCATTCAAGCGAAAAGCCCGAGTTGAGAAGGAATTTCCTTGAATCTCTCTGGCGAATGAGATGCAAAGCGAAACAGTGTGGCCATGAAGCTCGACGCAATGTCCAGCGCGAGCCCAGCGCCGAGAAGGAACTGCCTCCCATCCGCGAAACTGTCCCACCTATGTTTGCACGTGTTGCAAAGCGGCGTGAGAAAGAGATCAATCGGCATACCGTGTGTGAAAAACAATACAGTCATCTGTGCAGCTTGTCCGTATCAGGCCTAGATCCCACGTTTAACAAAGAACCGCCCTCCAGCCTCGTGACTGCTGCAGTGGTTTGAGACTATTGCGAGCGGCGCCGAGGCAACAGCTCCGTTTTGGAATCCAACCGCCCTTCGTTCTTGAAGCTGCTGCAAACTTCGACGACGAATGCGCGCGGCGCCAAGGCGAGGGCGCCATTTTGAAAAGGAAACGACCTCAAGCTACCCCTGCAACGAATGGGCGGTAAGGATTCTCGATAGTGAGCAGGGTGGTGGGAGAGATCGGGGGAGAGGGGGCAACGCAAGCCGGGTGCGTTCGCGCCAAATCTGACATCCTACCCCTCCCCTCCCATCAATCCCTGTCCACTGCGCCGAGTTCTTCTCAACGCGCGGACGCGTGTTCATAGAGGACCTGGAACTTAAAACCCCGAATCGTCTTCTGCGCAGTCGGGAAAAAAAGGAGCTGCGCACACGGGGAGCGGGAAGGGAAGGGGAGACCCGTTCCATGAGGCGCACCTGGGTCATACCTGGTGGCGTCATCGGAGATGGCGGCGCCCCAGAGAAGTGTGCGCGAGCCCGCACTGCTGCACACCTCGTCGCAGACAGGCGCATTCGA
>CAUYUJ010013903.1:40000-75000 GCA_963575745.1 Prorocentrum cordatum | reverse complement strand
TTCTTCTTCATCATCCGCATCATCATCATCAGCATCATCATCAGAATCAGCACCATCATCGTCATCATCATTATCATCATCATCATCAGCAGCAGCAGCATCATCGGCATCATAAGCATACGTTTGCTCCTCCTCTGCCTCCTCCTCCTCCACCTTCGCCTCATCGTCCTCCTCCTATTCCTCCTTCGAATCCTTCTGCTCCTCGTCCACATTATCACCCTCATCTTCATGATCATCCTCCTCTCTTCCTCCTCCTGTTTCTCCTCCTCCTCATCCTCCTGCATTGGTTCTTTTGTTTCACGTACTTGACCCCAGGACGCCTCCAGAAGGCACACAAGAGGCACACAGGACGCCCTCAGGAGGCCTCGAGTTTTCCCTCCTGTTCCTCCTGTTTCCCCTCCTGTTCCTCCTCCTCCTCCTTCCGTCCTGTTCCTCCTCCTCCTCCTCCTCCTTCTTTTCCTCCTCCTCATCCTCCTCGTTTTCTTCCCCCTCATACTCCTCCTCCTGCTCCTCCTCCTCCTCCTCCTCCTCCTCCTCCTCCTCCTCCTCCTCGTCCTCCGCCGTCTCCTCCATATCATCCCCCTCCTCTCCTCGTCCTCGTCCTCGTCCTCGTCTCCTGCTCCTCCTCGTCCCCTTCCTCCTCCTCCTCCTCTTCCTCCTCCACCTCCTCCTCCTCCTCCTCTTCCTCCTCCCCTCCTCCTCCTCCTCCTCCTCCTCCCTCCTCCTCCTCCTCCTTCCTCCTCCTCCTCCTCCTCCTCCTCCTCCTCCTCCCTCCTCCTCCTCCTCCTCCTCTCCGATCCTCCTCATCCTCCCCCCTCCCCTTCCTCCTCCTCCTCCTCCTCCTCCTCCTCCTCCTCCTCCTCCTCCTCCTCCTCGTCCTCCTCCTCCTCCACCTCCTCCTCCTCCTCTTCGGGCGCAGTGCTGCTCGGCGCTGCCAGTACCCTGGCGTGGGCGGACAGGCTGGTCACGCGTTTGCAGCGGCAGCTTGAAGTCGCCGCACGCCGGCAAGAGTTCGAGTTAACGTACACCGCCATCATCGGCGACGATGACGTGGCCGAACGCGTGCGCTGCACGATCCCTGCGCTCGGGACCGCCGTAGCGGGCGTGGCCCCAGCGCCTGAGGCGCAACGTGGGCTTCCGCACTTTTTTGTACGCCCAAGAGGAGCCCAGTGGCAAAGAGAAAGAAACATGACAGATGAAGGGACGACGCGTCGGGAAGGCGCGGGAAGGGGGCGGGGGGGAAGGAAGGGGGAGGGGGAAGGGCAAAGGGCGCGCCAGCCCGCACCTGGACCAGCAGGCCTCAGCCCCTGCCGGCTGGCTTTGCGCAGCCCAGCGCCGCACACCCGCGCAGCTAGCCTGCGGCGCCCAGCAGCTCGGCAAGCTCGAGGACGCGCCACCCGGCCGCGTGCCTTGGGCAGGCGCGGGCCCGGGCTCGCCAAGGCGGCGCGCGGCGATCCAAACGTTCGCCCAACTGCGCTGCTGGAGGCGGGCGCACACCTCCGCGCGTAGCCCCTCGGCAGCCTCCGTGGCAGCCGCATCCGCGGCCGCGGCCACGCACACCGCCTGAGCCGCCACCGCGGCGCGGGCCGCCGCCGCCGCGCGTGCTGCCGTCACCGAGCCCGGGGCGGCCCGGGTGGGCGCAGCGCCCGCGGCCCGCGCGTCGCCCGCGTGTTTGGTGGCTGCCTACGGGGCGGTGAGCCCGGCGGCCTCCTCGATGAGGACGCCGCCGCGGAAAGACGCCCCCCGCTCGCGCCTCGCAGTCGCTAGATCCGCCCTCCGTTCCTGCCTTGACGTTTTTCGACCAGGCGGCTCGGTCGGAACCCCTGATGGTGGGGTTGCACTGTTCCTGCGGCGCGGCAAGGTTTTCGGATTGCCGCGGCCCGCCCTGTGTGGCCACGCGCGGCACGGGAACGCCGAAGTCCGCTGGGAAGCACGCCGAGGTCGTGAAGGAGTCGTGCTTCGTGGTCCACAGTGCACCCAGGGCCGACGCAGAAGTCTGCGAGCCCCTGTCCGCCTGGCTTGGTGGTGTTGAAGTCGTTGTTGCAGGAGGCCCTGCCGCTACCTTGGTTTGTCCTATCGGGCCCTTGCGGGGGACGTCTGCCCCACGGAGACAATCCGCAGACGCCAGCACCGGCGAAACCGAGTCAGGCGCGCTCGCAGAGGAGCAGCTGGTGGCCTGGATCGGCGTTGGCCGATGTTCCAAGCCTTTCGGGCAGCTGCGTGAGCAGCTCGATGGTGTTCAACGCGTTTCACGCGAAACAAGTGTGGTGGTTGTTCTTTCCCCTGGTCCACTTGACGGCGAAGGAGTTCCTTTGGTATCTGCTTGCGGGTGGGTACCTGTCCTTATTCTTCGTGGTCCTGGAGAAGGCCGTTTGCTCAGCACGCAGTCGGCCTTCAGCTGGTTATAAGTGTGGTGTCAGCACGTTTGTTCGGAATTGTTGTTGTTTTTTCTGGTACTGCGTACTATTAGTCTGCATCTTTATTATACCCATGGTTTGCTCCGGGTGCGTTGGCACTTACATGTGCATCGGTTTGTGTTGCATGTGGCTGGCGAGTGGATTGGGACCCGAGTGTTGTGGTATCGGGCTGGGCTAAATATGCGTTGAAACTTGCCGTGGGCGTGCAGCACATGTTTTTACGTTGCTGCTCGCGGCGTGCCTATTCCTCGAGGTCCTCTCGCTTTCTGAAGCGGCACCTCACGACTGGTATCGTTGAGGATCACACATCCTCCTCCCCCTCCTCCTTTTCTTCCTCCGTTTTCTTCCTCGCCCTCGTCTTCGTATTCGCCCTCGTCCTCCTCCACCTCTTCATCCTCCTTTTCCTCCTCTTTCTGCTCCCCCTCTCCATCGTTACCATCCGCACCCTAACAACCGCCATGATCACCAACACCACCACCAGCATTATCATCATCACAATCACCATCATCATAGGCATCCTCCCCATCACCGTCAATATCATCACCACCGCCGTCATCACCAGCATCATCACCACTAGCCTTCTCATCGTCATGAGATTGACCCTCATCATCCTCATCTCTCGCATCCCCTCTCTCCCCGAAGTATTCCCCCAAGGGTGTCCGCAACGGCTCAGGGAATTCGTTGCCACAAACTTGCCAAGATGTCGACCCAAGGTTTGGCAACATGGGCATTTCCAAGAGACAATGAAGGAAGCCACGCCCGTGAGTGAATTGTAAGGAAATCTCAGGGTCGAGCCCCCTCCGTGTGGGGCCGCCAGATCACGTCAGCAACCCGAGCGAGTCATCAACATCCTCCAACTGTCGTCCTTTCGGGGCTCTGGGGTTGTCCCGACGGCTGGATGCCTGATCTAGCACCCCAACGGCCAGCGGGAATTGTCTCACTGACTTGGCCCGCGAGGCTGTCCCAACGGTTTCGCGGTCTGGCTGTCGGAGGACGCGCCCCAGCCGGCCGCGGCGGCGACGGCGCCGAGGAAAATCCACATGCGTGCCCGTGCAAGGGGAGCGGGGCAGGAGGTGCACAAGCAGAAAGAGGCAGGAGGACAAATAAAAGGAGGGGCAGAAATAAAAGGAGGAAGAGGAGGAAGAGGGATGGAGTAGGAGGAGGAGGAGGAAGCGGAGGCCGAAAAGGGGGCGCGCGGAAGGTCTCCACCAGAGCGAGGACGAAAGGGCGAGGGGGGGACAGGGAAAAGGCCTCCACGATCGCGAGAACGACGATGAGGGTTACTTCAAACTACTTAAGCGGACCATCATGGGGGTCCTAACGTCGCAATAACTACGTGCTGCATGTTCCAACTGTTGTCCTGGTTCTCCGTGGCCCTGGGGGGGCCATGCCACGTCGCGCTGGACCTCATAAGCCTCGCAAATTTCCATGGGCGTCACAGGGCTACCCAGGGTATCCATAGGCGCGGGGAAACAATGGAACGACATGGAAACGCATCGAACAAACATGAACAATGCAAGTTCCAAGAGTGCTTGCTGAGTGCTGCATAAATCGTGTTGGCGTTTCATAGTACGTGCTATGTTTTCACGTGGTGTTTGAGATTCAATGCGTGGTCGCTGTGTGCGCAGATGGTTCACCAAATCCAAAGGCTGGGGTTATTATTACTACTCCGACCGCTCCGAGCTCACTCCTCCTCATGCTATCGTATCAGGTGTAGTGTGCGATGGTATGGTATGCCATGGTATGGTATGGTATGGTATATCATAATATCGCATATGATATGATATGTTACGGCATGATATGCATGATATGTCATCATATGATATGTTGCGGCATGGTATGACGAAGTGTGTTATAGTACGGTGCGTCATGTTACGATATTGGAAGGTATGCTCTGCGGCAATGATGGTGAAGATGACGGTGATGGTGATGCATGGTGATGGCGATGACGATGATGATGATGCTGAGAATATGATGGTGATGATGACGATGATGACGATGCTGATGACGATGCTGATGATGGTGATGCTGGTGATGATGATGATGCTGATGCTGATGCCGATGAGAATGATGATGCTGATGATGCTGATGATGCTGATGATGTTGATGATGATGATGATGATGATGATGATGATGATGATGATGATGATGATGATGATGATGATGATGATGATGATGATGATGATGATGATGGTAAGGCGAAGCAACGTCTGAGGATGCCTCGAGCGAGGCGCGGGCTTCAGCACCCCCAAGGGGGGAGCAGCCAGGGGGCGTCTCACTCCTCCATTCGCGCCAGAATGGCGGGGATGTCTCGAACGGTTTGCCTGTGTTGGTGCCCAGCATCGGCTGTTTTCGGAGGATTTGGAGGATGCCTCGAGGGAGGCGCTCGGTTGAGGATGTCTCGAGATCTGGCCCCCAAGGGGGACCAGATGTTGAGGATGTCTCGAGCGGTTTGCTTATTTTGCTGGTTGGGCTCGTGGGGACGGATCCTCTTCAGGATGCCACAGGAGGCTCCAGCAAGCTCCAGGAGGCTCCAGGAGGCTCCAGGAGGTACCAGGAGGTGTCAGGATGCCACAGGAGGCCACAGGAGGCCCCAGGAGGCCCCAAGAGGGCCCAGGAGGCCCCAAGAGGCCCCAGGAGCAGGAGGCACCAGAAGGCCACAGGAGTGGCTTCAATCCCATGTGCTGACGTATGCTCCTATAGATTGGGCCTCACCTGGAGAACGAATCCTTGGTGTGTTACGTATGTTTCTATAGACTGCCCTTCTCCTGTGCATCCAATCCTAAGTGCTTTACGCATGTTCCTATAGTTTGGGCCTCCCATATGTGCACGAGTCCTTGGTAGTTTACGTGTGTTCCTATAGATTGCTCTTCTCCTGCGGCTCCACTCCGCAGTGTTTGTTGTACGTCTGTTCATATAGATTGGGCCTCTCCTGGGACACGAATCCTCCCCAGGAGACCCCAGGAGTCTCCAGGAGGCCCCAGGAGGCCCCAGGAGGCCCCAGGAGGCCCCAGGAGGCATCAGGAGGCCTCAGGAAGGAGGCCCTTAGGGGCTCCAGGAGGCCCCAGGAAGCCCCAGGAGGCCCCAGAGGGCCCCAGGAGGCCCCAGGCTCATGCGCAGAGACGCGCACGTACTACTGAGACTCATTCACACTCCAACTCATCCACAGTTAGATTCACTCCCAGAGCGTCACTACTCAAGCCCGTTTATAGTCGAAAACTCTTGCGCCTAGACACTCACGGCGGACAGGTCCATGATAGTAGATGCACATCCGGGGAGCTCCACGCAGTGAATAATCCACTTGTTTTCCGTCGCCCTGGGGGGCCTTGGGAGGTCGCACAAAGCCTCTTAAAGATCCTAGTGCTCCCCGGACTTCCCAAGGCACATCGGCACGCAAGACAAAGACAACCGTTGGAAAAATAAAACATGAAAACACTTAGAAAGACCATGAACAATACAAGCGTCCCTTGTTTTGCTGTGTTCATCAGAGTGAAGTCGCCGAACGGTCATTCACTGTCCCTGGGCGCGTGGCTGAAGTGAGGTTATGCGATGCGGATTGTTGTTGTTCTTGGATTCTCTTTCAAGAGAATAATTACTGCTGATCTCCAGGAACGGTTCCGCGCGCTCTCGCCTCGACGCCAGCTGCAATTCAACTGAACACGAAGCTCCCGCTCGAGCGTGGGCTTGATTGTAAATGTGTATTTGGAGGCCCGGCTACAACGACAACGGCTCCCGCTCGATACTTCCTCACAATGTACTCCGAGACACCCTGGCCAGAGAGGCCCCCGAACTCAGGAACGGCGCTCTCGCTCGAGACTTCCTCGCAATCCAATCAAGTTGGCAGAGGTCCAACCACGATGACAATGGCTCCTGCCCGATCCTTCCTCACGATTTACTCCGAGAGCCCCTGGCCAGAAGGCCCGCGAACTCAGAAACGGCGCTCTCGCTCGAGACTTTCTCGGGATTCAGTCAGAGCGGTGGAGGCCCAACTACGACGACAAGGACTCTCGTTCGATACTTCCTCAAGATGTATTCGCAGATGCTCTTTCCAGAGAGGCCCCCGAACTCAAGAGTGGTGCTCTCGATCAAGATTTTCTCGTAGTTCAGCGCGTTGGTGGAGGCCCAGTCACGGCGACAAGGGTTCCCGTTCGATATTTCTCAATATGTATTCCGAGAGCCCCTGGCTAGAAAGGCCCCCGAACTCAGGAACGGCGCTCTCGCTCGAGAGTTCTTCGTATTTCAATCAGTGGCCGACAAGGAAGATGTTGCCCCCAAAGGGGCGTGCGATCGAAGACGAAGTGGGCGGGTATCGAGGGTTGGGGTATACAAAATGCAAGACGCGCGTGCCAGTATGAGCGAACAGTCTTAAAATAAGTGTTGTGTTTGTTGTTGCTGTTGTTGTTGGTGGTAGTGTTGTTGGTATTGTTGCTGTTGCTGTTGTTAGTGATGGTGTTGTTGTTGTTGGTGGTGTTGGTGTTGTTGGGGTTGGTGCTGTTGGTGGTGGTGTCGTTGTTGTTGCTGTTGTTGTTGTTGTTGTTGTTGTTGTTGTTGTGTTTGCTGTCGTCCCCCCCCCCACGACCCACCCGCGACTCACTCGCGACCCACCCTCGACCCACCCGCGACCCAGCCCGCGACACACCCGCGATCCACCCGCGACCCACCCGCGACCCACCCCGCGACCCACCCACATTGCTTTAACGAAAAAATCGGCGCCTGCGGCGGGCTCGCTGAATTCGCCGGCCCAACGGGCCAGAGGCGTGCTAAGATCTCCGGTAACTGGTTAACAATTCTCTAGTTCGCGCGCGCGGGGCGGCCCCTGGGGGTCCCCGGACGAAAAGTACCCCGGGCGACTCCCGGCTGATCCCCGGGCGAAGCCACCAGAGCGCTCCATGAGCGCACCAACAGGGCTCCGAGACGTCCCCGAGAGCCCCAAGAAAGGCCAAGAGGCCCCCAAGAGGCCCCCAAGATGGTACACGAGGGGTCCGACATGCCACAAGATCGCTCCAAGACGCCCAAGATAGCCCCCAGACGCCCCAAGAGGCCTCCAAGAGCACTCCCAAGAGGGCCCCCGGAGGCAAAATTCATTGCTTTTCCTTAGGTTTTTGAGAGATTTTGGAGCTTCCACCTTTTCGGCTTCCCGACGCCCCAAGACGGCCCAAGAGGCCCCCAAGATCGCCCCAAGAGGGCCCAAGAGGCCCCCAAGAGGGCCCCAAGATGGCCCAAGAGGGCTCGAAGACGGCCCAAGAAGCCTCCAAGACGGTCCAAGAGGGCCCCAAGAACGCCCCCAAAGGGGCCCCAGAGAGGGAACACGAAACAACATTTCGAGCCCTCGGCCCTAAGAAGCCCCTACGAGGCCCCAAGAGGCCCCTAAGAGGCCCCAAGAGGCCCCCACGAGGCCCTCAGGAGGCCCCCAAGAGTCCCCCAAGCGGCCCCAGGAGGCCCCCCAAATGCCCCCCCGAGCGCCCCAGGAGTCCCCCAAGCGGCCCCAGGAACCCCCAAAGCGCCGCATTGACACCAGGCCCTCGGGCAAACGGCAGACATGAGACTGTATGGGCTGGCGGAATGAGCGAAGCGATTAAATAATTTGTAAAGTTAGGCGCCTGCGGCAGGCTTCTTCAAACCCTCGCAGACTGCCGACGCCCTCGCCCCCTCACTCTTATCCACAACTACGGGGTGCCACGTACTGTTTTCTCAGCCAACCTGTGGTGTTGGGTCCTCGTTTTGAAAAGACAGTTCCTGCGTCCTCTCCTCTCACATTCTCACCCCCTCCCTCCTCCCATCCCTGCCTCAGCCGTCCGTACGTCCTCATATTTATCAGCAGCATCATTCTCACCAGTTTCGGCACACTGCTCAAACGCTTCGTGACCTCACAGGGGGCATCACCTAGGGCCCCAATGGCGACGATCGCATGTGGGCGTCACGCCCGTTTCGGCACCCCCCTCAAGCGCCTCGTGGCCCCATAAGGAGCCCCACAGGATGCCACCGCCCCAGTGGCGACATTCTCATGTGGGCGTCACGCCCGTTTCGGCACACCCCTGGTGGCTCCGTGAAAAGCCCCACCAAAGGCCTCAGAGGCGGTGTCCGCATGCGGCCGCCCCAACCATTCCGGCACACCCCTCACACGCTTCGTGGCCACATAGGGAGCTCCACCGAAGGCCCCAACGGCGGTGCCCGCATGCGGCCGCCCCACCGATGTCGGCACGCACCTCACACGCTTCGTGACACTACGAAGAACTCCAACGGAGGCCACAGCGGCGGTGCCAACACGTTGCCGCCCCACCCAGCTCGGCACACCCCTCACACGTTTCGTGGCCCCATAGGGAGCTCCACCTGAAGCCCCAGTGGCGTCATTCGCATGCGGGCATCACGCCTGTTTCGGCACATCCCTCACACGATTTCGTGGCCCCGCAAGGAGCTCCACCGAAGGCCCCATCAGCATGTGGCGTCACTTCTGTTTTCGTGTCGTGGCCCCATAGGGAACTCCACCTGATGCCCAAGTGGCGACGATCGCATGTGGGCGTCACGCCCGTTTCGGCACCCCCCTCAAGCGCTTCGTGGCCCCATAAAGAACTCTACATAAGGCCCCAGTGTCGACGTGCGCATGTGGACGTCACGCCCGATTCGGCACACCCCTCACACGCTTCGTGGCCCTATCGGGGGCTCAACTGAAAGCCCCAGTGGCAGCACGCTGTAGTAGCTACTCTAACCGGCAGCGCCTCAGGCGCCAACGTACGCGGCGTAGTAATGGATGGAGTATGGACTGTAGTGCGGACTGTAGTGAGCGCTGCAGTAGGGATTGTCAAGGAGGCTGTGGCCACTGCTGCTCAAGAACTGCAGCTGCTCGTGAACACGGGTTGTAGTAGTGTTCAGAATTTGCGATGTAAGACTCGCTGTACTCGGAGCTGGGCTCAGGACTACAGCGCGGACTTTGGTAATGGGCGCACCCGTAACGACTGTAGCGCGCCCTTGATCGATGCTGCAACACAGACAATGCTAGTGCCTGTACTGACCACTGTGGTTGAGACGGTGAAACCGAAGGGGCGTTGAGTCGGCACTGTAGCGAGCGTTGCAAACATGCATGTCGTAGGGACTGCAGTAGGAGCTGCAGCAGGGGCTACATTAGGCGCTGCAGTAGAACATCCAATATGGCGATGCAGTGAGCGCTGTAAGCGGCACTGTATTGAGCGCCGCACTAGCGGATGAAGTAGAAAAGGAGCAGGATAGGGCTGCTTTCTGGGCCGTAGTATGGACTGCGATCACAGGGGGTGGAACACGGGCAGTAGTAGGGAGCGTACTCGAGATGGCAGTAGGGACTGTGGCCGCGCACAGGTGGGATGATTAACCTGCACTGATCATTGCAGTATTGACACGTTCGCAATGCAGCATGAGGAGGAACAAATGTTCAGGGTCAGTACAGCGATAAGGTAGATCACAGAGGGGTGAGCATTTACACACACACATGTGAGTGTATACGTGTACATATCTGTAAACTAGAACAACGCGCGCGCGCTTCGCGCGCTTGGGTTCTAGCGCAGACCGGAGCAGCGGCTAATCATCGGACAAGTTAGGGTCAAATCACGAAGCCCAAAATCGCCACAGATCGCCAAAGCGAGAGCCCCCCCGTCACGTCATGCACATTGTATTCCCCCTGCTCGTTCCTCTCTTTCCTACCAATTCTCATCATTATACCTCCTCCGACATTTCTCAATTCCTCAGTATCTAATCCCCCTCTCTCCCCATCCTTCATCCTCGACCACTCTCTTACCACACTGTTCCACATATAGCCCTCTTGTTTCTCATCATATGCCGCCTTCTCCTCCCTCCTCCAATGTGTTCCACTCTCTCAACCTCTTTCTCTCTCTCTCTCTCTCAGTTGTATAGATATGTGCGTGTTGATATATGGCCTCCTCATCGCAATCAGGATCGTCATTCCTCTAAGCACGACGGATTGGAGCAAAGATAACTGAGGAGTCGGATAGGCTCCCCTCCCCTCTCTCTTCTCCTCTTGTGTGTCAACCCACAGGCTGAATTCCTCCCCCAGAATCCCGAACGTCAGAACGCACTGCGCGCTCGCTTCTGTTCAAGCGGGGGCTCTTGCGGCGTCCCAGGAGCCCGTTGGGACCGAGGGGTCGAAATGTCCGTTCGCCCCCCCCCCCCCCCCGTCTGGGCCCCCCACTGGAGCCGTATTTGGGACCTCTTGGAAACCACTATGGCCGTCTTGGGACCATCTTGGGCCGTGTTGGGGCTCTCTCGGAAGTCTCTTGAGCCGTCTTAGACCGATCTTGGAGGCCTCTTGGGCCCTCTCGGGCCTCGGGGGGCCGAAAAGGCGATCACGCCAAAATCCTTCTTCAACACCTAAAGGAAATCAATGAGATTTGCCTCTTGGGCCTATCTGGGACGTGTTTTGGTGCCTCTTGGGGGCCTCGTGGAAGCATCTTGGTGCCGCTTGAGGGCCTTTTAGGGATTTCTTGGGGCGCCCTGGGGGTTCCTTGGGGCCGACGGGTCGAAATATCCGTTCGGGTCCCCTGTCTGGGCCCCCTCTTGGAGCCATCTTGGGGGCCTCTTGGGCCGTCTTGGAAGTCTCTTGGGACGTCTTGGAGCCCTCTCGGGCCGTTTTGGGGCTCTCTTGGATGCCTCTTGGGCCGACTTGGACCGATGAGGCCGTCTTGGAGCCCTCATGGGCAGTTTTAGGGCTCTCTTGGAGGCCTCTCGGGCCGTCTTGGGCCGACCTTGGGGGCCCCTTGGGCTGTCTTTGAGCGTCGCGGAGCCGAAGAGGCGATAACACCGAAATACCTCAACAACCCTCAGAACATTAATCACTTTAGCTTTGGGATTGCTCTTGTCGGCAACGCGGGCCGTCTTGGAGGCCTCGTGCGCCGTCTTGGGCCCATTTGGGCGCCTTGGAGCGATCATTCGGCGACTCGGGGCCCTGTTGGATCGTCTTGGGACTCTCCTGAGCTGTCTGGGAGCTCTCTGGGAGTCCTCGTGGGCCGTCTTGAAGCCTCATGGAGGCCCAGGGGAGGGGCGGCACACCAGTCGCCTGTCGAGGCGTTGGTCAAGGGGGCCCTGGCCTTGGTCCCCCGTTATAGGCGTGTATGTATATGTATATATATATATATATACATATACATATACATATAAGTATACATATACATATACATATACACATACATATACATATACATATACATGTACATATACGTATACATATATAAGAGGTATGTGTGTGCGTGTGTTGTGTTGTGTTGTGTTGTGTTGTGGTGTGTGGTGGTGTGCTATGTTGCGTTGTGTTGTGTTGTGTTGCGTTGCGTTGTGTTGCGTTGCGTTGCGTTGCGTTGCGCTGCGCTGCGCTGCGCTGCGTTATGTTGTGTTGTGGGTTTTGTTGTGTGGTGTGTTGTGGTGTGTTGCGTGTTGTGGTGTTTTGGGTTGTGGTGTGTTGTGGGTTGTGTTGTGTGTTGTGTTGTGTGTTGTGTTGTGGTGTGTGTTGTGTGTTGTGTTGTGTTGTGCGTTGTGTGGTGTGTTGTGTTGTGTTGTGTTATGTTGTGTTGCGTTGCGTCGTGTTGGGTTGTGTTGTGCTGTGCAGTACTGTGTTGTGTTGTGTTGTGCTGTGCCGCGCTGTGCTCTATGATGTGTTGTGTTGTGTGGTGTGGTGAAGTGTGTTGTGTTGCGTTGTGTTGTGTGGTGTTGTTTGTTGTGTTGTGTTGTGTTGTGTTGTGCTGTGTTGTGTTATGTGTGTGCGTGTGTGCGTGTGTGTTGTTGTGTGTGTGTTGTGTTGTACGTGCGTGTGCGTGTGCGTGTGTGTAGTATGTAATGTGGTGTGAGGTGTGTGGTGTGTGGTGTGTGGTGTGTGGTGTGTGGTGTGTGGTTTGTGGTTTGTGGTTTGTGGTTTGTGGTCTGAAGTTTGTGGTTTGTGGTTTGTGGGTTGTGGGTTGTGGGTTGCTGTTACTGTTGTGGGTTGGTGTTGGTGTTGGTGTTGGTGTTGGTGTTGGTGTTGGTGGTGGTGGTGGTGGTGGTGGTTGGTGTTGTGAGTGTGTGCGTGTGCGTGTGCGTGTGCGTGTTCGTGTGTGCGTGTGCGGGTGCGTGTGCGTGTGCGTGTGCGTGTGCGCGTGCGTGTGCGTGCGCGTGCGCGTGCGCGTGCGCTTGCGCGTGCGCGTGCGCGTGCGCGTGCGCGTGCGCGTGCGCGTGAGCGTGAGCGTGCGCGTTCGCGTGCGCGTGCGTGCGTGTGCGTGTGCGTGTGCGTGTGCGTGTGCGTGTGCGTGTGCATGCGTGCTGCCTGCGTGCGTGCGTGCGTGCGTGCGTGCGTCCGTGCGTGCGTGCGTGCGTATGTGCGTGCGTGTGTGTGTGTGAGAGAGAGTTAGTGTGTGTGTGTGCGTGTGTGTGCGTGCGTGCGTGCGTGCGTGCGTGAGTGCGTGCGTGCGTGCGTGGTGCGCGTGCGCGTGCGCGTGCGCGTGCGCGTGAGCGTGCGCGGTGCGCGGTGCGCGTGCGTGGTGCGCGTGCGCGTGCGCGTGCGCGTGCGCGTGCGCGTGCGTGTGTGTGTGTGTGTGTGCGAGTGTGTGCGCGTGTGTGTGCGCGTGTGTGTGCGTGTGTGTCTGCGCGTGTGTGTGCGTGTGTGTGCTTATGTGCGTGTGTTTGTGTGTGTTGTGTGTCGTGTTGTGGTATGTGTGTTGTGTGTTGTGTGTCGTGTGTTGTGGGTTGCGTGTTGTGTGTTGTGTGACGTGTTGTGTGTCGTGTGTTGTGTGTTGTGTGGTGTGTGGTGTGTGTTGTGTGTTGTGCGTTGTGTGTTGTGTGGTGTGTAGTGTGTGCTGTGTGTTGTGTGTTGCGTGTTGCGTGTTGCGTGTTGTCTTGTGTGGTGTGTGGTGTGTGTTGTGTGTTGTGTGTTGTGTGGTGTGTGGTGTGTTGTGTGTTGTGTGTTGTGTTGATGGTGTGTGCTATGTGTTGTGGGTTGTGGGTTGTGGGTTGTGTTGTGTGTTGTGTGTTGTGTGTTGTGTGTTGTGTGTTGTGCTGTGTGTTGTGTGTTGTGTGTTGTGTGTTGTGTGTTGTGTGTTGTGTGTTGTGTTGTGTTCTGTGTGTGTGTGGGTGTGGGTGTGTGGGTGTGTGGGTGTGGGTGTGCGGGTGTGTGGGTGTGTGAGTGTGTGTGTGTGTGTGGGTAAGTTGGTGTGTGGGTGTGTGGGTGTGGGTGTGTTGGTGGGTGTGGGGGTGTTTGTGTGTGTTTGTGTGTGCGTGCGTGCGTGCGTGCGTGCGAGTGTGTGTGTGTGTGCCTGCGCTGGTTGTGATCTGCATGGTCCCATGATTCCGAGAAGAGGTCTGAATTATACTATGTTTGTTCACTAGCCTCTCGCGATTGATTGGCCAATCGGAGTGACTTCGTCCGAGAATTGGCCATTTGATGACCGCCAATCGCATGCCTCGGTTCCGAGTGAACTGCAAACATCCATGTATTCCGCGCGCTCGCACGCAGAGCCCCCCCCGCCGGGGTTGACCAATTTCAGCATCGCTGTCTATGTTACGCCCGTCCCTGGTACACTGCGAGTAGCGAAACTCAATCGGCCCGCGGTCGAAATCAGACGGGGTAGAGAGCTGACAGATGGAAAGGTCACTAGGATACCAGTGGCGCGTCGGCTCTGCATACGCAATGCTCGCTACATATCGCTCAACTGTAGCCGTGCAAAGGAAATAGCACACCCCTCACGCACAAAGCCCGTGCAAATTACGAGACAATCACCGTGAGCTTGGGTGAACATGGCTGCCTTCACCCTTCCACAGCATGGATGCCAGGCTCCTCGACCACCCGCGAGGAGACGCACATCTCGTCCCAATTCTGCCGGTTGCCGTGGGCCTCGGCTGAACCTCCCTCTCCCCCCTCCTCCACGAGCAGGCCCGCCCTGTGCAGCCGCTCTCTGAAACAGCAAGACGCTGGCCCCTGGGCAACCTCACGATCAGCTGCAACACAGTCGGGCTTCGTGCTCAATCCGGTCGCCCTCGCACGAACTGCGCGGACAGAAAGGTAATTACTAGCATCGCCGCTCCTCGGACCTCTCCCGGAGCGAGCTCTGACCAGGACTCCCAGGCGACTCGCGGCGTCGCGACGAGGGGCCTCCCCGAAGACAGAGGCGGAAGCCAGCGATGGACGTCGGCATCGGCCTTCCCTCCTCCTCCGGCAAGCGAGCCCGTGCGTACGGCGGGCGGGTGTCGTGATGACACTGGCGCTGGTTTCTGACACCGCGCCGACCGTTCCGCACCGAACGATCGCGCCGCTCTCACATCGCAGGGTCGATCGATGCCGGCCGACTGCGGGCCCCTGGCAGAGCTCAACCTCGTATGCCCGCGCTGGGGTCGCCGACGCATCGGCGCGACGCGAACCTACCGTACCCGAGGGAGGGGGCAGGCACCGTCAGGAGAACTTCCAGCGCCGCCGAAGAAATCCGCGCGGGCATCCGAAGGTGTATGTCTGTGTGCTTTCTTCTTCCTGGCCCGTCGCACTGGCAGGACCACGAGCAGGCCTGAGCGGAGCCAAGGAGTCCAGTCGGGACGGGAAAAGCGGTGGATAGCAATGGGGGGGCAGTAAGTCAGCTGCACGCAGCCCGTTCCCCAGGCACGTCCATGACAAACGGACAACACACACACACACGCACTTTTGCGTCGGCGGCGAGGCAGGGGTCGTCTGCGCTAGCGGAAGGCTGCCGTTAGATTGAATTGTGCCATCATGCAGGGGGGGGGAGGCGGAGGACGCGGCTGAAAGAGACGGCGGGGGCAGCGAGCCGCTCAGGTGGACGGGCCACGCCCCGAGCGCGACTCACACACACACACACACATCCATACTCACAGGGGGGCTGACCTGCACTTCGCGATCTGAGGCTGCGCTGTAGGTATGGGCGCGGGCCGTCGGACAGCGAGGGGCATGGGGCCCCCTCTCCAGCGGGGACCCCCCTCCGACAACGCGCACCCGTGGGCCTTCCAGAATCGGCGGTGGACAAACCTCCCTTTAGTAAACCTCTCCTGCGTGAAAACGGCCTGGGGCCGAACCCGACGGACCTGGACACGCAAAAATGACGGCCGCGACGCCCTCTCGCGAACCGAAAACGGCCAATGCCTTAATCGACGTGTCAGGGTAGGAGGCCTGTCCACCTCCGACAGAAGGCCTCCACGACAGGTCCGGGGTTCGCACGGGCGCCAGTGGTCAGCTCCGGCCTCTGGGCGCCCAGGGGCGCCAGTGCCTCGAGGAGGCGTGCCCCGCTGCGGGGCCGAAGCCGGGTGCGCGCAGCAGCCCTCGTACGCCGGAGCTCCCTCCTGGCCCGATCCCACCCTTTCGCCCGACCCCACCAGCCCAATCCCACACACCCTTTCGTCCGGCAACTTTGTAAGTCGTATCGCTTGATCTGGTTCGCATCTCGCTGCCGAGCTTTTTCATCGTGGAAAAACAAACAAAAAGGTACACAAAAAAATGAATGAACGTTTTGTAGATTCGGCGTTTCGACATTGGGCGGAAAGGGGGGGAGGGGGGGTCTGGCAAGATCCACTCCATGGGGGGGGAGGGGGGGAGGGGGCAAGGGCCCGCGCCGCTCGGCAAAACAGGGGATAAAAAAAGATCGCATACTCGTCGCCTGGTCTTCGGGTCATACCTCGGGCCTGCGGCGGCCGCTCGGGACGACCTGGGCAGCCCCGGAGCGCTCTCGGCGAGGCGCAGCTGCTGGCGGGGGCGCTCCGCTGCACCTCGGAGCTTCGCGGGGCCAGAGGGCCGAGGTCGGCTACCTCGGACGCGGTCGGCTGGCGGGGCCCCCCCCCGGGGGGGCACGGCATCCGAGCGCGCAGGCCCATGGCGGGGGGACTCCCCGTGGGCCCGCGCCACAGGTCGCCCTTGCGAGGGGTCACGCGTAGCCGACGCAAGCCCCCGAGAGGGCTCGATCTAATCCCCGGGACGGGCTCGTCCAGAAGAGGAAAAAGAAAAACAAAAAAAACGTAAACACTTTTTGCGCTCCGCGAGGATTTCTTGGATCTGCGCTGGACACCCCTCCCTGGCGCGCGGCGCCAGAGGCGCCGCCAGAGGGGCCACAACGCGGATTCCAGAAATCCGCGCGGGGCGCCAAAAGTTTATGTTGATGCCGTTTCTTGATATTATCTGTTGTTGATATGATTCTCATTATTATTAGTATTATTATTGATATTGTCATTCGTATTATTATTAAAAGTATAATTATTATGTGTATCATTATTATTAGCATAAGTATTATTATTATTGTTATGAGTATTAGTATGATGATTATTAGTATTAGTATTATTATTATCATTCGTAGTATTATTATTATTGTTATTATTGGTATTAGTGGTATTATTATCATTAACAATGTTATTATTATTATTATTCGTATTATTCTTATTATTCTGCTTATTATTAGTATTATTATTGTTAGTACTCTTCTTATTCTGATTAGTAGTAGTAGTAGTAGTAGTAGTAGTAGTAGCAGTAGTAGCAGTAGTAGCAGTAGTAGCAGTAGCAGTAGCAGTAGCAGTAGCAGTAGCAGTAGCAGTAGCAGTAGCAGTAGCAGTAGCAGTAGCAGTAGCAGTAGCAGTAGCAGTTAGCAGTAGCAGTAGCAGTAGTAGTAGCAGTAGTAGTAGTAGTAGTAGTAGTAGTAGTAGTAGTAGTAGTAGTAGTAGTAGTAGTAGTAGTAGTAGTAGTAGTAGTAGTAGTAGTAGTAGTACTATTATTCGATGTGTGCAGTTCCTGACAGTCCCGGAGCCCAGCGAGGGCCCCCAGAAGCCGCCCGTAGCAAGAACCTCCCGTCGCGAGCTCACCACGACGCGAAGAGGCCCGCTCCCAGGGCCCCCCCGCGGCACCGCGGGAGCCTCGAGGGCCGCCGGGGGGGGGCGCGGGAGCGCTGGGGTCGCCGACGCTCCCCGCCCGGGGAAGGGCCGACGCAGGATCTGTCGCAGGATCCAGGGTCAGAAGCTGGGCGAGGGCTGGCAAAGCCGCGGCTGCTAAAGCGGTCTTCCCAGAAAAAAAGAAGAACAAACTCCCGGAGTAAAACTCGGCGCACTAAACAGTAAACGAAGCGGGTCTCACACGCGAAGTGGCATGGCGAAGCTGCGCGATGGTTTACGCGGGCCGCCAGCGCGGCACGCCACACTAAAGGCGAGGGCGCTCACCCACGACCTTGCGGGGGCAGCTTACGCGCGAATGTCCGCGCAGTCGAACCCGTTTTTCTCGATCGCTCAGCTGTGACTCAAAAAAGTCCGCTCAAAAAAAAATAGTATCCGCCACCACCGTGCCCCCTGGCACGTTGAGGCGTGGTAGAATGCCAAGTGCTGTCTGGAAGGATGTTTGTAATATTCTGAGGGGCACCCCCTCCAGGCCGCACCTCGTTGCGCGCACCGGCCAAACTGCAGGGGGTCCCTGGACGGCCATGGTGCCTCCCCGGGGCTCTCCAAGGCTTCCATGACGCCCCTGGAAGCCCCCCAACACGGTCCAAGAGGGCCCCGAGTCGCCGAACCATCGCTCGAAGATGTTTGAAAGATTTGGGCGTTCTCGCCTTTTCTGCTTTCCGACGCTCCAAGACCGCCCAAGAGGCCCCCAAGACCACCCCAAAACGGCCCAAGAGGTCTCCAAGAGGGCCCCCAATCGGCCTAAGGGCGCCCAAAGACGGCCCAAGAGGCGCCCAAGATGGCCCAAGAGGGCCCCAAGACGGTCCCATAAGGGGCCCCAGAGAGGGAACACGAACTGAAAATCCGGCCCAGAGAAGCTCCCAAGAGGTCCCAGGAGGCCCCAAAACAGCCCCCAAGAGGCCTCAAGCTGCCTTCAAGAGGCCCCCGCGAGGCCTCCCACGAGATTCCAATGAACATCCACTAGGCTGATAACCAACAACCCTGGCACGATGGCGAGGCTTGCCGTAGGCAGCTCGATAAACATCAACGGCTGGAGGTCCGCGGAGCTGATTTCTTGGATCTGCGCCTTGAAAGCGGAAACGCGCGTCACTCCGCTCCGCGGGGCGGGAGGCTGGTGGCGGGAGGCTGGGAACAGCTCAGGACGCTGAAGCTCGGGGACCGCAAAGTGGATAGCGTGTAGCATCGAGGCGTGGTGGGTCAGAACCGGCGGAGCGACAGGCTATCCAAAAGTTCCCCGATCGACGATGCACAGTCGGAGCTGAAAGTAAGGACGCGCGATGAGGATGCCAGCCCCCTGGACGCCCATGTCGAAGCTTCTCGAGCGGGGCGCGCCATAGAAAGTGGTGAAGGATGTACCGAAGAGGCAAGGATGCAAGGGTACCCTTGGAAAGGCTACCCAAGCCCAAGACGACTCGACGACCCGCCCTGGGCTCCAAGATGACCCCGACAACTCGTCCGAGAGGCCCCGAGGCGAGCCCAGGATCCCCCCCCAACAGAGGCCTTCAGTGAGGCACGGAGATGCAACCAACAGTGGTGAACCTACTGAAGGCCATACAGCGTTTGCGCCCGAGGCTGTCCAGATGCAGACCACATCAAGGAAGCTTTCCAGAGAGCCTCGAGAAACCTCTGAGCTTGCCGAGCACGGCGAAGAGGGGGCCCCTGGACGGCGCCCAGGACTGCGAGAAATCCCGCCAGACGGGCCGGAAGGGCCCCAAGAGTGCCCAAAGGGTGCCCAGCCGCCACAAGATGGTCCAACCGAGCATGTTCCCAAGAGCTCGATAGAACAACCGCGCCCAACACGGCCCCGAGACGCCCCAACGGCCCCCAACGGACCCCCGAGAGGCACCCAAGAGTGGCCCACAAGAGGCCCCAAATAAGCCTCCCAGATGCCTTCAAGAGGGACGAGGGAGGAGGAGGAGGAGGAGGCAGCAGGAGGAGGCAGCAGCAGCAGGAGGAGGAGGCAGGAGGAAGAGGAGGACGAGGAGAAGAATGAATGCGGAGGAGAACGAACCTGCGGACCACGATGGGGCGTTAGATATACGCGCCAGCACAAACTGGACACTGAACTGGAGTGGGTCTTAAACCAAGCATCCTTCCTGCTGCGCTGCTGAGATGTCGCGGCGGCGGGGTTGCCGCAGGCAGCTGGATAGGCGACAGGAGAGGAGGAGGATGGAAATAGAAGAGATGAGCGGGAAGAAGGGTGGATGAGAGGACGGGTGAGGCGAGGCAGGAGGAGATAGGAGATCAGATAGGAGAGAAGAGACAGGACAGACGAGAGAAACGAGATGATGGCCTAAAGCAGCACTGAGCACGTTTGTCGCAATCGCCGAAATGGGATTCGTATGCACTGGTCGCTGTTCAAAGCTACGCTGACCAGCGCCGTCTCTGCAAGCGGCACTACGGAAGAGCCATAAATGTTAGAATGACGGCTGCGAATGAACCCAGTATACACGGTCACATCTGTACGGTGATTATCTACAGCATCTGTAAAGCCACTGCTGCAAGAATCAAGAAAACCACTCTCGCGCCATCCGCTGTTGGGGGGCGCCATCGATCAAGGTCGTGACTGACACGGTCCGTTTACCAAATTCATGAGTGCTGCGAGAATGTCGCGACGATTGACGAGCTAGCGACCTAACTGCAATACATGTAGCACTCGCCAGCCCACTCCCGGCAAGGCGTGGCGGCCTTGCCAGAACACGTCTGGCTCGCGCTGCAGGTGCCGTTGACATGGTGCCCGTCGGCCCCGAAGCTGCCGCACACCTTGTGGCAGATGCTGGGAGCGCCCACCATCGCGTCGCCATCGGCCAGCGGCACGCATGCGAGTCCAGGAGAGCAGTCGCCGTAGAAGTGGCCGTCCGAGCCGCTGCTGCCGCACTGCTGCCCCTCCTGCTGCCCCACCTTCTGGCAAGTGCTCGGCGCGCCCACCGGCGAGCCCGCGGCAGGAGCCACACACTCGAGTCCCGAGGAGCAGTCGCCGTAGAAGTGACCGTCCGAGCCGCTGCTGCCACATTGCTGCCCTTCGCCCTGCGCAAGTCGGCGATCAGCGCCGTCGCAGTACATGTAGCACTCGCCAGCCCACTCCCGGCAAGGCGTGGCCGCCTTGCCAGAACACGTCTGGCTCGCGCTGCAGGTGCCGTTGACATGGTCCCCGTCGGCTCCGAAGCTGCCGCACACCTTGTGGCAGATGCTGGGAGCGCCCACCATCGCGTCGCCATCGGCCGGCGGCACGCATGCGAGTCCAGGAGAGCAGTCGCCGTAGAAGTGGCCGTCCGAGCCGCTGCTGCCGCACTGCTGCCCCTCCTGCTGCCCCACCTTCTGGCAAGTGCTCGGCGCGCCCACGGCGAGCCCGCGGCAGGAGCCACGCACTCGAGTCCCGAGGAGCAGTCGCCGTAGAAGTGACCGTCCGAGCCGCTGCTGCCACATTGCTGCCCTTCGCCCTGCGCAAGTCGGCGATCAGCGCCGTCGCAGTACATGTAGCACTCGCCAGCCCACTCCCGGCAAGGCGTGGCGGCCTTGCCAGAACACGTCTGGCTCGCGCTGCAGGTGCCATTGACATGGTCCCCGTCGGCCCCGAAGCTGCCGCACACCTTGTGGCAGATGCTGGGAGCGCCCACTATCGCGTCGCCATCGGCCAGCGGCACGCATGCGAGTCCAGGAGAGCAGTCGCCGTAGAAGTGGCCGTCCGAGCCGCTGCTGCCGCACTCCTGCCCCTCCTGCTGCCCCACCTTCTGGCAAGTGCTCGGCGCGCCCACCGGCGAGCCCGCGGCAGGAGCCACACACTCGAGTCCCGAGGAGCAGTCGCCGTAGAAGTGACCGTCCGAGCCGCTGCGCCGCATTGCTGCCCTTCGCCCTGCGCAAGTCGGCGATCAGCGCCGTCGCAGTACATGTAGCACTCGCCAGCCCACTCCCGGCAAGGCGTGGCGGCCTTGCCAGAACACGTCTGGATCGCGCTGCAGGTGCCGTTGACATAGTCCCCGTCGGCCCCGAAGCTGCCGCACACCTTGTGGCAGATGCTGGGAGCGCCCACCATCGCGTCGCCATCGGCCGGCGGCACGCATGCGAGTCCAGGAGACAGTCGCCGTAGAAGTGGCCGTCCGAGCCGCTGTTGCCGCACTGCTGCCCCTCCTGCTGCCCCACGTTGGCAAGTGCTCGGCGCGCCCACTGGCGAGCCCGCGGCAGGAGCCACACACTCGAGTCCCGAGGAGCAGTCGCCGTAGAAGTGACCGTCCGAGCCGCTGCTGCCACAGTGCTGCCCTTCGCCCTGCGCAAGTCGCGATCAGCGCGTCGCAGTACATGTAGCACTCGCCAGCCCACTCCCGGCAAGGCGTGGCGGCCTTGCCAGAACACGTCTGGCTCGCGCTGCAGGTGCCGTTGACATGGTCCCCGTCGGCTCCGAAGCTGCCGCACACCTTGTGGCAGATGCTGGGAGCGCCCACCATCGCGTCGCCATCGGCCGGCGGCACGCATGCGAGTCCAGGAGAGCAGTCGCCGTAGAAGTGGCCGTCCGAGCCGCTGCTGCCGCACTGCTGCCCCTCTGCTGCCCCACCTTCTGGCAAGTGCTCGGCGCGCCCACCGGCGAGCCCGCGGCAGGAGCCACACACTCGAGTCCCGAGGAGCAGTCGCCGTAGAAGTGACCCGAGCCGCTGCTGACAACACTGCTCCCTTCGCCTGCGCAAGTCGGCGATCAGCGCCGTCGCAATACATGTAGCACTCGCCAGCCCACCCCGGCAAGGCGTGGCGGCCTTGCCAGAACACGTCTGGCTCGCGCTGCAGGTGCCGTTGACATGGTCCCCGTCGGCCCCGAAGCTGCCGCACACCTTGTGGCAGATGCTGGGAGCGCCCACCATCGCGTCGCCATCGGCCGGCGGCACGCATGCGAGTCAGGAGCAGTCGCCGTAGAAGTGGCCGTCCGAGCCGCTGCTGCCGCACTGCTGCCCCTCCTGCTGCCCCACCTTCTGGCAAGTGCTCGGCGCGCCCACCGGCGAGCCCGCGGCAGGAGCCACACACTCGAGTCCCGAGGAGCAGTCGCCGTAGAAGTGACCGTCCGAGCCGCTGCTGCCACACTGCTGCCCTTCGCCCTGCGCAAGTCGGCGATCAGCGCCGTCGCAGTACATGGTAGCACTCGCCAGCCCACTCCCGGCAAGGCGTGGCGGCCTTGCCAGAACACGTCTGGCTCGCGCTGCAGGTGCCGTTGACATGGTCCCCGTCGGCCCCGAAGCTGCCGCACACCTTGTGGCAGATGCTGGGAGCGCCCACCATCGCGTCGCCATCGGCCGGCGGCACGCATGCGAGTCCAGGAGAGCAGTCGCCGTAGAAGTGGCCGTCCGAGCCGCTGCTGCCGCACTGCTGCCCCGCCTGCTGCCCCACCTTCTGGCAAGTGCTCGGCGCGCCCACCGGCGAGCCCGCGGCAGGAGCCACACACTCGAGTCCCGAGAAGCAGTCGCCGTAGAAGTGACCGTCCGAGCCGCTGCTGCCACACTGCTGCCCTTCGCCCTGCGCAAGTCGGCGATCAGCGCCGTCGCAGTACATGTAGAACTCGCCAGCCCATCCGCAAGGCGTGGCGGCCTTGCCAGAACACGTCTGGCTCGCGCTGCAGGTGCCGTGACATGGTCCCCGTCGGCCCGAAGCTGCCGCACACCTTGTGGCAGATGCTGGGAGCGCCCACCATCGCGTCGCCATCGGCCGGCGGCACGCATGCGAGTCCAGGAGAGCAGTCGCCGTAGAAGTGGCCGTCCGAGCCGCTGCTGCCGCACTGCTGCCCCACCTGCTGCCCCACCTTCTGACAAGTGCTCGGCGCGCCCACCGGCGGGCCCGCGGCAGGAGCCACACACTCGAGTCCCGAGGAGCAGTCGCCGTAGAAGTGACCGTCCGAGCCGCTGCTGCCACACTGCTGCCCTTCACTCTGGGCCTTCGCAAGAAAGCGGCGGTTCCCGCTGACAGCATGTTCCTTGGCCTCAGCACCAGGAGACATGGACCCGATGGCATAGAGGCACACGGGCAACATGACAAAGGCAGGTGCCATGTCGACTGCTGAATCACCTGGGTGGGGAGGGCAAACGGAGTCCAGCCTTCCAGACTAGAGCACTGGAGTCAGAATGGTTACCGATGAAAGAGCTGCTGTTGGAAAGTCGACTCCATCCGTCGCGCGCGCGCGTCGCGGCCCCCACTGATCTCGACGAGGCGCAGCTGATGAACCCCCCCAGGCCCGAATACATACCAAACTACCAAACAAAACACACATGTCCCTCTCCCTTCCCCTCCTCCCCTGGTGGTCTTTGGAGGTGCGTAAGCCCGGGAGAAAAAGCTACTCTTGGAGCGCGCCTTTGCGGTGAGGCAAAGTGTCCCTGAGAGCAGAAACCGCTCGCAGTCGTGGTAACACGGCGAGGAGGGAGTTTCAGAGGGCGTGGAGGAAGTTATTTCTGCAGCCAGGACTGGCGGGGCGAATTCACCCCCTACGGAGTAAGTTTTCCCGTATGAGTGTTAGCCAGCGCCGACCCCGCCCGATAGAAAAGCTGCACTGTGCATGTGCAAGCTGTGAATGTGCAAGCTGTGGATGTGCAAGCGGCGTGGTGCAAGCTACGTGGTGCAACCCATGTGGTGCAAGCTGTGGGCTGCCCCTTTACCATCGGCTTCGACCGCATCCGGATGCTCCCCGGTCGACGACGTGCGCTCGGGACCTCTGTGCGACCATGGCCAGCGGGCGGGCGCGCTCACTGCCCGGGCGGCCCTGCGCGGTTGGCTCGCGCAGGCCGCGCGCGGCAGATCGCGCGGAGGCAGCCTGCGCGAGCCCTCCTCTTCGCGGCGCCCACGAAGGGGTACCATCAGACCCGTACGGTCGGTTCGTGCGGCTGGGCCGAGCGGCGTCGGCGCGCGCAAAAGTTTCCGACAACGCGTCGATCGTTCAACCTTGCACCGATCGCAGCCTCCATCGTTCCAGGCTGAATTCCGTCGGGCCGCGTGGGGCTACCGTGTCCCTCGGAGTTTCCGCGTAGTTCTCTCATGCATAATTCAACCTTGAACGCCTGCGCCGGCGTCGCCAGCGCGCCATCGCCGGATGAACCTACCGTCGTAAGCATGCAAGGTAAGGATGCAAGACCCTTGGAGCTCCTTGGACGTCAACATTGGCTCAGGATGGGCCGAAGCAGCAGGAACGCGAGGGTGGCCTTGATGAGGCAGCGCATCCCTACTATTGATTTTAGCTGCGAAGGCCACCCTCTTGGCGGCGCCCACCAGGGGGCACAGTGGAACATGATTGGAGAGGACGCGCGGGAGGACACACGACGTTCCCGAGGGCCACGCTGTCCCAGGAACGCAGGGAACATGGGACGCGATCTGGAAGGGTCGAGCTACTAATCAAACTCGACTGTCGGGGGTAGGGGGTGGGGCGGCTCTCAAATGAAGGCGAGGGGGTAGAGTTCTGGGCTTCTGACCGATTGGAGGCCCCCGACCCATCCCGCGAGGGCCTCTCCCAGGGCCCGGGAGGCGGGGCCCACGTCCCCTCTCGAGCTCTCCTCCTCCTCCTCCTCCTCCTTCTCCTCCTCCTCCTCCTCCTCCTCCTCCCTCCCTCCTCCTCCTCCTCCTCCTCCTCCTCCTCCTCCTTCTCCTCATCCTCCTCTTGCTCCTACTCCTCCTGCTCATCCTCATTCCTCCTTCTCCTCCTCCTCCTCCTCCTCCTCCTCCTCCTCCCTCCTCCTCCTCCTCCTCCCCACTCCTCCTCCTCCTCCTCCTCCTCCTCCCTCATCCTCATCAATCCTCATCATCATCATCATCATCATCATCATCATCATCATCATCATCATCATCATCATCATCATCATCATCATCATCATCATCATCATCATCATCATCATCATCATCATCATCATCATCATCATCATCATCATCATCATCATCATCATCCTCAGCATCATCATCATCAGCAGCATCATCACCACCACCATCAGCATCATCATCAGCAGCATCATCATGACAATCAGCATCATCATCATCTTCTTATTATTATTCACCATCATCAGCAGCAGCATCAGCATCATCATCATCAGCAGCAGCATCAGCATCAGCATCAGCATCAGCATCAGCATCAGCATCAGCATCAGCATCCGCATCGTCATCATCATCATCATCAGCATCATCATCATCATCATCAGCATCATCATCATTATCATCAACATCAGCATCATCATCGTAATCAGCATCGTCATCATCATCAGCATCATCATTGTCATCAACATCATCATCAGCATCAGCATCATCATCAACATCATCATCACCACCACCACCATCATCGGCATCATCATCAGAATCATCATCATGGGAATACGCATCATCAGCACCATCAACATCATCAGCATCATCAGCACCAGCAGTATCATCGCCATCATCATCATCATCATCGTCATCATCAGCAGCATTATCTTCATCACCACAACCACCACCGCCACCACCATCATCAGCAGCAGTATCAGCATCATCATCGTCACAGTCACCGCTACCATCAGCATCATTCTCATCATCATCATCATCAGCAGCATCACCATCATCATCAGCATCAGCATCGTCATCATCATCACCATCAACAACATCAAAATCGTTCATCGTCGTCGTCATCGCTAGTATCATAATCTGCATCATCAGCCTCATCAGCATCATCAGCAGCAGCACCATCATTATCAGCATCGTCGTCATCATCATCATCATCATCATCATCATCATCATCATCATCATCATCATTGCCATCAACATCATCGACAGCAGCATCATCATCAGCATCGTCATACTTATCATTGTCATCAACATCATCATCAGAAGCAGCATCATCATCATCATCATCATCATCATCATCATCATCATCATCATCATCATCATCATCATCCTCAACATTATCATCATCACCACCACCACCATCAGCAGCATCATCATAATCATCGTCGTGGAAAAAACGCATCGACATCAACATCATCAGCATCATCAGCAGCATTATCATCGCCATCAGCATCATCATCACCACGACCACCACAGCCACCACCAGCATCAGCATCAGTATCAGCATCATCATCGTCACAATCACCGCTACCAGCAGCATCATCCTCATGATCATCAGCAGCAACATCACCATAATCATCATCCCGGTCAGCATCGTACTCATCGTCATCAGCATCACCATCAACAACATCATCATCGTTCATCGTCGTCGTCATCGCCAGCATCAGAATCTGGATCATCAACATCATCAGCATCATCATCAGCAGCAGCACCACCATCATCACCGTCATCATCATCAGCATCATTATCATCACCATCTTTATCATGATCATCATCATCGGCATTGTCATTGTCATCCTCATCGTCAGTAACAGTATCATCATCGTCGTCATCGTCATCATCCTCAGCACCTGCAAAATCATCGTCGTCATGGTTGTCATCACCATCATCATCATCATCATTATCATTAGCATCATCAGCAGCATCATCCCCACCGTCATCCACATCATCACCGATCAGCATTGTGTTCATCCTCATCATCAACATCATCCTCATCATTATCAGCAGCATCCTCCTCCTCATCATCGTCAACACCACCACCAGAACCATCATCATCAGCAGCAGCAGCATCAGTATCAACATCATCACCTCACCCACCACCACCAACATCATCATCATCATCAGCATCATCACCATCGTCATCATGATCATCATCATCATCATCAGCATCAGCATCAGCATCAGCATCAGCATCAGCATCATCATCATCATCTCCATCACCGCCACCATCATGATCATCATGATAATGATAGCATGATCATCATCATCATCATCAGCAGCAGCAGCAGCCTCACCAGCAGCAGCAATCACCATCATCAGCATCGTCATCATCACAAACACCGCCAGCATCATGATCATCATCATCAGCAGCAGCATCATCATCACCATCAGCATCAGCATCAGCATCAGCATCATCCTCATCATCCTCATCATCCTCATCATCATCATCATCATCATCATCATCATCATCATCATCATCATCATCATCATCATCATCATCATCGTCATCCGACCCATTCGTCCGACCCCAGCGGCCCAATCCCACCCTTTCATCCGAGAACTTTGGAAGCCGCAAGTATCGCTTGATCTGGTTCGCATCTCGCTGCGGAAGCTTCTTCATCATGGAAACAGCATGGAAAAAAACAAAGAAAACAGGCCTCGCTCGTCGCCTGCGGCGGCCTCTCGGGACGACCTGGGCAGCCCCGGAGCGCTCTCGGCGAGGCGCGGCTGCTGGCGGGGGCGCTCCGCTGCACCTCGGAGCTTCGCGCGGCCAGAGGGCCGAGGTCGGATACCTTGGACGCGGTCGGCTGGCGGGGGCCCCCGGGGGGGGCACGTCATCCGAGCGCGCCGGCCCATGGCGGGGGGACTCCCGCGGGCCCACACCACAAGTCGCCCTGGCGAGGGGTCATGCGCAGCCGACGCAAGCCCCCCGGAGGTCTCGAGACGGTCTCGATCCGATCACCGGGACTGGCTTGTCCAGGGTCCAGGAGTCTAGAAGAACAAGAGGAGTAAGAAACAAAAAAAAGCGTCTGCGCCGGAGGCGCCGCCAGAAGGGCCACAGCGCGGATCCAAGAACTCCGCGAGGGGCACCAAACGATTCTGTTGATGCCGATTCTTCTTCTGCTTCTTCTTCGTCTTCTTCTTCTTCTTCGATGTGTTCGTTTCCTGACAGTCGCCCATAGCAAGAGCCTCCCGTCGCGGAGAGGCCCGCTCCCAGGGCCCCCCCGCGGCATGATATCTACCCCCCGCCATGATATCCCATGATATCCACCCCCCGCCATGATATCCACCCCCCCCTAGTCATCACCCCCCTCTTTTCCGCTCCCGACAGAGTCAGAAGCTGGGCGAGGGCTGGCAAAGCCGTGGCTGCTAAAGCGGCCTTTGGGGATCCCAAGACCGTGCGGTGACAGACCGTGCGGTGACCTCGGAACCCCAAGAGACCTCACCGCACGGTCCGTCACCACACGGTTTTGGGACCCTGGAGGCTCCAGTCGCCCGAGACATCCTCGGAGAACGACCCAAGTCCCAAAACCGCGTGGTGACCCCGAATCCCCACCGACTCACCACACGGTGTGGTCACCACCCCGTTTGGGGGCCCCCGAGGTCTTCCCAGGAGGAAAAAAACAAACTCCCAGAGTGAAACCCGGCGCACTAAATAGTAAACGGGCAGCTTCCAAGAGAACAATTCGCCGGCCCAACGGGCCAGGGCGTGCTAAGATCTCCGGTACCTGGTTAACAGTATTTCTAGTTCGCGCGCGCGGGGCGGCCCCTGGGGGTCCCCGGACGAAAAGTACCCCGGCAAGGTCCCGGCAAGTCCCCGGCAAGTCCCCGGCAAGGTCGGGTCAGAGATGCCGGAGTTCTGTTTCGGAGTCCAAGAGGGCTCCAGATCGGTCCAAGAGGGCCCCGAGAAGCTTTCTAGACGGTCCAAGAGAGGCCCGAGACGGCCAAAGATCGCCCGAAGACGCCCCAGATGGCCCCAAGACAGCCCAAGAGGCCTCCAAGACGCTCCAAGGGCCTTCCAAGAGGCCTCCGAAGAGGGCCCCAAGTTGCCAAAATCGTTGATTTTCATTGTTTTTTTCTATGTTTTTTTGCGTTCTGGCCTTTTCGCTTCCGGACGCTCCAAGAGGGCCCAAGAGGCCTTCAAGACTGCTCCAAGACGGCCCACGAGGCTCCCAAGACGGCCCCGGAGCGGCCCAAGAGCGCCCCCCAGACGGCCCAAGTGCTGCCCAAGGCGGACCAAGAGGCCCCAAGACGGGCCCAAGAGGGGCTCAAGAAGGGAACCGAGAACTGAAAAATCGAGCCCTCCGCCCCAGAAGGCGCCCAGGACCCCGAAAGAGGCCCCAAGAGACTCTCCAAGACACCCCCAAGACGCCCCAATAAGCTCCCGTGAGGCCCCAAGAGGACCAACAACGTCAGGCCCCAGGCCCCAAGAGGACCAACAAATACCGCCAAGAGCCCGCCGAAAGCCCCCCAAGAGACCGTCACGAGAGCTCAGGAGGCCCCCTGGAGGCCTCCCGAGTTCTCCAAGAGGCCTAAAAAGAGGCGCCAAGAGGCCCCAAACGGCCCCACCGAGGCTCCAAGAGGCCACGAACGCGCAAGCAAACGCCTGCGGTGGCACAATACGGGCCGGCGGAATGAGCGAAGCGATTAAATAAAACTAATTCCCGGAGCTCTGCTTTAGCAGCCAGAGGCTTGCCAGCCTTCGCCTGGCTTCTGAGAGTGGATGGTGTCGGAGGATCGCGCTGCATCGTCGATGCATCGGCGATGCAGCAGCGACGTCGGCGATGCATGGACGACGTCGACGTCGAGAAAATCCGACTCCGCATCGAGCTGCATCGGTGATGCATCGGCGACGCATCGGCGATGCGGCGCGACCCTCCGGCCCCATCTACTCCGACCCCATCAATGAGGCCTGGAGGATCAGGCAAACGCTGGGTGAGCAGCCTGTCACCCATCTAAGGCGACAGCTGAGAGGCAAAACGAAGCGGGTCTCACACGCGAAGTGGCAAGGCGAAGCTGCGCGATGGCTTACGCGGGCCGCCAGCGCGGCACGCCACATTAAAAGCGAGGGCGCTCACCCACGACCTTGCGGGGGCAGCTTACGCGCGAATGTCCGCGCAGTCGAACCCGCTTTTCTCCGTCGCTCAGCTGTGACTCAAAAACGTCCGCTCAAAAAAAAATAGTATCCGCCACCACCGTGCCCCCTGGCACGTTGAGGCGTGGTAGAATGCCAAGTGCTGTTTGGAAGGATGTTTGTAATATTCTGAGGGCCCCCCCCCCCCTGGGCCGCACCTCGTTGCGCGCAGCGGCCAAACTGCAGGGGGTCCCTGGACGGCCATGGTGCCTCCCCGGGGCTCTCCAAGGCTTCCATGACGCCCCTGGAAGCCCCCCAACACGGTCCAAGAGGGCCCCGAGTCGCCGAACGATCGCTCGAAGACGCCCACGACGGCCTCAAAATGGCGCAAGAGGCTTCCAAGGCGCCCCAAGGGGCACCCAAGAGGCCTCCCAAGAGGGCCCCCAAAGGCATAGATCATTGATTCCCCTTGTATGTTTGAAAGATGTAGGCGTTCTCGCCTTTTCTGCCTTCCGACGCTCCAAGACCGCCCAAGAGGCCCCCAAGACCACCCCAGAACGGCCCAAGAGGCCTCCAAGAGGGCCCCAAATCGGCCTAAGGGCGCCCCAAGACGGCCCAAGAGGCGCCCAAGATGGCCCAAGAGGGCCCCAAGACGGTCCCACGAGGGGCCCCAGAGAGGGAACACGAGCCGAAAATCCGGCCCAGAGAAGCCCCCAAGAGGTCCCAAGAGGCCCCCAAACAGCTCCCAAGAGGCCTCAAGCTGCCTCCAAGAGGCCCCCGCGAGGCCTCCCACGAGATTCCAATGACCATCCACTAGGCTGATAACCAACAACCCTGGCACGATGGCGAGGCTTGCCGTAGGCAGCTCGATAAACATCAACGGTTGGAGGTCCGCGGAGCTGATTTTTTGGATCGGTGCCGGAGGCGCCGCCATGGGGGCCCAGCGCCGATCCGAGAAATCCGCGGGGACCTCCAAAAGTTCATGTGCATGCCATTCTCTGTCCCCCGATCGACGACATGCACTGAAAAACCTCTGCGCCTTGAAAGTGGATAGCGCGTCACTCCGCTCCGCGGGGCGGGAGGCTCGTGGCGGGAGGCTGGGAACAGCTCAGGACGCTGAAGCTCGGGGACCGCAAAAAGGATAGCGTGTAGCATCGAGGCGTGATGGGCCAGAACCGGCGGAGCGACAGGCTATCCAAAAGTTCCCCGATCGACGATGCACAGTCAGAACTGAAAGTAAGGACGCGCGATGAGGATGCCAGCCCCCTGGACGCCCATGTCGAAGCTTCTCGAGCGGGGAGCGCCATAGAAAGTGGCGAAGGATGGACCGACGAGGCAAGGATGCAAGGGTACCCTTGGAAAGGCTACCCCAGCCCAAGACGACCCGACGACCCGCCCTGGGCTCCAAGATGACTCCGACAACTCGTCCGAGAGGCCCAGAGGCGAGCCCAGGACCCCCCCCCCCAACAGAGGCCTCCAGTGAGGCACGGAGATGCAACCAACAATGGTGAACCTACTGAAGGCCACACAGCGTTTGCGCCTGAGGCTGTCCGGCTGCAGACCACATCAAGGAAGCTTTCCAGAGAGCCCCGAGAAACCTCTCAGCTTGCCGAGCACGGCGAAGAGGGGGCCCCTGGACGGCGCCCAATACTGCGAGAAACCCCGCCAGACGGCCCAGAAGGGCCCAAAGAGTGCCCAAAGAGTTACCAGCCGCCACAAGATGGTCCAACCCAGCCTGTTCCCAACAGCCGCGCCCAACACGGCCCCGAGACGCCCCAACGGCCCCCAACGGACCCCCGAGCGGCACCCAAGAGTGGCCCCTACAGGCCCCCAAGAGGCCTCAAATAAGCCTCCCAGATGCCTTCAAGAGGGACGAGGGAGGAGGAGGAGGAGGAGGAGGAGGAGGAGGAGGCAGAAGGAGGAGGAGGCAGGAGGAGGAGGACGAGGAAAAAAATGAATGCGGAGGAGAACGAACCTGCGGACCACAATGGGGCGTTAGATATACGCGCCAGCACAAACTAGACACTGAACTGGAGTGGGTCTTAAACCAAGCATCCTTCCTGCTGCGCTGCTGAGATGTCGCGGCGGCGGGGTTGCCGCAGGCAGCTGGATAGGCGACCAGAGAGGAGGCGAGGGGAAATAGAAGAGATGAGCGGAAAGAAGGGTGGATGAGAGGACGGGTGAGGCGAGGCACAAGGAGATAGGAGATCAGATAGGAGAGATGAGACAGGACAGACGAGAGAAACGAGATGGTGGCCTAAAGCAGCACTGAGCACGTTTGTCACAATCGCCGAAATGGGTTTCGTATGCGCTGGCCGCTGTTCGAAGCTACGCTGACCAGCGCCGTCTCTGCACGCGGCACTACGGGAAAGCCATACATGTTAGAATGACGGCTGCGAATGATCCCAGTATACATGGTCACATCTGTACGGTGATTATCTACAGCATCTGTAAAGCCACTGCTGCAATAATCAAGAAAACCACTCTCGCGCCATCCGCTGTTGGGGGGCGCCATTGATCAAGGTCGTGACTGACACGGTCCGTTTACCAAATTCATGAGTGCTGCGAGAATGTCGCGACAATTGACGAGCTAGCGACCTAACTGCAATACAGATAGCACTCGCCAGCCCACTCCCGGCAAGGCGTGGCGGCCTTGCCAGAACACGTCTGGCTCGCGCTGCAGGTGCCGTTGACATGGTCCCCGTCGGCCCCGAAGCTGCCGCACACCTTGTGGCAGATGCTGGGAGCGCCCACCATCGCGTCGCCATCGGCCGGCGGCACGCATGCGAGTCCAGGAGAGCAGTCGCCGTAGAAGTGGCCGTCCGAGCCGCTGTTGCCGCACTGCTGCCCCTCCTGCTGCCCCACCTTCTGGCAAGTGCTCGGCGCGCCCACCGGCGAGCCCGCGGCAGGAGCCACACACTCGAGTCCCGAGGAGCAGTCGCCGTAGAAGTGACCGTCCGAGCCGCTGCTGCCACACTGCTGCCCTTCGCCCTGCGCAAGTCGGCGATCAGCGCCGTCGCAGTACATGTAGCACTCGCCAGCCCACTCCCGGCAAGGCGTGGCGGCCTTGCCAGAACACGTCTGGCTCGCGCTGCAGGTGCCGTTGACATGGTCCCCGTCGGTCCCGAAGCTGCCGCACACCTTGTGGCAGATGCTGGGAGCGCCCACCATCGCGTCGCCATCGGCCGGCGGCACGCATGCGAGTCCAGGAGAGCAGTCGCCGTAGAAGTGGCCGTCCGAGCCGCTGCTGCCGCACTGCTGCCCCGCCTGCTGCCCCACCTTCTGGCAAGTGCTCGGCGCGCCCACCGGCGAGCCCGCGGCAGGAGCCACACACTCGAGTCCCGAGGAGCAGTCGCCGTAGAAGTGACCGTCCGAGCCGCTGCTGCCACATGCTGCCCTTCGCCCTGCGCAAGTCGGCGATCAGCGCCGTCGCAGTACATGTAGCACTCGCCAGCCCACTCCCGGCAAGGCGTGGCGGCCTTGCCAGAACACGTCTGGCTCGCGCTGCAGGTGCCGTTGACATGGTCCCCGTCGGCCCCGAAGCTGCCGCACACCTTGTGGCAGATGCTGGGAGCGCCCACCATCGCGTCGCCATCGGCCGGCGGCACGCATGCGAGTCCAGGAGAGCAGTCGCCGTAGAAGTGGCCGTCCGAGCCGCTGCTGCCGCACTGCTGCCCCTCCTGCTGCCCCACCTTCTGGCAAGTGCTCGGCGCGCCCACCGGCGAGCCCGCGGCAGGAGCCACACACTCGAGTCCCGAGGAGCAGTCGCCGTAGAAGTGACCGTCCGAGCCGCTGCTGCCACACTGCTGCCCTTCGCCCTGCGCAAGTCGGCGATCAGCGCCGTCGCAGTACATGTAGCACTCGCCAGCCCACTCCCGGCAAGGCGTGGCGGCCTTGCCAGAACACGTCTGGCTCGCGCTGCAGGTGCCGTTGACATGGTCCCCGTCGGCCCCGAAGCTGCCGCACACCTTGTGGCAGATGCTGGGAGCGCCCACCATCGCGTCGCCATCGGCCGGCGGCACGCATGCGAGTCCAGGAGAGCAGTCGCCGTAGAAGTGGCCGTCCGAGCCGCTGCTGCCGCACTGCTGCCCCTCCTGCTGCCCCACCTTCTGGCAAGTGCTCGGCGCGCCCACCGGCGAGCCCGCGGCAGGAGCCACACACTCGAGTCCCGAGGAGCAGTCGCCGTAGAAGTGACCGTCCGAGCCGCTGCTGCCACACTGCTGCCCTTCGCCCTGCGCAAGTCGGCGATCAGCGCCGTCGCAGTACATGTAGCACTCGCCAGCCCACTCCCGGCAAGGCGTGGCGGCCTTGCCAGAACACGTCTGGCTCGCGCTACAGGTGTCGTTGACATGGTCCCCGTCGGCCCCGAAGCTGCCGCACACCTTGTGGCAGATGCTGGGAGCGCCCACCATCGCGTCGCCATCGGCCGGCGGCACGCATGCGAGTCCAGGAGAGCAGTCGCCGTAGAAGTGGCCGTCCGAGCCGCTGCTGCCGCACTGCTGCCCCGCCTGCTGCCCCACCTTCTGGCAAGTGCTCGGCGCGCCCACCGGCGAGCCCGCGGCAGGAGCCACACACTCGAGTCCCGAGGAGCAGTCGCCGTAGAAGTGACCGTCCGAGCCGCTGCTGCCACACTGCTGCCCTTCGCCCTGCGCAAGTCGGCGATCAGCGCCGTCGCAGTACATGTAGCACTCGCCAGCCCACTCCCGGCAAGGCGTGGCGGCCTTGCCAGAACACGTCTGGCTCGCGCTGCAGGTGCCGTTGACATGGTCCCCGTCGGCCCCGAAGCTGCCGCACACCTTGTGGCAGATGCTGGGAGCGCCCACCATCGCGTCGCCATCGGCCGGCGGCACGCATGCGAGTCCAGGAGAGCAGTCGCCGTAGAAGTGGCCGTCCGAGCCGCTGCTGCCGCACTGCTGCCCCGCCTGCTGCCCCACCTTCTGACAAGTGCTCGGCGCGCCCACCGCCGGCGAGCCCGCGGCAGGAGCCACACACTCGAGTCCCGAGGAGCAGTCGCCGTAGAAGTGACCGTCCGAGCCGCTGCTGCCACACTGCTGCCCTTCACTCTGGGCCTTCGCAAGAAAGCGGCG
>CAUYUJ010013903.1:22500-35000 GCA_963575745.1 Prorocentrum cordatum | reverse complement strand
ATCCACCCCCCCCTAGTCATCACCCCCCTCTTTTCCGCTGCCGACAGAGTCAGAAGCTGGGCGAGGGCTGGCAAAGCCGTGGCTGCTAAAGCGGCCTTTGGGGATCCCAAGACCGTGCGGTGACAGACCGTGCGGTGACCTCGGAACCCCAAGAGACCTCACCGCACGGTCCGTCACCACACGGTTTTGGGACCCTGGAGGCTCCAGTCGCCCGAGACATCCTCGGAGAACGACCCAAGTCCCAAAACCGCGTGGTGACCCCGAATCCCCACCGACTCACGTACGGTGTGGTCACCACCCCGTTTGGGGGCCCCCGAGGTCTTCCCAGGAGGAAAAAAACAAACTCCCAGAGTGAAACCCGGCGCACTAAATAGTAAACGTGCAGCTTCCAAGAGAACAATTCGCCGGCCCAACGGGCCAGGGCGTGCTAAGATCTCCGGTACCTGGTTAACAGTATTTCTAGTTCGCGCGCGCGGGGCGGCCCCTGGGGGTCCCCGGACGAAAAGTACCCCGGCAAGGTCCCGGCAAGTCCCCGGCAAGTCCCCGGCAAGGTCCCGGCAAGGTCAGAGATGCCGGAGTTCTGTTTCGGAGTCCAAGAGGGCTCCAGATCGGTCCAAGAGGGCCCCGAGAAGCTTTCTAGACGGTCCAAGAGAGGCCCGAGACGGCCAAAGATCGCCCGAAGACGCCCCAGATGGCCCCAAGACAGCCCAAGAGGCCTCCAAGACGCTCCAAGGGCCTTCCAAGAGGCCTCCGAAGAGGGCCCCAAGTTGCCAAAATCGTTGATTTTCATTGTTTTTTCTATGTTTTTTTGCGTTCTGGCCTTTTCGCTTCCGGACGCTCCAAGAGGGCCCAAGAGGCCTTCAAGACTGCTCCAAGACGGCCCACGAGGCTCCCAAGACGGCCCCGGAGCGGCCCAAGAGCGCCCCCCAGACGGCCCAAGTGCTGCCCAAGGCGGACCAAGAGGCCCCAAGACGGGCCCAAGAGGGGCTCAAGAAGGGAACCGAGAACTGAAAAATCGAGCCCTCCGCCCCAGAAGGCGCCCAGGACCCCGAAAGAGGCCCCAAGAGACTCTCCAAGACACCCCCAAGACGCCCCAATAAGCTCCCGTGAGGCCCCAAGAGGACCAACAACGTCAAGCCCCAGGCCCCAAGAGGACCAACAAATACCCAGAGCCCGCCGAAAGCCCCCCAAGAGACCGTCACGAGAGCTCAGGAGACCCCCTGGAGGCCTCCCGAGTTCTCCAAGAGGCCTAAAAAGAGGCGCCAAGAGGCCCCAAACGGCCCCACCGAGGCTCCAAGAGGCCACGAACGCGCAAGCAAACGCCTGCGATGGCACAATACGGGCCGGCGGAATGAGCGAAGCGATTAAATAAAACTAATTCCTGGAGCTCTGCTTTAGCAGCCAGAGGCTTGCCAGCCTTCGCCTGGCTTCTGAGAGTGGATGGTGTCGGAGGATCGCGCTGCATCGTCGATGCATCGGCGATGCAGCAGCGACGTCGGCGATGCATGGACGACGTCGACGTCGAGAAAATCAGACTCCGCATCGAGCTGCATCGGTGATGCATCGGCGACGCATCGGCGATGCGGCGCGACCCTCCGGCCCCGTCTACTCCGACCCCATCAATGAGGCCTGGAGGATCAGGCAAACGCTGGGCGAGCAGCCTGTTACCCATCTAAGGCGACAGCTGAGAGGCAAAACGAAGCGGGTCTCACACGCGAAGTGGCATGGCGAAGCTGCGCGATGGCTTACGCGGGCCGCCAGCGCGGCACGCCACACTAAAAGCGAGGGCGCTCACCCACGACCTTGCGGGGGCAGCTTACGCGCGAATGTCCGCGCAGTCGAACCCGCTTTTCTCCGTCGCTCAGCTGTGACTCAAAAACGTACGCTCAAAGTATCCCGGCAAAGCAACCTAACATCGATGTGTAGGAGCACATCTGGAAGCATTCCCCTTAAGATTCGGATGAGAATCCAGTTGTAGAATTCTGCTGTTCTCGCAGTCGTAGTCGCATTCGCGATGACAGTCGCAGTGGCAACGGCAGTCGCAGTCACAGCCTCAGCCTCAGCCTGCCTCAGCCTCAGCCTCAGCCTGCCTCAGCCTCAGCCTGCCTCAGCCTCAGCCTCAGCCTGCTTCAGCCTCAGCCTCAGTCTGCCTTCAGCCTCGGCCTCAGCCTCAGCCTGCCTCAGCCTCAGCCTGCATCAGCCTCAGCCTCAGCCTCAGCCTGCCTCAGCAGCCTCAGCCTGCCTCAGCCTCAGCCTGCCTCAGCCTCAGCCTCAGCCTGCTTCAGCCTCAGCCTCAGTCTGCCTTCAGCCTCGGCCTCAGCCTCAGCCTGCCTCAGCCTCAGCTGCATGCCTCAGCCTCAGCCTCAGCCTGCCTCAGCATCAGCCTGCCTCAGCCTCAGCCTCAGCCTGCCTCAGCCTCAGCCTCAGCCTTTCAGCCTCAGCCTCAGTCTGCCTTCAGCCTCGGCCTCAGCCTCAGACCGCCTCAGCCTGCATCAGCCTCAACCTCAGCCTCAGCCTGCCTCAGCCTCAGCCTCAGCCTGCTTCAGCCTCAGCCTCAGTCTGCCTTCAGCCTCCGCCTCAGCCTCAGCCTGCCGCAGCCTCAGCCTGCTTCAGCCTCAGCCTTAGCCTCAGCCTGCCTCAGCCTCAGCCTGCATCAGCCTCAGCCTCAGCCTGCCTCAGCCTCAGCCTCAGCCTGCTTCAGCCTCAGCCTCAGTCTGCCTTCAGCCTCGGCCTCAGCCTCCGCCTGCCTCAGCCTCAGCATGCATGAGCCTCAGCCTCAGCCTCAGCCTGCCTCAGCCTCAGCCTGCCTCAGCCTCAGCCTCAGCCTGCCTTGGCCTCAGCCTCAGCCTGCTTCAGCCTCAGCCTCAGTCTGCCTTCAGCCTCAGCCTCAGCCTGCCTCTGCCTCAGCCTCAGCCTGCTTCAGCCTCAGCCTCAGTCTGCCTTCAGCCTCGGCCTCAGCCTCAGCCTGCCTCAGCCTCAGCCTGCATCAGCCTCAGCCTCAGCCTCAGCCTGCCTCAGCATCAGCCTGCCTCAGCCTCAGCCTCAGCCTGCCTCAGCCTCAGACTCAGCCTGCTTCAGCCTCAGCCTCAGTCTGCCTTCAGCCTCGGCCTCAGCCTCAGCCTGCCTCAGCCTCAGCCTGCATCAGCCTCAGCCTCAGCCTCAGCCTGCCTCAGCATCAGCCTGCCTCAGCCTCAGCCTGAGCCTGCCTCTGCCTCAGCCTCAGCCTGCTTCAGCCTCAGCCTCAGTCTGCCGTCGGCCTCGGCCTCAGCCTCAGACTGCCTCAGCCTCAGCCTGCATCAGCCTCAGCCTCAGCCTCAGCCTGCCTCAGCATCAGCCTGCCTCAGCCTCAGCCTCAGCCTCAGCCTGCCTCAGCCTCAGCCTCAGCCTGCTTCAGCCTCAGCCTCAATCTGCCTTCAGCCTCGGCCTCAGCCTCAGCCTGCCTCAGCCTCAGCCTGCATCAGCCTCAGCCTCAGCCTCAGCCTGCATCAGCATCAGCCTGCCTCAGCCTCAGCCTCAGCCTGCCTCAGCCTCAGCCTCAGCCTGCTTCATCCTCAGCCTCAGTCTGCCTTCAGCCTCGGCCTCAGCCTCAGCCTGCCTCAGCCTCAGCCTGCCTCAGCCTCAGCCTCAGCCTGCCTCAGCATTCAAAATGTGGCCCGGGAATGGAATTCTGGGAACTCGAAGAACACGAAGTGGCCTACAGTTGGCTCCGGGCATTCAAAATCATGCCCAGGAATGGAATTCTGGGAACTCGAAGATCACGAAGTGGCCTACAGTTGGCTCGGGGCATTCAAAATGTGGCCCGGGAATGGAGTTCTGGGAACTCGAAGAGCACGAAGTGGCCTACAGTTGGCTCCGGGCATCCAAAATGTGGCCCGGGAATGGAGTTCTGGGAAGTAGAAGAGCACGAAGTGGCCTACAGTTGGCTCCGGGCATCCAAAATGTGGCCCGGGAATGGAGTTCTGGGAAGTCGAAGAACACGAAGTGGCCTACTGTTGGCTCCGGGCATTCAGAATGTGGCCCGGGAATGGAGTTCTGGGAAATCGAAAAGCACGAAGTGTGTGACTGTATGCGAAAAACGATTCCCCCCGGCAAACCCCAACGGCCCCCCAACGGCCCCCAACGGCTCCCCAACGGCTGCCCAGACCCCCCTGTGGAGTAATGTGCTGCTCTCTTTTTACACCATTAGAAACCTATCAGTCTTCGATGTTAGGTAAAAAAAAATAGTATCCGCCACCACCGTGCCCCCTGGCACGTTGAGGCATGGTAGAATGCCAAGTGCTGTTTGGAAGGATGTCTGTAATATTCTGAGGGGCCCCCCCCTCTGGGCCGCACCTTGTTGCGCGCAGCGGCCAAACTGCAGGGGGTCCCTGGACGGCCATGGTGCCTCCCCGGGGCTCTCCAAGGCTTCCATGACGCCCCTGGAAGCCCCCCAACACGGTCCAAGAGGGCCCCGAGTCGCCGAACGATCGCTCGAAGACGCCCACGACGGCCTCAAAATGGCGCAAGAGGCTTCCAAGGCGCCCCAAGGGGCACCCAAGAGGCCTCCCAAGAGGGCCCCCAAAGGCATAGATCATTGGTTCCCCTTGTATGTTTGAAAGATGTAGGCGTTCTCGCCTTTTCTGCCTTCCGACGCTCCAAGACCGCCCAAGGGGCCCCCAAGACCACCCCAGAACGGCCCAAGAGGCCTCCAAGAGGGCCCCAAATCGGCCTAAGGGGCGCCCCAAGACGGCCCAAGAGGCGCCCAAGATGGCCCAAGAGGGCCCCAAGACGGTCCCACGAGGGGCCCCAGAGAGGGAACACGAGCCGAAAATCCAGCCCAGAGAAGCCCCCAAGAGGTCCCAAGAGGCCCCAAAACAGCCCCCAAGAGGCCTCAAGCTGCCTCCAAGAAGCCCCCGCGAGGCCTCCCACGAGATTCCAATGACCATCCACTAGGCTGATAACCAACAATCCTGGCACGATGGCGAGGCTTGCCGTAGGCAGCTCGATAAACATCAACGGTTGGAGGTCCGCGGAGCTGATTTTTTGGATCGGTGCCGGAGGCGCCGCCATGGGGGCCCAGCGCCGATCCGAGAAATCCGCGGGGACCTCCAAAAGTTCATGTGTATGCCATTCTCTGTCCCCCGATCGACGACATGCACTCAAAACCTCTGCGCCTTGAAAGTGGATAGCGCGTCACTCCGCTCCGCGGGGCCGGAGGCTGGTGGCGGGAGGCTGGGAACAGCTCAGGACGCTGAAGCTCGGGGACCGCAAAGTGGATAGCGTGTAGCATCGAGGCGTGATGGGCCAGAACCGGCGGAGCGACAGGCTATCCAAAAGTTCCCCGATCGACGATGCACAGTCAGAACTAAAAGTAAGGACGCGCGATGAGGATGCCAGCCCCCTGGACGCCCATGTCGAAGCTTCTCGAGCGGGGAGCGCCATAGAAAGTGGTGAAGGATGGACCGACGAGGCAAGGATGCAAGGGTACCCTTGGAAAGGCTACCCCAGCCCAAGACGACTCGACGACCCGCCCTGGGCTCCAAGATGACCCCGACAACTCGTCCGAGAGGCCAGAGGCGAGCCCAGGACCCCCCCCCCAACAGAGGCCTCCAGTGAGGCACGGAGATGCAACCAACAATGGTGAACCTACTGAAGGCCACACAGCGTTTGCGCCCGAGGCTGTCCGGCTGCAGACCACATCAAGGAAGCTTTCCAGCGAGCCCCGAGAAACCTCTCAGCTTGCCGAGCACGGCGAAGAGGGGGCCCCTGGACGGCGCCCAATACTGCGAGAAACCCCGCCAGACGGCCCAGAAGGGCCCAAAGAGTGCTCAAAGAGTTACCAGCCGCCACAAGATGGTACAACCCAGCCTGTTCCCAACAACCGCGCCCAACACGGCCCCGAGACGCCCCAACGGCCCCCAACGGACCCCCGAGCGGCACCCAAGAGTGGCCCCTACAGGCCCCCGAGAGGCCTCAAATAAGCCTCCCAGATGCCTTCAAGAGGGACGAGGGAGGAGGAGGAGGAGGAGGCAGAAGGAGGAGGAGGCAGGAGGAGGAGGACGAGGAAAAGAATGAATGCGGAGGAGAACGAACCTGCGGACCACGATGGGGCGTTAAATATACGCGCCAGCACAAACTGGACACTGAACTGGAGTGGGTCTTAAACCAAGCATCCTTCCTGCTGCGCTGCTGAGATGTCGCGGCGGCGGGGTTGCCGCAGGCAGCTGGATACGCGACCAGAGAGGAGGAGAGGGGAAATAGAAGAGATGAGCGGAAAGAAGGGTGGATGAGAGGACGGGTGAGGCGAGGCACAAGGAGATAGGAGATCAGATAGGAGAGAAGAGACAGGACAGACGAGAGAAACGAGATGGTGGCCTAAAGCAGCACTGAGCACGTTTGTCACAATCGCCGAAATGGGTTTCGTATGCGCTGGCCGCTGTTCGAAGCTACGCTGACCAACGCCGTCTCTGCACGCGGCACTACGGGAAAGCCATAAATGTTAGAATGACGGCTGCGAATGATCCCAGTATACACGGTCACATCTGTACGGTGATTATCTACAGCATCTGTAAAGCCACTGCTGCAATAATCAAGAAAACCACTCTCGCGCCATCCGCTGTTGGGGGGCGCCATTGATCAAGGTCGTGACTGACACGGTCCGTTTACCAAATTCATGAGTGCTGCGAGAATGTCGCGACAATTGACGAGCTAGCGACCTAACTGCAATACAGATAGCACTCGCCAGCCCACTCCTGGCAAGGCGTGGCGGCCTTGCCAGAACACGTCTGGCTCGCGCTGCAGGTGCCGTTGACATGGTCCCCGTCGGCCCCGAAGCTGCCGCACACCTTGTGGCAGATGCTGGGAGCGCCCACCATCGCGTCGCCATCGGCCGGCGGCACGCATGCGAGTCCAGGAGAGCAGTCGCCGTAGAAGTGGCCGTCCGAGCCGCTGCTCCGCACTGCTGCCCCTCCTGCTGCCCCACCTTCTGGCAAGTGCTCGGCGCGCCCACCGGCGAGCCCCGCGGCAGGAGCCACACACTCGAGTCCCGAGGAGCAGTCGCCGTAGAAGTGACCGTCCGAGCCGCTGCTGCCACACTGCTGCCCTTCGCCCTGCGCAAGTCGGCGATCAGCGCCGTCGCAGTACATGTAGCACTCGACAGCCCACTCCCGGCAAGGCGTGGCGGCCTTGCCAGAACACGTCTGGCTCGCGCTGCAGGTGCCGTTGACATGGTCCCCGTCGGCCCCGAAGCTGCCGCACACCTTGTGGCAGATGCTGGGAGCGCCCACCATCGCGTCGCCAACAGCCGGCGGCACGCATGCGAGTCCAGGAGAGCAGTCGCCGTAGAAGTGACCGTCCGAGCCGCTGCTGCCGCACTGCTGCCCCTCCTGCTGCCCGGCGCCATCGCAGTACATGTAGCACTCGCCAGCCCACTCCCGGCAAGGCGTGGCGGCCTTGCCAGAACACGTCTGGCTCGCGCTGCAGGTGCCGTTGACATGGTCCCCGTCGGCCCCGAAGCTGCCGCACACCTTGTGGCAGATGCTGGGAGCGCCCACCATCGCGTCGCCAACAGCCGGCGGCACGCATGCGAGTCCAGGAGAGCAGTCGCCGTAGAAGTGGCCGTCCGAGCCGCTGCTGCCGCACTGCTGCCCGTTTTTTCCTCCTGCGGCCCCCCACCTTCTGGAAGTGCTCGGCGCGCCCACCGCGAATCCATTGCAACTTACACACACTCGAGTCCCGAGGAGCAGTCGCCGTAGAAGTGACCGTCCGAGCCGCTGCTGCCACACTGCTGCCCTTCGCCCTGCGCAAGTCGGCGATCAGCGCCGTCGCAGTACATGTAGCACTCGCCAACCCACTCCCGGCAAGGCGTGGTGGCCTTGCCAGAACACGTCTGGCTCGCGCTGCAGGTGCCGTTGACATGGTCCCCATCGGCTCCGAAGCTGCCGCACACCTTGTGGCAGATGCTGGGAGCGCCCACCATCGCGTCGCCATCGGCCGGCGGCACGCATGCGAGTCCATGAGAGCAGTCGCCGTAGAAGTGGCCGTCCGAGCCGCTGCTGCCGCACTGCTGCCCCTCCTGCTGCCCCACCTTCTGGCAAGTGCTCGGCGCGCCCAAAGGCGAGCCCCGCGGCAGGAGCCACACACTCGAGTCCCGAGGAGCAGTCGCCGTAGAAGTGACCGTCCGAGCCGCTGCTGCCACACTGCTGCCCTTCGCCCTGCGCAAGTCGGCGATCAGCGCCGTCGCAGTACATGTAGCACTCGCCAACCCACTCCCGGCAAGGCGTGGTGGCCTTGCCAGACACACGTCTGGCTCGCGCTACAGGGCCGTTGAACATGGTCCCCCCCGCGGCGCCCGAACTGCCGCGCGCACACCTTGGGGCAGATGCTGGGGAGCGCCGACATCGCGTCGCCATTCGCCGCGGCACGCATGCGAGTCCAAAACCACAACAAAGAAAAAAACAAACAAAAGATCCAATCCAAAACAACAAGAGTCGCAAAGTAAAAAAAAAACAACACAACAAACAACCAATGGCCCAAGGCGAGCAGTCGCCGTAGAAGTGGCCGTCCGAGCCGCTGCTGCCGCACTGCTGCCCCTCCTGCTGCCCCACCTTCTGGCAAGTGCTCGGCGCGCCCACGGGCGAGCCCGCGGCAGGAGCCACGCACTCGAGTCCCGAGGAGCAGTCGCCGTAGAAGTGACCGTCCGAGCCGCTGCTGCCACATTGCTGCCCTTCGCCCTGCGCAAGTCGGCGATCAGCGCCGTCGCAGTACATGTAGCACTCGCCAGCCCACTCCCGGCAAGGCGTGGCCGCCTTGCCAGAACACGTCTGGCTCGCGCTGCAGGTGCCGTTGACATGGTCCCCGTCGGCTCCGAAGCTGCCGCACACCTTGTGGCAGATGCTGGGAGCGCCCACCATCGCGTCGCCATCGGCCGGCGGCACGCATGCGAGTCCAGGAGAGCAGTCGCCGTAGAAGTGGCCGTCCGAGCCGCTGCTGCCGCACTGCTGCCCCACCTGCTGCCCCACCTTCTGACAAGTGCTCGGCGCGCCCACCGGCGGGCCCGCGGCAGGAGCCACACACTCGAGTCCCGAGGAGCAGTCGCCGTAGAAGTGACCGTCCGAGCCGCTGCTGCCACACTGCTGCCCTTCACTCTGGGCCTTCGCAAGAAAGCGGCGGTTCCCGCTGACAGCACGTTCCTTGGCCTCAGCACCAGGAGACATGGACCCGATGACCAAGAGGCACACGGGCAACATGACAAAGGCAGGTGCCATGTCGACTGCTGAATCACCTGGGTGGGGAGGGCAAACGGAGTCCAGCCTTCCAGACTAGAGCACTGGAGTCAGAATGGCTACCGATGAAAGGGTTGCTGTTGGAAAGTCGACTCCATCCGTCGCGCGCGCGCGTCGCGGCCCCCACTGATCTCGACGAGGCGCAGCTGATGAACCCCCCCAGGCCCGAATACATACCAAACTACCAAATTATCCTGGCAAAGCAACCTAACAGCGATGTGTAGGAGCATATCTGGAAGCATTCCCCTTCAGATTCAGATAAGAATCCTGTTGTAGAATTCTGCTGTTCTCGCAGTCGTGGTCGCATTCGCGATGGCAGTCGCAGTGGCAACAGCAGTCGCAGTCACAGCCTCAGCCTGCCTCAGCCTCAGCCTCAGCCTGCCTCAGCCTCAGCCTGCCTCAGCCTCGCCCTCAGCCTGCTTCAGCCTCAACATCAGTCTGCCTTCAGCCTCGGCCTCAGCCTGCCTCAGCCTCACCCTCAGCCTGCATCAGGCTCAGCCTGCCTCAGCCTCGCCCTCAGCCTGCTTCAGCCTCAACATCAGTCTGCCTTTAGCCTCGGCCTCAGCCTGCCTCAGCCTCACCCTGCATCAGCCTCAGCCTCAGCCTCAGCCTGCCTCAGCATCAGCCTGCCTCAGCCTCAGCCTCAGCCTGCCTCTGCCTCAGCCTGCTTCAGCCTCAGCCTCAGTCTGCCGTCGGCCTCGGCCTCAGCCTCAGCCTGCCTCACCCTCAGCCTGCATCAGCCTCAGCCTCAGCCACAGCCTGCCTCAGCATCAGCCTCAGCCTCAGCCTCAGCTTCAGCCTCAGCCTGCCTCAGCCTCAGCCTCAGCCTGCTTCAGCCTCAGCCTGAGTTTGCCTGCAGCCTCGGCCTCAGCCTCAGCCTGCCTCAGCCTCAGCCTGCCTCAGCCTCAGCCTCAGCCTGCTTCAGCCTCAGCCTCAGTCTGCCTTCAGCCTCGGCCTCAGCCTCAGCCTGCCTCAGCCTCAGCCTGCATCAGCCTCAGCCTCAGCCTCACCCTGCCTCAGCATCAGCCTGCCTCAGCGTCTGCCTCAGCCTGCCTCAGCCTCAGCCTCAGCCTCAGCCTCAGCCTCAGCCTCAGCCTGCCTCAGCCTCAGCCTCAGCCTGCCTCAGCCTCAGCCTCAGCCTCAGCCTGCTTCAGCCTCAGCCTCAGTCTGCCTTCAGCCTCGGCCTCAGCCTCAGCCTGCCTCAGCTTCAGCCTGCATCAGCCTCAGCCTCAGCCTCAGCCTGCCTCAGCATCAGCCTGCCTCAGCCTCAGCCTCAGCCTGCCTCAGCCTCAGCCTCAGCCTGCTTCAGCCTCAGCCTGAGTCTGCCTTCAGCCTCGGCTTCAGCCTCAGGCTGCCCTCGGACAGCCTTCAGCCTGCATCAGCCTCACCCTGCATCAGCCTCAGCCTCAGCCTCAGCCTGCCTCAGCATCAGCCTGCCTCAGCCTCAGCCTCAGCCTGCCTCTGCCTCAGCCTCAGCCTGCTTCAGCCTCAGCCTCAGTCTGCCGTCGGCCTCGGCCTCAGCCTCAGCCTGCCTCAGCCTCAGCCTGCATCAGCCTCCGCCTCAGCCTCAGCCTGCCTCAGCATCAGCCTGCCTCAGCCTCAGCCTCAGCCTGCCTCAGCCTCAGCCTCAGCCTCAGCCTGCTTCAGCCTCAGCCTCAGTCTGCCTTCAGCCTCGGCCTCAGCCTCAGCCTGCCTCAGCCTCAGCCTGCATCACCCTCAGCCTCAGCCTCAGCCTGCCTCAGCATCAGCCAGCCTCAGCCTCAGCCTCAGCCTCAGCCTGCCTCAGCCTCAGCCTCAGCCTGCATCAGCCTCAGCCTCAGCCTGCTTCACTTCAGCATCGTCTGCCTTCAGCCTCGGCTCAGCCTCCGCCTGCCTCAGCCTCAGCCTGCATCACCCTCAGCTCAGCCTCAGCCTGCCTCAGCATCAGCCTGCCCTCAGCCTCAGTCAACCCCCCCACCCCTCCAACCCCCCCCCCCCCCCCCGCCTCAGGCCTGGCCTCAGCCTCAGCCTCAGCCTGCTTCAGCCTTCAGCCTCAGTCCTCCCTTCGCCTCGCCTCGCCTCCGCCTGCCTCAGCCTCGGGGCCCCCCCACCCCCTGCATCAGCCCTCAGCCTCAGCCTCAGCCTGCCTCAGCAGCAGCCTGCCTCAGCCTCAGCCTGCCTCAGCCTCAGCCTCAGCCTGCTTCAGCCTCAGCCTCAGTCTGCCTTCAGCCTCGGCCTCAGCCTCAGCCTGCCTCAGCCTCAGCCTGCATCAGACTCAGCCTCAGCCTCAGCCTGCCTCAGCATCAGCCTGCCTCAGCCTCAGCCTGCCTCTGCCTCAGCCTCAGCCTGCTTCAGCCTCAGCCTCAGTCTGCCTTCAGCCTCGGCCTCAGCCTCAGCCGGCCTCAGCCTCAGCCTGCATCAGCCTCAGCCTCAGCCTCAGCCTGCCTCAGCATCAGCCTGCCTCAGCCTCAGCCTCAGCCTGCCTCAGCCTCAGCCTCAGCCTGCTTCAGCCTCAGCCTCAGTCTGCCTTCAGCCTCGGCCTTAGCCTCAGCCTGCCTCAGCCTCAGCCTGCATCAGCCTCAGCCTCAGCCTCAGCCTGCCTCAGCATCAGCCTGCCTCAGCCTCAGCCTCAGCCTGCCTCAGCCTCAGCCTCAGCCTGCTTCAGCCTCAGCCTCAGTCTGCCTTCAGCCTTGTCCTCAGCTTCAGTCTGCCTTCAGCCTCAGCCTGCCTCAGCCTCAGCATCAGCCTGCCTCAGCATTCAAAGTGTGGCCCGGGAATGTAGTTCTGGGAACTCGAAGAACACGAAATGGCCTACAGTTGGCTCCGGGCATTCAAAATCATGCCCAGGAATGGAGTTCTGGAAACTCGAAGACCACGAAGTGGCCTACAGTTGGCTCCGGGCATTCAAAATCATGCCCAGGAATGGAGTTCTGGGAACTCGAAGACCACGAAGTGGCCTACAGTTGGCTCCAGGCATTCAAAATGTGGCCCGGGAATGGAGTTCTGGGAACTCGAAGAGCACGAAATGGCCTACAGTTGGCTTCGGGCATTCAGAATGTGGTCCGGGAATGGAGTTCTGGGAAATCGAAAAGCACGAAGTGTGTGACTGTTTACGAAAAACGATCCCCCCCGGCAAACCCCAACGGCCCCCCAACGGCCCCCCAACGGCTCCCCAACGGCTGCCCAGACCCCCCTGTGGAGTAATGTGCTGCTCTCTTTTTACACCACTAGAAACCTATCAGTCTTCGCTGTTAGGTA
>CAUYUJ010013903.1:7500-17500 GCA_963575745.1 Prorocentrum cordatum | reverse complement strand
AAAACAAACTCCCAGAGTGAAACCCGGCGCACTAAATAGTAAACGGGCAGCTTCCAAGAGAACAATTCGCCGGCCCAACGGGCCAGGGCGTGCTAAGATCTCCGGTACCTGGTTAACAGTATTTCTAATTCGCGCGCGCGGGGCGGCCCCTGGGGGTCCCCGGACGAAAAGTACCCCGGCAAGGTCCCGGCAAGTCCCCGGCAAGGTCGGGTCAGAGATGCCGGAGTTCTGTTTCGGAGTCCAAGAGGGCTCCAGATCGGTCCAAGAGGGCCCCGAGAAGCTTTCTAGACGGTCCAAGAGAGGCCCGAGACGGCCAAAGATCGCCCGAAGACGCCCCAGATGGCCCCAAGACAGCCCAAGAGGCCTCCAAGACGCTCCAAGGGCCTTCCAAGAGGCCTCCGAAGAGGGCCCCAAGTTGCCAAAATCGTTGATTTTCTTTGGTTTTTTCTATGTTTTTTTGCGTTCTGGCCTTTTCGCTTCCGGACGCTCCAAGAGGGCCCAAGAGGCCTTCAAGACTGCTCCAAGACGGCCCACGAGGCTCCCAAGACGGCCCCGGAGCGGCCCAAGAGCGCCCCCCAGACGGCCCAAGTGCTGCCCAAGGCGGACCAAGAGGCCCCAAGACGGGCCCAAGAGGGGCTCAAGAAGGGAACCGAGAACTGAAAAATCGAGCCCTCCGCCCCAGAAGGCGCCCAGGACCCCGAAAGAGGCCCCAAGAGACTCTCCAAGACACCCCCAAGACGCCCCAATAAGCTCCCGTGAGGCCCCAAGAGGACCAACAACGTCGGCCCCAGGCCCCAAGAGGACCAACAAATACCGCCAAGAGCCCGCCGAAAGCCCCCCAAGAGACCGTCACGAGAGCTCAGGAGGCCCCCTGGAGGCCTCCCGAGTTCTCCAAGAGGCCTAAAAAGAGGCGCCAAGAGGCCCCAAACGGCCCCACCGAGGCTCCAAAAGGCCACGAACGCGCAAGCAAACGCCTGCGATGGCACAATACGGGCCGGCGGAATGAGCGAAGCGATTAAATAAAACTAATTCCCGGAGCTCTGCTTTAGCAGCCAGAGGTTTGCCAGCCTTCGCCTGGCTTCTGAGAGTGGATGGTGTCGGAGGATCGCGCTGCATCGTCGATGCATCGGCGATGCAGCAGCGACGTCGGCGATGCATGGACGACGTCGACGTCGAGAAAATCAGACTCCGCATCGAGCTGCATCGGTGATGCATCGGCGACGCATCGGCGATGCGGCGCGACCCTCCGGCCCCGTCTACTCCGACCCCATCAATGAGGCCTGGAGGATCAGGCAAACGCTGGGCGAGCAGCCTGTTACCCATCTAAGGCGACAGCTGAGAGGCAAAACGAAGCGGGTCTCACACGCGAAGTGGCATGGCGAAGCTGCGCGATGGCTTACGCGGGCCGCCAGCGCGGCACGCCACACTAAAAGCGAGGGCGCTCACCCACGACCTTGCGGGGGCAGCTTACGCGCGAATGTCAGCGCAGTCGAACCCGCTTTTCTCCGTCGCTCAGCTGTGACTCAAAAACGTACGCTCAAAAAAAAATAGTATCCGCCACCACCGTGCCCCCTGGCACGTTGAGGCGTGGTAGAATGCCAAGTGCTGTTTGGAAGGATGTTTGTACTATTCTGAGGGGCCCCCCCCTCTGGGCCGCACCTCGCTGCGCGCAGCGGCCAAACTGCAGGGGGTCCCTGGACGGCCATGGTGCCTCCCCGGGGCTCTCCAAGGCTTCCATGACGCCCCTGGAAGCCCCCCAACACGGTCCAAGAGGGCCCCGAGTCGCCGAACGATCGCTCGAAGGCGCCCACGACGGCCTCAAAATGGCGCACGAGGCTTCCAAGGCGCCCCAAGGGGCACCCAAGAGGCCTCCCAAGAGGGCCCCCAAAGGCATAGATCATTGATTATTATTATTACTATTATTATTGCTATTATTATTATTACTACTAGTATTATGACCATCATTATTATTATTGTTATTGCTATTCGTATTATTATTAGTATTAGTAATATTATTAGTAGTAGTATTATTATTAATATTATAAGTATTATTATTGTCATTCGTATTATTTTTTATTATTCTTCTTAGTATTAGTATTATTATTGTTAGTATTCTTCTTCTTATTATTATTAATAGTAGTAGGAGTAGTAGTAGTAGTAGTAGTCGTAGTAGTAGTAGTAGTAGCAGTAGCAGTAGCAGCAGTAGTAGTAGTAGTAGTAGTAGTAGTAGTAGTAGTAGTAGTAGTAGTAGTAGCAGTAGCAGTAGCAGTAGCAGTAGCAGTAGCAGTAGCAGTAGCAGTAGTAGTAGTAGTAGTACTATTATTCGATGTGTGCAGTTCCTGACAGTCCCGGAGCCCAGCGAGGGCCCCCAGAAGCCGCCCGTAGCAAGAACCTCCCGTCGCGAGCTCACCACGACGCGAAGAGGCCCGCTCCCAGGGCCCCCCCGCGGCACCGCGGGAGCCTCGAGGGCCGCCGGGGGGGGGCGCGGGAGCGCCGAGGGTCGCCGACCTCCCCCGCCCGGGGAAGGGCCCGACGCGAGGATCTGTCGCCGAGCGAGGGTCAGAAGCTGGGGCGAAGGCTGGCAACAGCCGCGCTGCTAAAGCGGTGAACCCAGAAAACAAGAAGAACAGACCCCGAGTAAAACTCGGCGCACTGAACAGTAAACGAAGCGGGTCTCACACGCGAAGTGGCATGGCGAAGCTGCGCGATGGCTTACGCGGGCCGCCAGCGCGGCACGCCACACTAAAAGCGAGGGCGCTCACCCACGACCTTGCGTTGGCAAAAAACAAAAAAAAGCCCCAAAAAAAAAAAAACAAAAAAAAAGTAAAAAAAGACTAAAAAGGAAAAAAGAAGAAAATAAAACAAAAAACAAAAAAAAAAAAAAAAACAAAAACCGAAACCACCGAAACACAAACCACAACTACAACAAAAAAAAAAAAGAGACAGCCCAGCTTACGCGCGAATGTCCGCACAGTCGAACCCGCTTTTCTCCGTCGCTCAGCTGTGACTCAAAAACGTACGATCAAAAAAAAAATAGTATCCGCCACCACCGTGCCCCCTGGCACGTTGAGGCGTGGTAGAATGCCAAGTGCTGTCTGGAAGGATGTTTGTAATATTCTGAGGGGCACCCCCTCCAGGCCGCACCTCGCTGCGCGCACCGGCCAAACTGCAGGGGGTCCCTGGACGGCCATGGTGCCTCCCAAGGGCTCTCCAAGGCTTCCATGACGCCCCTGGAAGCCCCCCAACACGGTCCAAGAGGGCCCCGAGTCGCCGAACGATCGCTCGAAGACGCCCACGACGGCCTCAAAATGGCGCACGAGGCTTCCAAGGCGCCCCAAGGGGCACCCAAGAGGCCTCCCAAGAGGGCCCCCAAAGGCATAGATCATTGATTCCCCTTGTATGTTTGAAAGATGTAGGCGTTCTCGCCTTTTCTGCCTTCCGACGCTCCAAGACCGCCCAAGAGGCCCCCAAGACCACCCCAGAGCGGCCCAAGAGGCCTCCAAGAGAGCCCCAAATCGGCCTAAGTGCGCCCCAAAACGGCCCAAGAGGCGCCCAAGATGGCCCAAGAGGGCCCCAAGACGGTCCCACGAGGGGCCCCAGAGAGGGAACACGAGCCGAAAATCCGGCCCAGAGAAGCCCCAAAGAGGTCCCAAGAGGCCCCAAAACAGCCCCCAAGAGGCCTCAAGCTGCCTCCAAGAGGCCCCCGCGAGGCCTCCCACGAGATTCCAATGACCATCCACTAGGCTGATAACCAACAACCCTGGCACGATGGCGAGACTTGGCGTAGGCAGCTCGATAAACATCAACGGTTGGAGGTCCGCGGAGCTGATTTTTTGGATCGGTGCCGGAGGCGCCGCCATGGGGGCCCAGCGCCGATCCGAGAAATCCGCGGGGACCTCCAAAAGTTCATGTGTATGCCATTCTCTGTCCCCCGATCGACGACATGCACTGTTTATTCACTGCGTGGGGATCCCCATATGTGCATCTCCTTGCTGGCGCTCCCTTGGTGGTGGGACTCGGTGAGGACGAATCTGGATTTAAGTGTGACTGAGCTGCCTCTCTCTCTCTCTCTCTCTCTGCTCTCTCTGTCTCTCTCTCTCTCTCTGCCCTCTCTCTGTCTCTGCCTCTCTTTCCCTGCCTCTCTCTCTCTCTGCCTCTCTCTCTCTGCCTCTCTCTCTCTCTGCCTCTCTCTCTGTGCCTCTCTCTCTCTGCCTCTATCTCTGCCTCTCTCTCTCTCTCTCTTTCTCTCCTCTCTCTCTTCTCTCTATTCTCTCTCTGCTCTCTCCTCTCTCTCTCACTCTCCCTCTCTCTCTCTCTCGCTCTCTCTCTTCTCTTCTCTTCTCTTCTCTTCTCTTCTCTCTCTCTCTCTCTCTTTCTCTCTCTATCTCTCTCTCTCTCTCTTCCCTCGCTCTCTCCCTCTCTCTCTCTCTCTTCTCTCTCTCTCTCTTTCGCTCTCTCGCTCTCTCTTGCTCTCTCTCGCTCTCTGTCGCTCTCTCTCGCTCTCTCTCTCTCTCTCTCTCTCTCGCTCTCACTCGCTCTCTCTCGCTCTCTCTCGCTCTCCCACGCTCTCTCCCGCTCTCTCTCTCTCTCGCTCTCTCTCTCTCCTCCTCAAATCGTCTCTCGCACTCTCTCTCTCTCTCCTCTCTTCTCTTCTCTCCGCTTTCTCTTCCTCGCTCTCACTCTCTTCTCTCTCTCCTCTCACTCTCCCCCCCCTCTCTCCCACTTCTCTCTCTCTCTCTCTCTTTCTCTCACTCTCTCCTTTCTTTTCTATCTCTATCCTCTCTCTCTCTCCTCTTCTCTCTTGTCTCTTCTCTCTCTCTCTCTCTCTCTCTTCTCTCATTCTCTCTTTCTCTCGCCCTGTCTCTCCTCAACATCCCCCCTCTCTCCTCTCTTTCCTCCGCTCTCTCTGCTCACTCTCTCTCTCAACTCCCCCTCTCTCTCTCTCTCCGCTCTCTCTCTCTCTCTCTCTCTTTCTCTCCTCTCCCTCTCTCTCGCTTCCTCTCTCTCTCTCTCTCTTCCCTCTCTCTCTCTCTCTCTCTCTCTCTCTCTCTCTCTGGCGACTAGGAGGCCCGGGTCGACTCCTCTTTGGGAAGCCAAAATGCTGCCCCTGGCAGCGTTTGGTGACTATGAAGCCCCTGGTGGACCCCCCCTGGGGCTCCCCAATGATGCCCCTGGCAGCGTTTTGTGACCATGAGGCTCTCAAGAGATACATGTTGGGGACGCCAAACGGCAATTCTAGCTGAGGCGTCCCACCAAAATCGGCGCGAACGGGCTCGTGAGATCAGCCAGGGTGGCACCCCCGTGGGGCTCCCAAATGATGCCCCTGGCAGCGTTTTGTGACCATGAGGCTCTCAAGAGATACATGTTGGGGAGGCCAAAACGGCAATTCTAGCTGAGGCGTCCCACCAAAATCGACGCGAACGGGCTCGTGAGATCAGCCAGGGTGGCTCCCCCTTGGGGCTCCCAAATGATGCCCCTGGCAGCGTTTTGCGACCATGAGGCTCTCAAGAGATACATGTTGGGGGCGCCAAACGGCAATTCTAGCTGAGACGTCCCACCAAAATCGGCGCGAACGGGCTCGTGAGATCAGCCAGGGTGGCCCCCCTTGGGGCTCCCAAATGATGCCCCTGGCAGCGTTTTGCGACCATGAGGCTCTCAAGAGATACATGTTGGGGAGGCCAAACGGCAATTCTAGCTGAGGCGTCCCACCAAAATCGGCGCGAACGGGCTCGTGAGATCAGCCAGGGTGGCTCCCCCCTTGGGGCTCCCAAATGATGCCCCTGGCAACGTTTTGCGACCATGAGGCTCTCAAGAGATACATGTTGGGGGCGCCAAACGGCAATTCTAGCTGAGACGTCCCACCAAAATCGGCGCGAACGGGCTCGTGAGATCAGCCAGGGTGGCTCCCCCTTGGGGCTCCCAAGTGATGCCCCTGTCAGCGTTTTGTGATCATGAGAGAGTGTGAGTGTGAGTGAATGTGACTGTGAGTGAGTCTGAGTGAGAGTGAGTCTCATCTTATCTTATCGAGTCCTATCTTAACTTACCTTTATTACCCTCTATCTTATCTTATCTTGAAATCTCTTATCTTGTCTTAGCTTATCTTATATCAACTCATCTTATCGCATCATATATTGTCTTATCTTATTACTCCATAGGCTGTCTTATCTTATATATTATCCTACCTTGTCATATATCTTATATTACCTTATCATATATTGTGCTATCTTATCTTATCTTGTAGTATCTTGTCTTGTCTTGTCTTATCTGGTGATTATCATTGGGAGGAGGGAGGCGCGAGCGGGAGGAAGGAGGAGCAGTGGGAGGCGTCAGAGTAATAACAAGAACCCCAATCCTTAGGATATGGGGAAAAAACCTCTGCGCCTTGAAAGTGGATAGCGCGTCACTCCGCTCCGCGGGGCGGGAGGCTGGTGGCGGGAGGCTGGGAACAGCTCAGGACGCTGAAGCTCGGGGACCGCAAAGTGGATAGCGTGTAGCATCGAGGCGTGATGGGCCAGAACCGGCGGAGCGACAGGCTATCCAAAAGTTCCCCGATCGACGATGCACAGTGTCAGAGCTGAAAGTAAGGACGCGCGATGAGGATGCCAGCCCCCTGGACGCCCATGTCGAAGCTTCTCGAGCGGGGCGCGCCATAGAAAGTGGTGAAAGATGTACCGAAGAGGCAAGGATGCAAGGGTACCCTTGGAAAGGCTACCCAAGCCCAAGACGACTCGACGACCCGCCCTAGGCTCAAAGATGACCCCGACAACTCGTCCGAGAGGCCCCGAGGCGAGCCCAGGATCCCCCCCCAACAGAGGCCTTCAGTGAGGCACGGAGATGCAACCAACAGTGGTGAACCTACTGAAGGCCACACAGCGTTTGCGCCCGAGGCTGTCCGGATGCAGACCACATCAAGGAAGCTTTCCAGAGAGCCCCGAGAAACCTCTCAGCTTGCCGAGCACGGCGAAGAGGGGGCCCCTGGACGGCGCCCAAGACTGCGAGAAATCCCGCCAGACGGCCCGGAAGGGCCCCAAGAGTGCCCAAAGGGTGCCCAGCCGCCACAAGATGGTCCAACCGAGCCTGTTCCCAAGAGCTCGATAGAACCACCGCGCCCAACACGGCCCCGAGACGCCCCAACGGCCCCCAACGGACCCCCGAGAGTCACCCAAGAGTGGCCCACAAGAGGCCCCAAATAAGCCTCCCAGATGCCTTCAAGAGGGACGAGGGAGGAGGAGGAGGAGGCAGCAGGAGGAGGCAGCAGCAGCAGGAGGAGGAGGCAGGAGGAAGAGGAGGACGAGGAGAAGAATGAATGCGGAGGAGAACGAACCTGCGGACCACGATGGGGCGTTAGATATACGCGCCAGCACAAACTGGACACTGAACTGGAGTGGGTCTTAAACCAAGCATCCTTCCTGCTGCGGTGCTGAGATGTCGCGGCGGCGGGGTTGCCGCAGGCAGCTGGATAGGCGACAGGAGAGGAGGAGGGTGGAAATAGAAGAGATGAGCGGGAAGAAGGGTGGATGAGAGGACGGGTGAGGCGAGGCACGAGGAGATAGGAGATCAGATAGGAGAGAAGAGACAGGACAGACGAGAGAAACGAGATGATGGCCTAAAGCAGCACTGAGCACGTTTGTCGCAATCGCCGAAATGGGATTCGTATGCACTGGTCGCTGTTCAAAGCTACGCTGACCAGCGCCGTCTCTGCAAGCGGCACTACGGAAGAGCCATAAATGTTAGAATGACGGCTGCGAATGAACCCAGTATACACGGTCACATCTGTACGGTGATTATCTACAGCATCTGTAAAGCCACTGCTGCAAGAATCAAGAAAACCACTCTCGCGCCATCCGCTGTTGGGGGGCGCCATCGATCAAGGTCGTGACTGACACGGTCCGTTTACCAAATTCATGAGTGCTGCGAGAATGTCGCGACGATTGACGAGCTAGCGACCTAACTGCAATACATGTAGCACTCGCCAGCCCACTCCCGGCAAGGCGTGGCGGCCTTGCCAGAACACGTCTGGCTCGCGCTGCAGGTGCCGTTGACATGGTGCCCGTCGGCCCCGAAGCTGCCGCACACCTTGTGGCAGATGCTGGGAGCGCCCACCATCGCGTCGCCATCGGCCAGCGGCACGCATGCGAGTCCAGGAGAGCAGTCGCCGTAGAAGTGGCCGTCCGAGCCGCTGCTGCCGCACTGCTGCCCCTCCTGCTGCCCCACCTTCTGGCAAGTGCTCGGCGCGCCCACGGGCGAGCCCGCGGCAGGAGCCACGCACTCGAGTCCCGAGGAGCAGTCGCCGTAGAAGTGACCGTCCGAGCCGCTGCTGCCACATTGCTGCCCTTCGCCCTGCGCAAGTCGGCGATCAGCGCCGTCGCAGTACATGTAGCACTCGCCAGCCCACTTCCGGCAAGGCGTGGCCGCCTTGCCAGAACACGTCTGGCTCGCGCTGCAGGTGCCGTTGACGTGGTCCCCGTCGGCTCCGAAGCTGCCGCACACCTTGTGGCAGATGCTGGGAGCGCCCACCATCGCCTCGCCATCGGGGCCGGCGGCACGCAGTGCGAGTCCAATGAGAGCAGTCGGCCGGTAGAAGTGCCGTCCGAGCCGCTGCTCTGGCCGCACACTGCCTAGCCACCTCCTGCTGCCCCACCTTTCTGGCAAGTGCCGGAAGGGGGGGGGGCGCGCCCACACGGCGAAGCCCCGCGGCAGGAGCCACACAACTCGAGTCCCGAGGAGCAGCATCGCCTAGAAGTGTCCGTCCGAGCCGCTGATCCACATTGCTGCCTTCGCCCTGCGCAAGTCGCGAATCAGCGCCGTCGCAGTAAAACATGTAGCACTCGCCAGCCCCGCACCCGGCAAGGCGTGGCGGCCTTGCCAGAACACGTCTGGCTCGCGCTGCAGGTGCCGTTGACATGGTCCCCGTCGGCCCCGAAGCTGCCGCACACCTTGTGGCAGATGCTGGGAGCGCCCACCATCGCGTCGCCATCGGCCGGCGGGACGCATGCGAGTCCAGGAGAGCAGTCGCCGTAGAAGTGGCCGTCCGAGCCGCTGCTGCCGCACTGCTGCCCCTCCTGCTGCCCCACCTTCTGGCAAGTGCTCGGCGCGCCCACCGGCGAGCCCGCGGCAGGAGCCACACACTCGAGTCCCGAGGAGCAGTCGCCGTAGAAGTGACCGTCCGAGCCGCTGCTGCCACATTGCTGCCCTTCGCCCTGCGCAAGTCGGCGATCAGCGCCGTCGCAATACATGTAGCACTCGCCAGCCCACTCCGGGCAAGGCGTGGCGGCCTTGCCAGAACACGTCTGGCTCGCGCTGCAGGTGCCGTTGACATGGTCCCCGTCGGCCCCGAAGCTGCCGCACAATGCACCCTTGTGGGCAATGCTGGGAGCGCCCCACCATCAGCGTCGCATCGGCCGGAGGGACGCAATGCTAGTCCCAGAGAGCAGTCGCCGAGAATGGCCGTCCGACGCCGGCTGCTGCGCACTGCCTGGCCCCGCCTGCTGCCACCACCTTCTGGCAAGTGCTCGGCGCGGCCCAATCCGGGCGAGCCCGCGGTCAGGAGCCACAAAACACTCGAGTCCCGAGGAAAACAAAGACAGAAAAAAACCAGGAAAAAAAAAAAAAAAAAAAAAAAAAAAAAAAAAAAGAAAAAAGAAAAAGAAAAAAAAATAAAAAAGAAGAAAAAAAGAAAAAATAAAAGGAGACAGAAGAGAAAAAAAGAAAAAAAAAGAAAAAAAAAGGAGGCAGTCGCCGTAGAAGTGACCGTCCGAGCCGCTGCTGCCACACTGCTGCCCTTCACTCTGGGCCTTCGCAAGAAAGCGGCGGTTCCCGCTGACAGCACGTTCCTTGGCCTCAGCACCAGGAGACATGGACCCGATGGCCAAGAGGCACACGGGCAACATGACAAAGGCAGGTGCCATGTCGACTGCTGAATCACCTGGGTGGGGGGGGCAAACGGAGTCCAGCCTTCCAGACTAGAGCACCTGAGTCAGAATGGCTACCGATGAAAGGG
>CAUYUJ010013903.1:0-2500 GCA_963575745.1 Prorocentrum cordatum | reverse complement strand
CCCAGCGAGGGCCCCCAGAAGCCGCCCGTAGCAAGAACCTCCCGTCGCGAGCTCGCCACGACGCGAAGAGGCCCGCTCCCAGGGCCCCGCCGCGGCACCACGGGAGCCTCGAGGGCCACCCGGGGGGGGGCGCGGGAGCGCCGGGGTCGCCGACGCTCCCCGCCGAGGGAAGGGCCGACGAAGGATCTGTCGCAGGATCCAGGGTCAGAAGCTGGGCGAGGGCTGGCAAAGCCGCGGCTGCTAAAGCGGTCTTCCCAGAAAAAAAGAAGAACAAACTCCCGGAGTAAAACTCGGCGCACTGAACAGTAAACGAAGCGGGTCTCACACGCGAAGTGGCATGGCGAAGCTGCGCGATGGCTTACGCGGGCCGCCAGCGCGGCACGCCACACTAAAAGCGAGGGCGCTCACCCACGACCTTGCGGGGGCAGCTTACGCGCGAATGTCCGCGCAGTCGAACCCGTTTTTCTCGATCGCTCAGCTGTGACTCAAAAACGTACGCTCAAAAAAAAATAGTATCCGCCACCACCGTGCCCCCTGGCACGTTGAGGCGTGGTAGAATGCCAAGTGCTGTTTGGAAGGATGTTTGTAATATTCTGAGGGCCCCCCCCCTCTGGGCCGCACCTCGTTGCGCGCAGCGGCCAAACTGCAGGGGGTCCCTGGACGGCCATGGTGCCTCCCCGGGGCTCTCCAAGGCTTCCATGACGCCCCTGGAAGCCCCCCAACACGGTCCAAGAGGGCCCCGAGTCGCCGAACGATCGCTCGAAGACACCCACGACGGCCTCAAAATGGCGCAAGAGGCTTCCAAGGCGCCCCAAGGGGCACCCAAGAGGCCTCCCACGAGGGCCCCCAAAGGCATAGATCATTGATTCCCCTTGTATGTTTGAAAGATGTAGGCGTTCTCGCCTTTTCTGCCTTCCGACGCTCCAAGACCGCCCAAGAGGCCCCCAAGACCACCCCAGAACGGCCCAAGAGGCCTCCAAGAGGGCCCCAAATCGGCCTAAGGGCGCCCCAAGACGGCCCAAGAGGCGCCCAAGATGGCCCAAGAGGGCCCCAAGACGGTCCCACGAGGGGCCCCAGAGAGGGAACACGAGCCGAAAATCCGGCCCAGAGAAGCCCCAAAGAGGAGCCAAGAGGCCCCAAAACAGCCCCCAAGAGGCCTCAAGCTGCCTCCAAGAGGCCCCCGCGAGGCCTCCCACGAGATTCCAATGACCATCCACTAGGCTAGGCTGATAACAACCCTGGCACGATGGCGAGGCTTGCCGTAGGCAGCTCGATAAGCATCAACGGTTGGAGGTCCGCGGAGCTGATTTTTTGGATCGGTGCCGGAGGCGCCGCCATGGGGGCCCAGCGCCGATCCGAGAAATCCGCGGGGACCTCCAAAAGTTCATGTGTATACCATTCTCTGTCCCCCGATCGACGACATGCACCCAAAACCTCTGCGCCTTGAAAGAGGATAGCGCGTCGCTCCGCTCCGCGGGGAGGGAGGCTGGTGGCGGGAGGCTGGGAACAGCTCAGGATAAGCTCGGGGACCGCAAAGTGGATAGCGTGTAGCATCGAGGCGTGGTGGCCAGAACCGGCGGAGCGACAGGCTATCCAAAAGTTCCCCGATCGACGATGCACAGTCAGAACTTAAAGTAAGGACGCGCGATGAGGATGCCAGCCCCCTGGATGCCCATGTCGAAGCTTCTAGAGCGGGGCGCGCCATCGAAAGTGGTGAAGGATGGACCGAAGAGGCAAGGATGCAAGGGTACCCTTGGAAAGGCTACCCCAGCCCAAGACGACCCGACGACCCGCCCTGGGCTCCAAGATGACCCCGACAACTCGTGCGAGAAGCCCCGAGGCGAGCCCAGGATCCCCCCCAAAACAGAGGCCTCCAGTGAGGCACGGAGATGCAACCAACAGTGGTGAACCTACTGAAGGCCACACAGCGTTTGCGCCCGAGGCTGTCCCGCTGCAGACCAGATCAAGGAAGCTCTCCAGAGAGCCCCGAGAAACCTCTCCGCTTGCCGAGCACGGCCGGGGGCCCCCGGACGGCGCCCGAGACTGCGAGAAACCCCGCCGGGCGGCCCAGAAGGGCCACAAGAGTGCCCAAAGAGTGCCCAGCCGCCACAAGATGGTCCAGCCAAGCTTGTTCCCAAGAGCTCGATAGAACCACCGCGCCCAACACGGCCCCGAGAAGCCCCAACGGCCCCCAACGGACCCCCGAGAGGCACCCAAGAGTGGCCCCTACAGGCCCCCAAGAGGCCCCAAATAAGCCTCCCAGATGCCTTCAAGAGGGACGAGGGAGGAGGAGGAGGAGGAGGAGGAGGAGGAGGAGGAGGAAGAGGAGGAGGAGGAGGAGGAGGAGGAGGAGGATGAGGCAGGAGGAGGAGGAGGAGGAGGAGGCAGGAGGAGGACGAGGAGAAGAACGAAGGCGGAGGAGAACGAAGCTGCGGACCACGATGGGGCGTTAGATATACGAGCCAGCACAAACTGGACACTGAACTGGAGTGGGTCTTAA
>CAUYUJ010013892.1:377093-437747 GCA_963575745.1 Prorocentrum cordatum | reverse complement strand
GAGTAGGAGTAGGAGTCAAGCTAGCCAGCTCGAGCGAGTCAAGCATGGCATGCCAGTCCCACCCGCCCTCCCACAACATAAGAAGCAAAGCTGGCACAACTGGGGGCCGAAGTCACACCGGCCAGCCGGTTTGGTACAGCTGATGCGGCCGCGATGGCGGTTGCCGACGGGACTGGCGAGCGCGTGTTGAATGCCGCGCACGCATTGCCAGACGAGTCGAGAATGGCCCGGTACACCGCAGGAAGCCAGAGGTGGCCGGAGGAAGCCCGACGGTCTGACAGGACACCCCAAAGCATTTGTGTGAAAAAGCATTGGGTTTTTGATGTTTTTATGTTGAAATGCTTGCAAACACACGGCGTTCGGTTGGATTCTGACATGAACGCGCGAGTGTGCTCTTTGTGGTATTTTTTGCACAGGATTCGCGGCCTGGGTGCATGACAGAGCATCGCGAGTGCACCGCGCGATGACGCGAAATCGCTGGATTTGACCGAATTCTTTACATTCCTATGGTTTTCCTATGATTTCAGCCAGAGAGCCCGGGCGGGAAATTTGTACAATTTTTGTGAAAAAAAAAACATTGGGTTTTTGATGTTTTTATGTTGAAATGCTTGCAAACACAAGGTGTTCGCTAGGATTCTGACATGAACGCGCGCGTGTGCTCTTTGTCGTGTTTTTTGCAATGGATTATCGCCGTGGACGACAAGACGTCCATGTCGAGAGGAAAAAATAAGAAAAATGTTGATTTTGTATTGTTTTTACAGGTTAGGATGGGACCCCCCGGATGCGGCCCCTAATGGCCGGCCTGAGGGGGGAGTACGAGTATATTCTAATAAGGAATAAGGATAGGGGTAGGAGTAGGAGTAGGAGTAGTGGTAGTAGTAGTAGTAGTAGTAGTAGTAGTAGTAGTAGTAGTAGTAGTAGTAGTAGTAGTAGTAGTAGTAGTAGTAGTAGTCGTAGTAGTCGTAGTAGTCGTAGAGTCGTAGTAGTAGTAGTAGTAGTAGTAGTAGTAGTAGTAGTAGTAGTAGTAGTAGTAGTAGTAGTAGTAGTAGTAGTAGTATTAGTAGTAGTTGTAGTAGGAGTAGTAGTAGTAGTAGTAGTAGTAGTAGTAGTAGTAGTAGTAGTAGTAGTAGTAGTAGTAGTAGTAGTAGTAGTAGTAGTAGTAGTAGTAGTAGTAGTAGTAGTAGTAGTAGTAGTAGTAGTAGTAGTAGTAGTCGTAGTAGTAGTAGTAGTAGTAGTAGTAGTAGTAGTAAGTAGTAGTAGTTAGTAGTAGTAGTAGTAGTAGTAGTAGGAGTCGTAGTAGGAGTTGTAGTAGGAGTAGTAGGAAGTTGTAGTAGAAGTCGTAGTAGTAGTAGTAGTAGTCGTAGTAGTAGTAGTAGTAGTAGTGTAGTAGTAGTAGTAGTAGTAGTAGTGTAGTAGTAGTAGTAGTCGTTAGTAGTAGAAGTAGTAGTAGTAGTCGTCGTCGTCGTCGTCGTAGCAGTAGTAGTAGTAGTAGTAGTAGTAGTAGTAGTAGTAGTAGTAGTAGTTGTAGTAGTAGTAGTAGTAGTAGTAGTAGTAGTAGTAGTAGTAGTAGTAGTAGTAGTAGTAGTAGTAGTAGTAGTTGTATGTAGTAGTAGTAGTAGCAGCAGTAGTACCGATAGCGTATGACCGTCGACGCCGAGCAGCACCTGCTAGGATGGCAGCAGCAGGGAGTGAGCATGCGCGTGCGTTGCAGAGGCAACTAAGTAGGTACCGCAAAGAGTTACAAGAAAGCCTAGTTTATGTCCCGGTCAAATCGAGTGCAGCTTCTTGAGTTTCAGGCGCGCCTCATCAGGGGTAGTCTGCAGGCTCCCCCGCTTGCGAAATCCAGTGTATTGTGCCCCTGCCCTTGCCGCCGCTGCAGGAGAGGAGATCTGACCCTTCGTTTCTCGCGCCCGCTGGCGACGAAGTGCAGTGGGGCCCACCCTGCCGACGAGGCATGCGCACTCGTCTGTGCGATGCGGCGCTCGCTTCAGGCCTGGGCGGCTCGCGTGGCCACTCAGCCTAGCATCCGCGCAGTGCAGAGGCGCTAGTGGCAGGCGAGGGGAACCCTGGTTGCCCCTCTTCCTCCCCCTCCCCCCCCTCCTTCTGCTCCTCCTCCTCCTCCTCTTCGACCTCCTCCTCCTCGTCCTTGCCGCCAACAACGCCACCAAACACACCACCCCCATTATCATCACCACAACCACAGTCATCACCATCACCATCATCACCATCATCATCATTACCACCACCAACCCCACCACCGCCATCAACAGCATGACCATCATCATGAATTTCATGGCCATGATGATCATCAGCGTCACCATCTGTTCTTTACCATCATCATCTTCGCCGGTACCACCATCCATCATCATCGCCACCACGACTAACACGAGCATGATCGGCATCATCAACATCATCAGTTCCATCATGGCCAGCATAATGAACAACATCAACATCAACATGATCCTTCACATCAGCATCAGCACCAGCATCAACACCAACACCAACACCAACACCAACATTATCATCAACACCAATATCATATTCTTCCGCGAGGTGCCTTCCCCTGCCTCCTCTTCCAGTCGTCGGAGGAGCGAGCCAGGCCTCGCTTCTCGAGGTGCGAGGACGAGTCCGGCAATACGTTGGTCGAGCTTCGAGGTTCGAGGTTCAGTGATCGAGGTCCGAAGGGGGTCGGGGCGATCAGGGTCGAGAGGGGGCCGTTATCCAGGCGTCGGTCGGTCGTCGTCGTCGTCGTCGTCGTCGTCGTCGTCACCGTCGTTTTTCGAGGACTGCAGTTCGAGGGCGATGGTACCCCCTTCGCCTTCTTGGGGACTCCAGACGTTTGTCGGTGCCCCCAGGGACCTCTGGTCAGCTTTGGGGACCTCCAGAGGCTTCCGGGGACTTCCAGAGGTGGAGGTCGAAATCGGTCGCCGTCCGTCGGTCGTCGTCGTCGGTTGCAGCCGCTGTCGCCGTCGTCGCCGCCGTTGCCGCCATCGTCGCCGTCGTTGCCGCCGTCGTCGGCGGCGGCGTCGTCGTCGAAAACATCGAATTCGTCGTAGACAATGCTTCGCGGTTGTCTGCGTTCGTCCCTGGCTCTCGTTTTAACGACGTCGTCGTCGTCGTCGTCGCCGTCGGCGTCATCATCGTCGTCGTCGTCGTCGTCACCGCCGTCGTCGTCGTCGTCGTCGTCGTCGCCGCCATCGCCGTCGCCGTCGCCGTCGCCATCGCCGTCGCCGTCGCCATCGCCATCGCTGTCGCTGTCGCCGTCGCCGTCGTCGTCGCCCTGCCCAAAGGACGTGCGGGCGAAGCCCATCGCCGGAGATCCCCGCTGCTGCTCGCGGAGCCGCTCAGGGGCCGCGAGCTGCTTGCTGGGTGTCTTGGGTAGCGTCGGGAGTCAGCCCCTCCTCCCTCTCGCGTCCTTCTCCTCCTTCCTCCCGCCTCCTCCCTCCTCCTCCGCCTCCGCCTCCCCCATCCCTCCTCCGCCTCCTCCTCCTCCGCCTCCTCCTCCTCCTCCTCCTCCCTCTCTCCCTCCTCCTCCTCCTCTTTTTCTTTCTCGTCCTCCTCCTTCTCCTTATCCTCCTCCTCCTCCTCCTCCTCCTCCTCCTCCCGTAACCATTTTGGCTCAAGATGCAGGTTTCCCCAGGGAACCAAGCGGATACCGCTAGTCCGCGGCTGGCAAGACTTCCTGAAGTCTGGCGTCATCTCGGGCCCACCTCACCAGCGCTCAGGTCGGTGGGTAAACGGAGGCCTTTCCCGTTCCTGTCGGCCCGAACGCTTGCAGTTGAGAAGCCATGGGTCCCGCGAGGGATGGTGCGCATGTGGGTGATGGCGGCGCTCCTGGTGCTGCTGGCCGTGCGCCCTCCTCTGGCGGCTCCTCTTCGTCTTCCCGTGAGAAGTCCAGGAGCGGGGAGAGGCGCCGCCGCAGGCGCAGCGGGCGCCAGTCCCGCGACCGCGCCCGAGACGTGGAGGCGGAGCGAGAGGAGGCCAAGAGGGCGGCCCTGGCTGCGCTCAAAGCTGAGGAGATGCCTTCCTGGAGGCGGAGGCGGCCTGCCCCACGCTGCCCTCGCAGACGGCGGCGGCCTCGCACGACCCGTGGGCGGCGGCTGCTGCTGGCCTTGGTGCTGCCCCCGTGGGGCACGGTGCGCAGCGGATGGCCCCCTGCACTCCTGTGGGCGGCATGGCCGCGCCCGTCCTGGGGGAGGACACCGCTGGGCTGGATGGCGCGCCACCCGAGGCTGCGGCGGCCATCGCCCTCCTGCGGGAGTCGCTCTTCGCTGAGGTGCGCTCCAGCCAGGAACGCCTCTTGCAGAACATGGACAAGAGTCTCGACGGCATCCAGCGCGCTCTTGAGCGCCGCACGGCCCTCCTCGAGAGCAGACAGGGGAAGGTCGAGCGCGTCCAACAGCAGCAAGAGGAGGACATCAGGCGGCTCGAGGACGAGATGCGTAGGAGGCAGAAGGAGACGGACATAATCATGGCGAAGCACACGGCGGACCTGGCGCAGCTTCAACGTGAGCTTGGAGTGGTTGCTGCGGGTGTTCCACCCCCGCCTGAGGCTGGGCCTGCCTGGAGCAGGGCGATCGACCGCGCGGTCATGGTCGTCACCTCCAAGGCCCCGCTCATGCGCGCGGCGGTGGAGCGCGCCATGGCGCCTGTGTTGGCGGACGCGCAGCTCACAGAGGTCGCGAAGGTCGAGGGCGATGATTTGGGCCAGCGCTTCGCGGTCAGGATGGAGGGAGATGTGGGATTGGCCGAACGTAGGGTGCGCAAGCTGGTGTCCACGCTTCGAGGTGGAGGGCCTGGAGGCACTTGGCGTCAGATTGCTGCCTCGACACCGACTGGCCACTCGACGCCGTTGTCCCTCAGCAAGGATAAGAACTCGCGGCAGGTGTCCTACGAGATCACGCTCAAGAAGATGCGGAGGGTGCTCGAGGAGGGTCTTTCGAAGCGTATCTTCGTCGACCCTGTCGGCCCCGACCAGCTGGAGGGAACCCTCTCCATGGCGTGGCAGCCCCTGGTCAAGATTACGATCGAGGGCCCAGGCTCCCCGCCGGTTGTCCAGTGGAACGCTGCTGTCCTGCGCCAACACCAACTTCCTCGTGAGCAGCTGGAGCAGATTGTGGCGCCCATCCTGGCACCGTCGACGGCGGAGTGGTGCCTTTGACAAGGCTGCGGCTCGCTGGGGTCGGCGGAGGAGGGATGAGGGCGCTGCGGAGGCTGGGGGAGGACTATGGCGAGACGGAGATGGGGGTCAAAAGGGAGCTGGCGTGGCCTCTTCGAATTTCCTTCCGGCCGGACGTCTGGCCTTCAAAGCAAGGGATGAGATCAGCCCGCAGGGAGCTGGTGTGGGGCATGGACGTGATGCCCCTGTCGGTCCACGTGCTGCTGCGGCTGACTTCGTGCTCACCACTGCCACTTGGAATGCTAGAGCGCTGTGCCACTTCAAGCCTGCTACGGCGAAAGCGAGGGCGAAGTACCTTGCCAAGTTTTGGAAGCGCGACTCGGTCATCTTGGGACTGCAGGAGGTGCATGGCTCGCACATCCGCTTGACTGAGCTGCTCAAACATGTGGGTATTCGAGCCCGAGTATTTACCTCGTTCTGTGAGGGAGAACGTGAAGATACTGGAGGGCTGGCCACTCTATTCCCTATGCGTAGGGCTGATGGTGATGAGAGCGTGGTGTGGGAATCGTCTATACTGGTGCCTGGCAGAGTTATGCGTATCTGTGCCAAGTTCAGTGATGACAGGGGGAGGCCATGCACGCTTGCACATTGGAACATTCACAACCATGGTCTGGACTGCGGATTACAACGACGGGTCCAGGCGAAGATCTCGGCCGACCTCCTCGAGGCCAAGCTGGACCCCGTCAGGGCGGCGGTACTTGTGGTGGGTGACTTCAACTTCGGCGACAGGCTGGAGCACTGCCATTTTGGCGATGACGCTCCTCCACGCTCTGTTGCTGCTGCTCGGCACCCGCAGGAGCAGCGTTGGCAGCGCTGCTTGAGTGATGCTGTGGAGATGGTGGCGCCGCGTGCGACCCGCTGGCATCCTGGCCTCCAGCTCGAGACTAGGATCGATCGGGTCTTCCTGGGCGTCCCATCCTGGCTGGTGGCCCAGCGCTACCAGCAGTGTGAGGTACTTGGTGAGCCAGAGGAGCTGCGCAGGAGGGACATCAGCGACCACGCGCCTGTATTGATCACGTGGATGTGGCGCCCCCTGCGTCCTCGTGACCCGCTCAGGCCTGCCCCGATCCCCCAGGACATCGTGAACTCCCCCACGTTCAAGGAGAAGCTGGCCCAGTATGTGGAGGTGCTGGACCTGTCGATGCGCGCCCCGCCCGACATGTACCAGGTGCATGTGAGAGCCATGCAGGCGGCTGCGGCCGAGACTCGGGGCGCGCAGCTGCAGGGCATGGCATGGTCGAAGCGGTGCACGGCGCTGATCTTCAGGCAGGTGGCAAGGGTGGTGGCGCGCCAACACGCATCGTTGGCGGAGAAGCTCCTCGTGCGGCACACGTGGCTGGAGGAGCTGATGACTGGATGTGGTGAAGGGCGTGGTGGTGCTGAAGAACCACGCGGAGTTCCTCAGACTCTTTGTCCTGGCGCAGCGGCGCGTGGCCAGGGCCAGGCGTGCCGAGATCCAGGCGGAGCTTGAAGCTGATGAAGAGCAGCTGCGTGTCTCTGATCGCCGTCGTCTCCTTGGTCAGCGCCGTGCCCTGGAACGTCGTGCTGCTGCGTGGTCGGTCCTCCCGCGGCGGCATCTCGCTGCTGTGGAAGCACCTGACGGCAGGCTGCTCACCTCGCCCGCCGAGATCCATGAGGCGCTGGCGAACCACTGGGGCGAGGTCTTCTGCCCCCCCGCACGTGCTGCGCGCCTGGCAGCCGAGGGCATCTCCTCGGAGCGCTGCCGTCGTGAGCGGGACTCCAAGGTCTTCATCGCGGAGTACGGCACGAAGGAGGTTGACTGGAGCTCCCTGGCGCCCCCCTCGGCCATGCACATCGAGGAGGCTCTGCGACGCGCGCGGCCTGCTGCACCTGGGGTTGATGGCCTGCCTGCGAGGGCGTGGCTGATGCACTCGGCGGGCTCTGAGGTGCTCCTCGCGGCCATGAGGTGGATGACCTTGGGCCGTCCCATGCGTAGGGAGTTCAACATGGGCATCGCCATCTTCCCGCCGAAGAAGGTGCTGGATGGTGATGGTATGGAGGTTATCAGGAAGCCGAATGAGACCCGACCACTCATGCTGCGCTCCACGGGCCCCAAGGCCATCGCCTCCGCGGTGAACTTCAGGCTGAAGGGCATGATTGACCGTGGCGCATCAAATGCGCAGCGTGGCTTCATCACGGGGCGGAACTTCTGGGAGAACCTGGTGGAGCTGGACGCGATGTCCCGCGTCGCCTCCATGTGCGCGCTGGAGAAGGCTCGTGGCTGGGAGGGGCCGACCCTCCTGAGCTTCGACTTCGCCCGCGCCTTCCCGTGGCTCCTCCACGACTGGATGTGGTGGGTTCTGGAGGCGTGGGCGGCGCCGCTCGGCCTGGAGCACCTGCTGAAGGAGTCCTGCGCCAACGTTGAGGTCGTGGAGGCGGGGCCCTGCCACTGGGTCCTCTTTGTCATCCTGTGCGGGATCTTGCAAGGGGGCCCGCTCTCTGGGACGATGTTCGTGATCGGCGCGGAGCCGTTCGTGGAGGCGCACTTGCAGCAGCTGGAGGCCAAGGCTCTTGGCATGACCCGCTGGTGTGCTGATGACATCCAGGCCCTGATCTACTGCAGGCGGGGGCTCCGCACCCTGGCGAGGATCTTCCGCCTCGCAGAGCGCCTCGCTGGCCTCCAGCTCCAGCCCAAGAAGTGCGCGGCCGTCCCGCTCTGGGCCCCGTTCTCGGCGGAGGTGGAGGACGCGATGAGGAAGTGTCTGGAGGAGGCCTGCGGGTGGGGATCCTTCACCGTGGCCTCGGCGGTGGAGCTGCTGGGGTGCCTTGTGGGCCCTGGTGCATCGCTTGCGGCCCAGTGGGCTGCGCCACTTGCGCGCATGCGCGAGAGGGTCCTGGCGCTCGCGGCCTCGCCACTGGACATGACGGCTGTCTTCTTTGAGTACAGTCGACGGTGCCAGCCCGTCCTGGCCTACAAGGCGCAGCTCTGGCCGATGCCGTCCGAGCTGATTGATGACGAGCGCTTCCTGCTGTGCCGGCTGGCCAGATGCTCGGGAAGCTTGTTCAAGAAGAACACTTTCTTCGACCTCGAGACGCTGGGGGGCCCAAGATGTGTGCCAACGTCTGACCTCCTGGCGGCGTCCCTCATGCGCTCGGCCCTCTCGACGCTCGAGACCTGGCGGAGGGCTGCTGCGCACCTGAGTGAGGTGGCCTCGCGCAGGCTGCCGCTGGCGCGGTGCACGACAGGCCAGCCCTGGCCATCCTGGTGGGAGTCGCCCGCCCCCGCCGTCACGCTGGCGCGTGCGGAGGTGGCGGGGCGCGAGCTGCTCGAAAAGAGCGGCGCTCCACCTCTCCTTTCCTCTAGCCAAGGCGGGGCGGGGCGGTGGGAGGACGGGCGGAGGAGGCGTCTTCAGCGTGAACTTTTAGTGGGCCTGCGGGCCTCCAGGGATGGGGATCTGAGGGGCCTAATTTCGGAGAGGCTCCCCAAATGGTTCGGAGTGCCCCCCCTGGAGGCCGCGGCTGTGGCGTGGCACGACGTGGAGCAGGTACTGATGCGCGCGCCTCCGAGTTGGAGGTGCGCATGCATCAAGACTTGGCTCGGGGGATGGGTCACTGACACCCGTCTCCAGAATCGGGACCGTAGGTGCTGCCTGGGTTGTGATGCCCCAAATAGCCTGAAGCACTATTTCTGGTGTCAACACTTTCGTGAGCTGGTGCGGGTGGCCCTAGGTCGTCCGTTGCCCAGCGACCCGCTCTCTGCCCTTGCCCTCGTCGTCCCCACGCTGGATTCGACTCGAGGAGTGGCGTTGATGTTCCACTTGCACCGTCTTCTCCATCTTGAGAAGCGCGAGGGCACCAGCGGAGCGGTTCCTGCCGCGGTCGCCCGTTCGATCGCCAGGGCTGCGCGTCAAGTTGTGGACCTCCCTTCTGGAGGCATTTCGGCCCGAAGGGCCCGTAGGGTGGCTAGGTAAGCAGTTCAGATATTCCAGAGGACGCTCCGCCTCCTCCTCCTCCTCCTCTTCCTCCTCCTCCTCCTCCTCCTCCTCCTCCTCCGAGCAGCAGGGGGAGTGAGGAGGGTGAAGAAAACTGCGGCGAACCAAGTGGCGGTGTCACCAAAGCAGCCTTGGATTCTTTCGGGGACATCCAACCCGTCCTGGCCTTGACGCTGAAGAGCTTCTCGGACGCTCTGGATGCAGAGGCTTTGCAAGAAGCGTGGACGTCTGTTCCGAAGAAGGGGAAGACGCGGAAACCAGGGTTGCAACGCGCACGCGTTGTGCGCGACGTCCCTGACCTTCCTGTCCGCTCCATCGTGATGAGTCCTCAGCCAGAGGCCGCCTCCGCACCTCAGGCCGCAGACTCGGACATGGAGCAGGTCATCAACGACGTGGCTCCCGACGACGGCACCTCCTGCGCCGCCGGGTCGGACATCCAGGAGGCCTCGGCCATATGGCCCCCGAGCCGCTCGCCGTGCTTCTCGTGGCGCTGGCTGGTCGACCTGCGCCGGGCGTGCTCGAAGCAGCTGACGGGCTCAAGACCGGAGTTCCCGCCCCGACTCCTACGTACAGTGCCGCTTTTAATGCATGCTCCGCGTGCGGATCATGTATGACAAAATGCAGGGATTTAGCATAAAAAGCAACGATGAGTTCGTGCATTAATTTATTCGTAAATTAGAATTTTTATCCGATATTTTCAAAAATCCTATGTATGAAAAACTGCCCTGTAACCTCGCCGCCGCGGCGGCCGCCGGTGCAGTCCGAGGGGCGACGGCTTCTCCGGCGGAGCCGCCCAAGGAGTCCTGGGCAAAAACGTCTTCGAGCTCGTGTTCATCGAGTTCCTCTCGTGGCGCTCGTCTTGGGAAACTCCTGCGGGTAGCTTCAGGTCGATCTGAGGGCACTGCTGAGTACCTTCAGGGCGGAGCGGCGTTGCGACGGTTTTGCTTTGGGTAGTGCGCGCGTGGGTGTGTGCGTGCTTGGTGCGCTCGTGATGAGGCGTGGAAGAATTGGACGTTCGAGCGTCGCGCGTCCTCTCTCCTCAAATCAGGAGCGCCCGGCGATCCTAGGGCATGGACCGAATCCAGCTGCGAGCAATTCCTCACAACCATCTACGGCGAGGCCATCCCACCCTTTGGATTCGCTGAGGACGTCCGATGGGACGGCAGGCACGCCTGCCTGGTTCAGCTGGTAAGCCACCTTCACAGCCAGCGACGCCGTCCCTCCTCCCGGGGCCCCAGCGGATCCGACCGGCGCCTGGGGGCGCCGGGAGAATCCGCATGCGCGAGTTGCTTCTTGGACCCCCCTCCCCTTTGCGATCCCACCCCCCTTCTTTCGCCCGGCCCGTGCGCGTGAGCGGATTCTCAGACCCCCCCCCGTGTGCTATTCCCCCCCCGCCTTTCGCCCGGCCCGACGCGATTAATCTCGCGCGGAAGCGGCGCGGCACCCCTCGGCGCCGCCGGGAGCCCGCGCCCGCGGCCGAGCGGGACCTCGGGCGACGGCCCGGGCGCGGCTGCTCGTCGGCAGGCCACCAGGTCCCCCGGTGCAGCCCGCGCGTCCAGGACACCGACGCGGCCCCGCCCAGCCCGCGTGCCCAGAGGTCCAGCGCCTCGACAACAATCGCGACGGAGGCCTTTCGCAAAGTTCGGCCCCTATGGGGGCCCTCGCCGGGCCTCGGGACCGTCAAGAAACGACTCGGGATGAGACGCCGGCCCTGGGGAATGGGTCGAGGCTTCCGGGGGCCGCGCATCGAAAAAATCACGACGCCGGACCTCTGGAGCTCTTCCTCCTCCCCAGAGGTCCGACGTCGTGTTTTTTTCAATTCTGGGTCCCCGGAAGTCTCGACCCATCCCCCAGGATCCGTTTTTCATCCCGAGTCGTTTTTTGACGGTCCCGGGGCCCGGCGAGGGCCCCGGGAGCCCTGACTTCGGATCCGCCCTACTTTGGGAAAATTCGTAAGTAGGGCTTGATCCCTGGGCACGTGGGCCCCCGCAGCGCTGCCTCTGCATGCAGATCTGGACTCCCGGAGCCGCGAGCGGAGCGCGGGCCCGAGGCACGACAGCTGCGCAGTCCGATCGGCGGCGCTTCCGGTGGAGACGACGAGGGGCCCGTGCGCAAAGACCCCCCGTGCTTCCGAACCCAGACCCCCTCGCGTCGTGAAGAAACCACGACGGGAGGTTTTTCGCTATTTTCGGCCTCCGGGGGCCCTCGCCGGGCCTCGGGACCGTCAAAAAACGACTCGGGACGAAAAACCGGTCCCGGGGAATGGGTCGGGACCTCTGGGGGTCGCGTCATGAAGAAATCATGACGTCGGGGGTCTGGGCTTCCGAACCTAGAGATCCAACGTACTGAAAAAATCACGACGGAGGTTTTTTCGCAGATTTCGGCCCCTTGGGGCCCTCCCTGGGCCTTGGGACCGTCAGAACACGACTCGGGATGAAACGCCGGTCCTGGGGGATGCATCGAGGCTTCCGGGGGCCGCGTATTGAACAAATCACGACACCCAGACCCCCGACGTACTGATTTTTTCATTGCGTCGACTCCAGAGTTCTCGACCCCTTCCCCAGGACCAGTTTGTCGTCCCGAGTCGTTTTTTGACGGTCCCGAGGCCTGGCGAGGGCCCCCGGAGGCCGAAAATGGCGAAAAACCTCCCGTCGTGATTTTTTCATTACTCGTCCTGAGTCGTTTTTTGACGGTCCCGAGGCCCGGTGAGGGCCCCCGGAGGCCGAAAATGGCGAAAAACCTCCCGTCGTGATTTTTTCATTGCTTGAAGGGGGTCTGGGCATCAGGCCGGAAATAGCGAAAAACCTCCCCTCGTGATTTTTTCACGGCGCGAGGAGGTCTGGGTCTCTGGGAACACCGCAGCCCCGGAGACCAGGGGGAGCCCTGATGGTCCGCTACCGAAAATTTCCGGTAGCGCTCCGCAGAGATCGGTCGCTACCGAAATACCGAAATGTAGCACCCAATACCGGTATCAGACCGTTCTGAAATCCGCTGTTTCAACGCCCTCAAACGAAGATTCGGTCGCTACCGAAATTCGGGGTGCGTCGAAATCGCTACCGAAGATTTCCGGTACCAGACCATCGGGGAGTGGCCACAGGAGCGAAACGCGGGAGCGCGTCCCGCCCTGGCGCCAGGGGCCGGCCCCCCCGCCGCACGCCGATCTTCAGAGCGCGCATGACCTACCCCGCTTTCGCTTCCAGGCAAACCCAGGCCATGCCACGCGCCTCCTCGTCAAGTGGCCTGACCAGTACAGGCTGCAATTTGGCATCGTTTGGTATCTCTTGGAAGCGAGGGTGGTCACAAGCGAGGTAGGTTTGTTTTCCCCCTAGATCTGGCCTCGCGACGTCGCACTCCCCGCTGGAGCCCCGACGACAGGCTGCACTACAAACCGCGCCAGTTCATTTCCTGGCACCCCGGCTGGAACTGCAAAGCCCAGCGTCCCCAGACCCCCTCGCGCTGCGAAAAAATCACGACGGGATTTTTTTCGCAATTTTCGGCCTCCGGGGGCCCTTCCCGGGCCTCGGGACCGTCAAAAAACGACTCGGGATGAAAAACCGGTCCCGGGGAATGGGTCTGGACCTCTGGGGGTCGCGTCATGAAAAAATCATGACGTCGGGGGTCTGGGGCCCCGACGACAGGCTGAACTACAAACCGCGCCAGTTCATTTCCTGGCACCCCGGTTGGAACTGCAAAGCCCAGCGTCAGGAGGACGCCATGGCAGGAAGTGGCCAACCGCTCCAAGAATGAGCGTGGCCCTGTAGGCCATTTGCGGGAACGCCATCTGCGACCACAGGATGTGGCAGACAGGGCCCACCAGGGACCCAAGCCGCCTCCCTTTTGACTTCTGCCAGGACTTCGTCTCCCAGCTCATCCTGGCCGGCTTCGACATGTGCACCCTCTGCTACAACAAACATGTCCGCGCCGACTGGGACGCCTCATGGGAGCAGGAGAGGGAAAAGAGGCGCCTCAGCTCTCAGAGCGGAAAAGGCAAAGGGAAAGGCCCCCCTCCCCATGGCGAGGGCAAACGGCGTGCCGACGCCTCCTGGCCCAGCAACGACCCCGCCCGGCAGCGCTCCCCGGGGTCCTGCAGTCGCAAGTGGTAGCGGCTCCAACCCGCCAGATTGCCACCGCCCGCGCCGGGGGCCCTCCCAGTTTCTTCTGCCTCCCCTGACTCCAGATCCGCCCTACTTTGGCTTTTTTCCCAACTTAAAGTTGCGTCGGAAATCCACCTATACGGGGCCGAACAAGTAGGGCGGAAATTGCTGCACCCAACATAAAACAGAGCGGAAATCCACAGAAACAGCAACAGAAAAGTAGGGCGGAAACTGGCATCAGCGGGGCTTGAAAAGTAAGGCGGAAATTCCAAGCCCTACTCACGAATTTTCCCAAAGTAGGGCGGATCCGAAGTCAGGGGGGTCCTACAGTCGCAAGTGGCAGCGGCTCCAACCCGCCAGATTGCCACCGCCCGCGCCGGGGACCCTCCCAGTTTTTTTCTGCCTCCCCTGACTCCAGATCCGCCCTACTTTGGCTTTTTTTCCAACTTAAAGTTGCGTCGGAAATCCACCTATACGGGGCCGAACAAGTAGGGCGGAAATTGCTGCACCCAGCATAAAACAGGGCGGAAATCCACAGAAACAGCAACAGAAAAGTAGGGCGGAAACTGGCATCAGCGGGGCTTGAAAACTAAGGCGGAAATTCCAAGCCCTACTCACGAATTTCCCCAAAGTAGGGCGGATCCGAAGTCAGGGCAGGCTGCAATCGTCTGCTACTCTGTGCACCTGTTCTGAGCGGCTCCGCGCCTGCCCCCCCGCTGCCTTCCCACACGGGCGGCAGCCTCCCCCGCTCGGGTGCCGCACTGCTTCCGCATATCGCCCGTTCGATGATGCCCCCCGCCGAGCTTGGGCTGCTCTTCGGATTGGCCGAGGAGGTCGCGGCAGTCGCCGTCCGCCTCCTGCAGCCTCTCGGCGAGCGCCGCAGCCTCGGCCTCCTGGCCCTCCGCGCCGCGCCGCAACCTCTCGAGCCTCTCGACGGCCGTGTCCAGCACCGTCCCGAGGTGGTCGACCCTCCGACTGACGCGATGGGCCCGCGCCGGGAGCGGAGGCTCCCTGAGGGGGGGCCCCGGCCTCGCGCTGCTCGAGCTCGAGCTCGAGGGAGCCGCGGGCACTCGGAGACCAGGCTGGAGCCTCCTGCCTGGCGACCGAGGGCCACGAGCTGCTCGATCGCCTCGATTCAGGAGGGAAGGAAGCACACAGACACCATGAATCGTCGATTCCCCAGGAAAATATGCAAAAATAGGGGAAGTGGGGGGGAAGACAAAAAAAACCAAAAAATATGGGAAGTTATAGGGAATCTTTTTATCTGTGTGTATTTATTTGTGTGTGCTAAGGCCCCTTCAGGTCCTTGCCCCCCCCTGCCGAGGCCTGGCGGCGGCTGCAGACCCACGGCCAGGGGAGGCCCATCCTCCGGCGCCGGCAGCCCGGGGCTCCTCCTGCGTCCTCGTGGGCATCCCAGGCAGCGCCGCAGTGAACGCAGTGCCACTCGTGGCACCCAGAGATCCAACGTCCTGAACAAAATCACGACGGAGGGTTTTCGCTCCTTTCGGCCCCTGCATGGGGGCCCTCGCCGGGCCTCGGGACCGTCAGAAAACGACTCGGGATGAAAAACCGGTCCTGGGGAATGGGTCGAGACCTCCGGGGGCAGCGCATTGAAAAAAATCACGACGTCGGATCTCTGGGTAGGGATTCTTCTTGCACTTGCAGTGCTGGCACTGCCACCTGCGCGTGGGGCCACCAGACCTGCTTCTTCGCTGTCCCTCATCCTTCCACAAGGGCTCCCTCGAGGGCGCGAAGTTATTCGCGCTTCGCGCTTCGCGGTCCTCGTTCCTTCTCCCCCCTCCTCCTCGTCCTCCTTTCCTCCCTTTGGGGGGGCGGCGCGAGGGCGCGAAGTTATTCGCGCTTCGCGCTTCGCGCAGCGCGAAGCGCGAAGTTGGGAGCCCTTGATGACGCACGCCTCGGGTGCTCGCAGCCTCGCCGTCGCCCCACGCCACGAAGGCCTGGGGAGCAGGGCGTCGAAGGAGAGATGGCACACAATACTGCATTGGCGCGGGCACAAAAAAAGACCCTCGCCCTTGGCAGGGCTGCTCGAGGAGGGTCGTGCGGGTCCCTCGGCCACCTCGAGCCCCAACCCCAGGGAAGGCGAAGGCCCTGGGCAATGGCCTTGAGCCAAATGGCTTGAGCCAGTGGCTACGGAGCTCCTCCTCCTCCTCCTCCTCCTCCTCCTCCTCCTCCCTCGTCCCTCCTCCCTGCTCCTCCTCCTCCTCCGCCTTCCTGCCTCCTCCCTCCTCCATCCTCCTCGCCCTTCAACCTCCCCCTCCCTCGTCTCAGCCCCACGTTATCGTCGTCGTCGTCGTGTCGTCGTCGCCGCCGCCATCGTCCTGAATCGCGGTCGTAGGATGAAGCGCAGAATATCAAGTACGAGGAGGAGGAGGAGGTGGAAGAGGAGGAGGATGAGGAGGAGGAGGAGGAGCAGCATGAGCAGGAGAGGGAGACATATGAGGAGGAGGAGGAGGAAGATGAGGAGGAGGAAGAGGAGGAGGGGGAGGAGAAGGAGGATCATCATGACGATACTGATGATGCTGATGATGCTGATGATGACGATGACGATGACAATGACGATGACAATGACGATACCGGCTACGATGATGATGCTGATGATGATGCTGATTGTGATGATGATGATGATGATGATGATGATGATGATGATGATGATGATGATGATGATGATTCTGATGGCAATGATGATGCTGATGATGATGATGACGGTGATGATGATGCTGATGATGGTGCATGATGGTGATGATGACGATGGGGATGCTGATGTTGATGCTGCTGATGATACGGATTATGATGATGCTGCTGCTAACAGCGACGACGATGATGCTGCTCTCAAGATGCTGATTATAAAGATGATGGTGAAGCTGGTGCAGATGATGACGATGACGCTGACGATGACAATGCGGATGATGAGGGATTGATGACAGTGATGTTGATGCTGATGATGTCGGTGATGCTGATGCTGATGATGATGGTGATGTTGCCGATGACGATGTTGATGCTGGTGCTGATGGTGACGCTGGCGATGACGATCAGGATGTTGATGAGGATGATGATAACAATGATGCCTATGATGATGCTAATGCTGCTGCTGATGATGATGCGGATGACGATGATGCTATGCTGCTGATGATGATGCTGGTGATGGTGGCGCTGATGCGTTTGACGATGACGACGACGATGCTGCTGATGGTGATGACGATGGGGATGCTGATGGTGATGCTAATGATGATGTTGGTTCTGCTGATAATACTACTGATGATGCTGATGTTGTTGATGATGATGCTGCTGATGCTGATGGTGGTGATGGTGACGGTGATGATGACGACCATGATGATAACGACGGCGATGATGATGTTGATGATGACGATGGTGTTGATGATGCCGATGATTATGATACCGATGATGAGGAGGATGATGATGCTGATGATTGTGAGGCTGATGATGCTGATGATGATGTTGTTCAGGGTGATGATGATGATGCTACGGCTGCTGCTGATGATGGTGTTCAGGATGATGATGAGGATGATGATACTGATAACGATGCTGATGCTGATGCTGCTGCTGATGATGAGGAGGAGGAGGATTGGGATGGGGATGAGGATGTGGATGATGATCATGAGGATGACGATGATGCTGCTGATTATGCGGATGATGAGGATGATGATGATGATGATGATGATGATGATGATGATGATGAGGCTGCGGCAGGCCGATGTCGCTTCTGATGTTGCTGATGATGACGATGCAGATGATGATGATGATGCTTATGCTGATGCTGATGATGATGCTGATGAGGATGATGATGATGATGATGATGATGATGATGATGATGGTGATCATGTTGATGATGATGATGATGATGATGATGATGATGATGATGATGATGATGATGATGATGATGATGATGCTGCTGCTGCTGCTGCTGATGATGATTGTGGTGGTGATGATGATGAGGAACAGTAGAAGGAGGAGGAGGAGGAGGAGGTGGAGGAGGAGGAGGACATCTCATGATGCGAAACCAACGAGCTCACGAGGAGCAGGAGGAGGACGAGGGCGGCCAGCGTCGCCGCGCAGGAGGAGGAGAAAGAGGAGGAGGAGGAGGTCAGAGGATCGATGATCGGTGGTGACAAGGAGGACAAGAAGGAGGAAGGGGGAGCAATAGGAAGGTAGTCGAGGATGGCGATGGTGATCAGGATGCTGGTTTTGATGGTGATGGTGATGGAGATGGCGATGATGTTGTTGATGGCGCTGGTGATGCTGACAAAGATGATGACAATGATAGTGCTTGTGATGATGGTGATTCTGTTGATGGATGATGATGATGATGACGACGATGATGCTGATGAGGATGGTCGTGATGGTCATGGTGGTGGTGATTGTGATGATGTTGTGACGATTGCTGCTGCTGATGATGCCGTGGATGAGGAAGAAGATGACGAGGAGAAGGAGGAGGAGCAGATGGAAGAGGAGGATGACGACGAGGAGAAGCCTAACGAGGAGGAAGAGGAGGAGTGGAAGGAAGGAAGCTGATGCCTACGAAGAGGGTCAAGGACCGAGGACGAGCAGGACAAGGAGGATGAGGAGGAGGAGAGGAGGGTGATGAAGAGGACCGGATCGATGATCCAGGAGGAGGAGTAGCAGCAGGAGGAGGAGGGTATTTCATGGTGAAGAGGATCGATGATTATGATGAGGCGGATGATTGAGGTTCGATGATCAGGGGGGATAAGCAGAATGAGGAAGAGGATCGATGATGAGGACGAGGAGTAGGAAGATGACCAGAGTAAACCTAAGATGCATCATCGACGCTGCAATTCACCCTCCCGTCCCAAGTCCCCTCCACAGAAGTCGCTGCAAACCTTCCGTCCCACTACAATAATTGATGGGCCTGTCGTTGAGGCGCGAGCCCCATTTTGAAAAGGAATTGCCTTGCATTTTATTGGCATCTAGTATGGAGTGCGAAAAAGTATGAATATACAAGTGAACGAGGTGTCTAGCGAGATTTGTTCTTGAGGCGGAAGACGGCTCCCCCTCCCATCCGTGTAACAGTTGCACAAGTTCGCACTTCGGGTCGTGAGTTTCGTGCAAGTCTCGAGCGGGAGCTACATTGTGAAAAGGAGCTGCCCTCCATTTGTGCAATTGCTACTACATTGAAGTCTCAAGCGAGAACCTCCTTTTATCGTTCTCTACCCTCGTATCGGTTGCAAGCTTTCAATTTGAATGTGCGCGACGCTCAGGCGAGAGTCTCGTTTTGAAAAGGAACCTGTGCTCCATCGCTGTAATTGCTATAAACCACTAAAGAGCAGCGCTATAGCGATGGCAACTTCTTGGGGTTCATCCGTATTCCATCCGGATAGGTGTTACAAGCTCTGAAGACGAACGTGCGCGGGGCTGAGAGATTGTCCAACTTTGGAATGGGATTGCCCTCCATCCTTGTGGCTGATGCAAGCTTGTAAGACGAATGTGCGCGCCGAGCTCAATCATTGTGACCGCTGCATGTTCTTCAGACGGCTGTGCGCGCCGCTACGGCGATCGCTCCATTTTGAAAACTTCTGCAAATTGCAAGCTTAACAATCATACATGATGAGGACGTCTCAAGCAAAAACCCGGCCCGCCCTACCAACACGTTTCCTCGTACGGCAGGGAGAAGTTATTTGTAATGAATGGCGATGGAGGAAGAAGACATTTTGGACACTTTTGGCCATACCCGAGGGGCCGTGCTGCAGCCAATAATGAAGATGATGAGAACGAGGAGTATGATTGAGGAGGGGGAGGAATAGTACGGATAATCGGCTATCGAGGCGAGGATCGAGGAGGATCGAGGATGACGGATGACGAGGAGGATAAAGATATGTTGGAGGAGGCTGGAGGCGGAAGAGGATCGAGGATCGAGAGATAATATCATCCTCTGAGATCCGATGTTGCGACAAAAGTGAAGCAATCGCGAAAAATCAAGACCAGAGCCCCAGACCCCATCTTGCTGCGGCATTTTTAGAGCCGCATCGATCTGTGATGGTCTCGGGGCCCGAAACTTAGGTGGAAACGCCCAGTGCGTAAAAAGCTGCAACGCCCAGAACTGGGCATTTCTCGGGCTGGATGGATCCGTCATTGCCTGGGGGCCTCGAAGCCTGGCGAAAACGCTTGTTCTTGAAACTATCCCGGCGAAGGACCCAACCATGTGCAGTTCTGAGTGCAGTGTTGTGGCACCGCTTTCAGTGGGCAGGGATTGGAGGAGGGGGAGGAGGAAGGAGAGGAGACGCGGGGCGCCGTCTCTTCAAAGCGGGGACCCAACACCACAGGATGGTCGGGGAAACAATGCGACAACGAAAACCCTTGAAGCAAGTGCAGCGCCCGGATCCCAGGGAAGACCATCGAGGGCTGGTCGGCGGCGCGCTCAAGGGGTGTTCGGTCGGACCGAGGTGTAGGATCGAGGTCGCCTCGGGGAGGGTGCCTTAATGTTCTTCGTGTTTGTTGGATGTTCTTGTGCATCATGGGGGAGGGGACCCTCGAATGCTCTTCAGTTTGGCCGGCGGACGGTCTCATTTTCTTGGAGGATGTTCTTCTGTCTTAGGTCTGGCTGTAAGTGAGCAGGAGTTGGCCTTCTCAGACGGCGCTAGGGCTTCTCAGAAGCCCTCTGGCCTTCTGGGAAGCTTTCTGTGACTTCGGAGGTCGGAGGAGGAAACAGGTACCCATATCGCCTCCCTTCGTTAGTTTTCCCCTTTCTCGCCTCTTCCTGGGAGGCCCTCGTCGCCACCGTTGGATTCGCCTCGAAATTCTGGTCAGAACGCACCCCGGGAGAGGTCTGGGGAGTAGCGGTATCCGTACCTCTTGATTTCCCTAAGAGAAGGTCAAGAGTCAGGAGGGGAAAAAACACACAGACACAATTAATCGTCGATTTACCCAGAAAATATGGGAAAATATGGGAAGTGGGGGGAAGACAAAAACACCAAAAATATAGGAAAATATGGGGAATCTTATTATTTGTGTGTATTTATTTGTGTGTCCCTGGGCCCCTTCAAAGAGAGCCTCTCAGAAGGCGCGAGGGCTTCTGAGAAGCCAACGGCCGTCTGAGGAGGCCTGCCTGATGGGCCGATTTCCCACCACCACCACTACCATAGGCAGGAGAGGGAGGAGGAAGAGGGGGAGGAGGAGGAGGAGGAGGAGGAGGAGGAGGAGGAGGGAGGAGGAGGAGGAGGAGGAGGAGGAGGAAGTGGAGGAGGAGGAGGAGGAGGAGGAGGAGGAGCAGTAGGACCTCCCCGTGTGTTCTTCTCCCCCGTCTTGCCCACGGCGGTGGTGGTGAAGCAGTGGCCATCGCTGCCCCGTCTCGCTTCCCCCGGCGGGCTCGCCGCCGACGGCTCGGCGAAAGTCATTCGGGGGCAGCGTTAGGGGGGGGGGTAGGCATAGGGGGGGCCGCATCGACCCCCGATCGCCCCATGGATCGCCGATGGGGGCCCGATAGCCCCAGCTTGCCCAGGAAGGTGCGGACCTCACTGTCGTGGGCCTGTCGCCGATCTGTCGGCGAGGGATCGCCGAGTCCAGGTCGATGTCCCCCCCCCCCCCTTCCTGTGCCAGTCCCCCCCCCCCCCTCCTCCTCCTCCTCCTCCTCCTCCTCCCTCCTCCTCCTCCTTCCTCCTCCTCCTCCTCCTCCTCCTCCTCCTTCCTCCTTCCTCCTTTCCTTCCTCCTTCCTCCTTCCTCCTTCCTCCTCCCTCTCCCTCCTCCCTCTCCCTCCTCCTCTCCTCCCTCCTCCCTCCTCCCCTCCTCCCTCCTCCTCCTCTCCTCCTCCTCCTCCTTCCTCCTCCTCCTCCTCCTTCCTCCTCCTCCTCCTCCTCCTCCTCCTCCTCCTCCTCCTCCTCCTCCTCCTCCTCCTCCTCCCCCTCCTCCTCCTCCTCCTCCTCCTCCTCCTCCTCCCCCTCCTCCTCCTCTTCCCCTATCGCTGCCCCTCAGTCGTGGGGCCAGGGCTCGCAGGGCGCAGTGGGGGTCTCCCGCCATCTTCGCGGTCTCCGACGGCACCGGCGGGGTCGCGCGGGCGCTGGCGGTGGCCGGCTTCGCGCAGTTCGGGTCCAGCGAGGACGAGGGCGGGCAGCGCCGCGCAGGAGGAGGAGCAGGAGGAGCAGGAGGAGCCTGGCTTTCAGTCGGGCCTGTCCCTCTGCAGGAGGAGCATGCAAAAATAGTCAAAGAATAGTCTGGGGAGTATTTTTTTGAGTATTTGTTTGACCATTTGGGACTATGTTTTGACTACTTTTACTTTTTCGTCCAAGCTCCCCCTCTAGGGGGACATGCCCGACCTACGCCTGGCTCCTCAAGCCACGGGCGGAGCGCCGGGCGGTCTGCGCAAGAAGAGGACCTTGGCTGCTCGGCTTGAGTTGGCCCGAGAGGCAATGCAGAGAGAGCACACGCCACCCTCGTCCGAGCCCTCCTCGCAGTCGGGGTCCTCAGAGGCGGCCGACGCTCGCTGGATCGCCAGACGACCCATCGCGAGCACTCGCGGGCGGTCCCCGAAAGCTTTGAGCACTGCGTCCCGCCCACCCACGCCTCCCCCGCCCCCAAGTCGAATGAGACAGGGCGGTGTGGCCGGAGAGGCCCCCGCCGGATCAGCTTGCATTTGCATGCTCTCTATGACCGCTGAGAAGGAGCAGGAGGAAGAAAACGAATAATAGCAATAATAAGCGAAAAATAATACTTATGGTACAGAAGAAACCAAGACACAATAATAATAATAATAATCATAATAATAATAATAACAATACTACTAATAAGAATAATAATAATATGGTTGGCCAGCGTGTGTCCCAAACAGTAACTTTTCTGGGAATTTATGCTGTGCAATCTGTGGGGGGCAATCTATGCTGTGCGATATGGGTGGTGCAATATATGTGGTGCAAGAGATTTAAACAAACAAGTTGACACATCGCATCCTCTTGCAAACATCCCACCCACCCGCAACTCGGTTTGCAAAACCCATGCGGTGACGATTGCGATTCATGCTTGGCGTTGGTTGGTGCACTTCTGCGGCCGCGCCAACCCTAGCACGCGCGCGCAGCGGCCAGCTAGTTTGGCGCCGCCGACGCGGCCGCGGTGGCGCTGACCGTTGGGCGCATCCCAGCGGGCGCTTCACTGCGAGTCGGCGACTTGGGCGGGCGCGGTATAATGGCAAGACCGACAACTGTAGACACGATGATGACAGTAGCGATGCTGGTGATGTTCGCACCGACGAAGGCGCGGCCAGTGCGGGCGCCGATGCTGATCACGCCGAAGACGATGGCGGCGTCCTCGGGTCGGCGATGAAGGTTGTGGAGAGAGTTCGACATGCGCGCTCGGCCGACGCGCGAGAGTTGTCCGCATAATTTTATTTGACACGAATCGTGGCCCCCCACCGAATGATGTCGGCACGCGGCGCCAGAAGCCCGTTTGACACAATTCAATAAACATGTTGGAAACCGATGTTTTTAAAGAAGTCGCAAGAGCGCGCGCGCAAGTTTTTCTTGAAAACGGATATTGCGAAACCGTGTGTTTTTGAATGTTTGTTTGGACGCTCGGTTTTGAAATCGTTGCGACACCGCAGGTTTTTGAAGGATGTCGGCACGTGCGCGCGACGACGCGCCCGCGTGCACTTCGCCCGATTTGTTGCACAGGGTTCTCGCGACGGCACGCGCGCAACGGCGTTCGAACGATTTCGACACTCGCGCGCGCGATGTCCGTCTGGTGGCATTTTCTGAACATGCTGCATGGTTTTCGTAAGATTTCGCAAGAGCGCGCGCGCACGGCTTTTTTGAACATCGGTGTTGCGAAGCCATGCGTGTTTATATGTATGTTGGACTCTTGATTTTGAAACCCTTTCGAAACCGAAGGCTTGCGAAGGATTTCAGCATGCGCGCGCGACGACGCGCGCGTGTGCACTTCGTTTGTTTTGGCTTTGAAAACTTCGGATGTTTGATTAACGAGTGCGCGCGCATCATTTTTTCCCGAGGATGGCGCGTGGGGGGTCGATGCTGGCCTGGCTGGGGTTGTACGAATTCATACTAAAGATGGGCGATGGGGCAAAAGCACATGTACATTGCAACACGAAAAGGTGGACCCATAAAACCGCGTGGGGGATCTGTTTTTTTGTAAGAAGGGAAAGTACATGTGGTGCAAGCTATGTGGTGCAGTAATCATTTGCTCACCATGAAGCTGTCTTCTCCACTGCTCGTGTAAACATCCCACCCTCCCACCCGCAACTTGGTCGCAAGACCTGTTGGGACTGTGACAGTAGGTGCGAAATTGCACATGGCAGCGACACCGACGCCGACGACGACAGCGACAACGACGACGACGACGACGAGCACGACGACACCGACGACGGCCCCAACGATGTCGACGACGACGACAACGACGACGACGACGGCGACACCGACGACGACGCCGACGACGACGACGACGCAGACGACACCGACGACGACGCCGACGACGCCGACGACGACGACGACGCCGTCGACGGCAACGACGAACACGACGACGACGCCGCCAACGAAGACGACGACGACGAGGGAGGAGGGAGGACGACGACGGCGACAACGACCACAACGACGAGGGATGTATGATTTTAGCATGAGCGCGCGGACCGGAAATTTGAATTATTTGTTGCAAAACCTTTTGTTTTTGTTGAGGTTTTTGTGCTGAAATGCTTACGCACGCATTGTTTGGTGCGATTTTGACATGGGCGCGCGTGATGACTTTGCGGCATTTGTTTCTGCAATGGATTATTGCAATTTGCTTTCTTCAGATGAATAAGTGTGCTCTCGTAGTATGATTTGACAGAGATGGCCGGGGAAGGGGCGGCACCAGCCTGGCTGGGATAGTATGAGTTCGTATTCAGGATGGACGAGTGTTTGAAATTGCAATACCCCAGGGGGGCCGTTAACTCTTGGGGGGGTAGAGTCTATTCTTTTCTTGTAAAGGAGAATTCATTTATGGAGTTCTCAGTTGTCAACTCTATTGCTCGCGCAATCCTCCCACCCACCCATCCGCAAGTTGTTCTGCAAAAAATGAGCGGCGGCGATTGCCACGAGTACTTTGTGTTGGCTGGTGCATTTCTCGGCTGCGCCGGCCCGCGCATGCACTTGCGCGCGCCGGCCAGCTAGTTGAGCGCGACCGACGCGGGTCGGCCAGCTAATTTAGCACTTCAGTGCGAGTCGGCGACTTGGGCGTGCGCGGTATCATGGCAACGTCGACATCAGCAGACACGACGCTAATAGTAACGATGATGGTGACGATGTTGACAACGACGACGGCGCGGCCAGTGACGGCGCCGATGCTGAGCACGCCGAAGACGATGACGGCGCCCTCGTGTCGGCGATCAAGGTTTTGGGAGGAGTTCGACGCGCGCGCGCGGCCGACGCGCGAGAGTGGCCCGCGTGGCATTGCTTGACGCGGATCGCGCACCCCCCCTGCGCGCGCGGAAGGGCGTTCGGATGATCTGGGCGTGAAGGGCCCGCTTGTCAGAATTCAGCGAGCACGTGGGACGCATAGTTTTCGCAGGGACTTGCATGGGCGCGGGCGCGAGCTTTTTTGGAATCTGTCGTTGCGGAACTTTTTTGGGGGGTTTCGGGACACTCGGTCTTGAAATCCTCGCGACATCTGCGGCTTGCGCGGCGGATTTCGGCGCGCGCGCGGCGGCGCGCGCGTTTCGCCCCTTTTTTCTTTGCGAATGATATTCGCGACAGCGCGCGCGAGGCGTTCGAGCGATGTCGACGTGCGCGCGCGTCGCTTCGACACTCGGTCGCGGCGCCTTCTCAAAATCTCAGGTTTCCGAAGGGTCCCAGCGTGCGCGCGCGACGACGCGCGCGGGTGCATTTCGTTCCGCGTTTTTGTGTGCTTGTTTGTTTGATGTATAGTTTTATACGCATATAAATAAAGGTTCTTGGAAACTGATGTTTCTTGATAAGCGGGCGCGCGCGGGGGGCGGCGGGGGGCGTCGACGCCCGCCCCCGCGGGGCGGCGCGAATCCATATTTAGGACGAACGGCGGGGGAGAACCGCGCGCGCAGATCGCACTGCGAAAAGAGGGGGGATCCGAGGGGAAGGCAGTGTATTTTAAGAAAGGAGAATTTATTGTTGTTCGCAGTGGGTCGTCAACTGCGCGGCTCGCGCAACCATCCTGCCCGCCCGCCCGCGGGGCGGATTGCAGGGCCCATGCGGCGGCGATTGCGACGAGTGTTGGGCGTTGGCTGGGGCGTCTCTGCGGCCGCGCTTGCCCGCGCGTGCTCGCGCGCTCAGCGGCCGGCTAGTCTGGCGCGACCGACGCGGCCGCGGTGGCGCTGACCGCCGGGCGCTTCCTAACGGGCGCCCCAGTGCGAGGCGATGACTTCGGCGGGCGCAGTATCATGGCAATGCCGACAACGGGAGACGCGGTTATAGAAGCAGCGATGATGGTGACGGAGGCGGCGGCGGCGACGGCGGGGCAATGGCGGCGCCGATGTTGACCGCGCCCTCCGACGACGACGACTATGTCCTTGCGCCGCGGAGAAGGCGTTCTACGTGCGCGCGCGGCCGACGCGCGCGAGTGGACCGCGCGGCGTCGCCCGGGTCGCGCCCCCCCCCCCCCCCGGCACGCGTGGAAGGGCGTTCGAATGTGCTCGACGCGCGGCGCGAGTGTCCCGCTTGGCAGAATTTGATGGCCGCCTTGGACAGCCGATGGCATTTTCCAAGAACCCGCAAGACCGCGAGCGCTTTTTTACATGAGAAAAACACTTACGTTGCGCAGCCGTGTTTTTTACATGGTTTCGCGGCGCTCGATAGTGACGCCCCTCAGACGCCAAGGATTTCGGCGCGCGCTCGCGACGACGCGCGCGCGCTTCGCCCCGTTCTTTTGTGTCGGGCTCTCGCGGCAGCGCGCGCGAGGGCGCTCGGGCGTTTTCGACGCGCGCGCGCGGGAGGCCAATTCGGAATCATTGCATGCAAAAGAAATCGCAAGAGCGCGAGCGCGCATTTTCTGTTGTTTGAGCACTCGTGTTGCGACACCATGTCTTTTAATTTGTTTTTATGGCGCTCCATTTATCTTTGCGACGCCAGCGGTTTCTGAGGGATTTCGGCACGCGCGCGCGACGACGCGCGCGCGTGCTATTCGTTTCATTTATTGCAGGGGGTTTTTGACAACTGAGGATTTCTGATGCACGAGTGCGCGTGCATCGTGTTTTGCTGCAGGGGGTAAGGGATTGGGGGGTCGATGCCGGCCGGGCTGGGATGGCGTGAACTCATGGGTAAAATGGGCGCGGGGTCAGAATTACATGCGAACTGCGCATCGCGAGGGGGGGCCTTTAATTCCGGCTTCGGGAGGGCAGGGGTCTATTATTTGTTTAGCATGAAGATTAAGGGTGCGACTTATTTGTGGAATTCGCAGCGGTCATTTCCACTGCGCGCGCAATCGCCCCACCCGCCTGCCCGCAGATTTTTCTGCAAACCACATGCGGCAGCGATTGCGATCAATGCCTGCTGTTGGCTGGCGCGCGTCTTCGGCCGCGCTGGCCGCGCGCGCTCGCGCGCGCGGCGGCCAGTTAGTTTGGTGCGATTGACGCGGCCGCGGTGGCGCTGACCTCTTGGCGATTCCCAGCGGGCGCTTCAGTGCGAGTTGGCCACTCGGGTGGGCGCGGTATCATGGCGACGTCGACGACGGTAGACGCGATGATGATAGTAGCGGCGCTGGCGACGATAGTGACCACGGCGACGGCGCGGCCAGTGACGGCGCCGCAGCTGATTGCGCTGGCGACGATGACGGCGTCCTCGCGTCGGTGTTGGAGGTCTTGGAAGGAATTCGACAGGCGCGCGCGGCCGACGCGCGAGACTGGCCCGCAGGTATTATCTGACACGGATCGCACCCCCACCCCCCCCCGCGCGCAAGGGCGTTCGAATGATGTCGACATGCGGCGCGGAATGTCCGTTTGGTAGAATTTATTGAAAGTTGTAAGAACGCATGGATTGCGTGAGAACTTTCAGGACTGCGAGCGCAGTTTTTCGAAAGCTGATGTTGCAGAACCATGCGTGTTTATCTGTTTTGCGGGGCGCGCGACTTTGAAATTTCACGGAGCCAATGGTTGATTGAAGGATTTCGGCACGTGCGCGAGAGGACGTGCGCGCGTGCACTTCGCCCCATGTGTTGCAAGGGGTTCTTGCGACAGCACGCGCGCAAAGGCGTTCGACCGATCTCGACATGCGCGCGCGAGAGGCCCAGTTGGTAGCATTTGATGAGAATGTGAAAGCATTTCTTTCGGAAAATAGAATTCGCAGCAACGCGCGCAGTTTTTTGTGAACCCGCTTGTGGCGAAATCGTATGTGTTGCTGTGTTTTCGTGACTCTCGATATGGAATGCCTTACGGAACCCAAGGTTTTTAAAAGGATCCCGGCATGCGCGCGCGACGACGCGCGCGTGCGTATTTCGTTATATTTGTTGTGCAAGGGATTCTTGCGACAGCTCGTGCGCAAGGGCGCTCGACCGACTTCGGCATGCGCGCGCGAGAGGCCCGCTTGGTAGCTATGAAAATGGCCTGTGGGTCCTGTCGGAATTCGCAAGAGCGCGCGCGCAAGTTTGGTTTGAGCTTTGTCGTTGCGAGACCATGTTTTTTTGTTGTCGTGATTCTCGATTTTTTAAACCCCACGAAACCTACGGTTTTTGACTAATTTCGGCATGCGCGCGCGACGGCGCGCGCGTGTGCACTTCGTTTTTTGTTGGCACGGGGCTCCTGGCAACTGATACTTGATGGTAAACGCGAGTGCGCGCGCATAGTGTTCTTTAAAAAATAAAAGATGGAAGAGGGGGGCGATACCGGCCTGCCTGGGATGGTACGAATTCATTGCGAAGGCCTTACGGCCGGTGCCGCCGACCCTGAATGGCGACGACGACGACGACGACGACGACGACGACGACGACGACGACGACGACGACGACGACGACGAGCGCTCTTGGGGGCCTCTTGGGGGTAGTTTGTGGGCCTCTTGGGAAGCTCTTAGGGGCCGCTTGGAAACCTCGTGGGGGCCTCTTGGGGCTTCCTGGGGGTCTCTTGGAGGGGGCCTGGGACGTCTTGGAGGCTTCTTGGACGGTCTTGGGGCTATCTTGGGCGTTTTCGGCCGATCTTTGGGCGACTCGGGGCCCTCTTGGGCCGTCTCGGGGGCCATCTTGGGCATTCGGACCTCATTTGGAGTGTTTTCGAGGTTCTAGGCCGCCCGAGGGAAAACGAATCTGCCCCCCCACCCCCCCCGGGACCCCCCCCGGCCCGGGACCCCCCCCGGGACCCCCCCCCCCTTGGGGAAGGGATCGAAGGGAAGGGCTTCCCTTCGACTCGATTACGACACTGCTAGATTTTTCTCTCGCTCACGAGCTTGAGAAGGAAGCTGCAGGGAAAGGGGACGACGGAGGCGACGACCGACGGAGACGACGACTCGAACAGCCAAGCCCCTCGCACACGCCGACAGGGTCGGCGGATATTTCGGATGGGCGACAGGGCAGAATCGTACGTAAAACTTCAATACGAAAAGGTGGCAGGTTAACCCCGGCGGGGGGGTAGACCCTACTGCGTTGTGCAATGTAGGCGGCGACGGAATGGTGACGGCGACAACATATCCGCCAACCGCCCCCCCCCCAGACGACGGGCGGCGACGAAGCGGCAACTGGGCGGCGACGGCGATAACATAGCCGCCAAACCGACCCCCCCCAGCTGTAGAAGAGAAGTCAAACTCTAAAATGCCAGGGTTGCTTGGGAAACGATGGTAGGCAGAAGAGGACGAGGGACGAGGACCTCTGTTTCTCTTCCTCCTTTTCCTTCAGTTATTATTCGTCCTCCTCCTCCTCCTCCTCCTCCATTTCACCGACCCACTGCACAGGGCAGATTGAACCGTCTGTGGAAGGGCCACCACCCGACCACGGGGAGGCCTTCGCGGTGAGGGGCCAGGACAGGTCCTGTCTACACGGTAGAGGTAGGACCCGATGTATCTAGTGCATCTTGTTTACCTTGTTTATCCTCCCATCGTCCCCAGGTTTGCCCAGGGCAGCTTCCCGCGCGCAGAGGGGCAAGCAGGCCCGGGCAAGGGCGCAGCCGCCCTTCTCCTTTTCTCCCCCCTCCCTTCCCCTCTCCTCCCCTCCCCATCCCCTCCCCTCCTTCCCTCCCCCCTCCCCTCCCCTCCTCTCCTCCTCCCCATCACTTCCCCTCCCTTCCTCCCCTCCCCGCCTTCCCTCCCCTTCATTTCTCCGGTCCTCCCACTCCCTCTCTCCTCCCTCCCTCCCCTCCCTCTCTTCCTCCTCCTCCTCCTCCTCCTCCTCCTCCTCCTCCCTCCCTCCCTCCTCGCCCCCTCCCTCCCCCCTCCCTTCCTCCCTTCGTCCCTCCCTCCCTCCCTCGCCACGCCCTCTCCCCCCCCCCGCCCCCGCCCCCTTTGTCCCTCCCTCCCTCCCTCGCCACGCCCTCTCCCCCCCCCCGCCCCCGCCCCCTTTGTGAGGGTGTGGGGAGGGGCGTGGTCGGGGGAGCGCGGGCCCGTCAGCCGCGGGGCCCGGCGCCCCTCTCCCTGGACCCAGGAAGCCGACGTGCAGGTGTGCCCGGGCATACGCAGCGAGGATGGCCGCCGCGGCGCGCGCCGCCGTCCCCTCTCCGCCGCAGCCGCCGTCTCCGCCGCCACCGTGCGTTCGTTCGTTCGTTCGTTCGTTCGTTCGCCGCCGCCGTCTCCGCCGCCGCCCTTCGTTCGTTCGTTCGTTCGTTCGCTCCGTCGCCGCCGCCGCCCACGTTGTCGCCGTCGCCGTCGCCGTCGTCGTTCGCCGTCGCCGCCGTCGTTCGCGCCGCCGTCGCCGTCGCCTGTCGTCGTCTGTCGCTCGCTCTCGCTCGTCGTCGCCGCCGCGGCGCGGTGTGGCGAGGACGACGTGCGGAGCGTCGTCCTGCGGGCGGCGTCGGCGGCTCCGCAGGACTCGCTGCGGATAGAGCAGGCGGCCCGCGGCGGCTGCCGGCGGCTCTTCGGCGGCCTCCGCGGCGGCCTTCGGCGGCCACTTCGAAGACCTCCGGTGCTCCATCCGTGCAGCTGTCGGAAGTTGCTGGCCTCGAGGTGGCGAATAGTGTTGGTGTCCGGGGCGAGACGCCCAGCCCGCCCTCATGGCACGTCTGGTGGTGCGGCAGGGAGGTGTTGTCTATAACGCAGCGAAGAGCGATGGATGAAAAGGAGGTGGAAGAGGAGGAAGAGGAGGAGGAGGAGGAGGAGGAGGAGGAGGAGGGGGACGAGGAGGGGGACAAGGAGGAGGAGGAGAAGGAGGAGGAGGAGGAGGAGGTCGGCCCCCACCCCCACGCCACGGTCCAGGTACCCTACTCTTTATTTGTCGCGGGGCTGGGGGACATTTCACGTCTCGGGGGGGATCCTATGTGCAGGGGGGAGGCCTTTATTCCTTCCAATTCGGCGAGGGTGGCCAGCCATCCTTGCTGAGCGAGCGTGGCGACCCCACCGCCGCCAGGCAGGCTCGACCTCTCTCGCGTTCAGTGGAGCCCTCTCGGGCGGCCTCGAGGTCAACGTTCTGGGCACCCTGCGCCTGCTTGCAGCCGAGGGATCCCGTCGTTGATCTCGGGGACGCTAGCGAACATAGCGTGGGGTTCCCTCGAACAGCAGCATCAGCAGCAGGAACGGGAGCAGGGGCAGCCTCTGCACCTCGACTTGCCGCACCGGTGCCCGCACGCATCCCGATACAGCACTGGGACCACCCGCGCGGGCAACCTAGACCCCCGACGTCATGATTTTTTCATGACGCGCCCCCCAGAGGTCCCGACCCATTCCCCGGGACCGGTTTTTCGTCCTGAGTCGTTTTTTGACGGTCCCAGGGCCTGGCGACGGCCCCTAGAGGTCGAAAATTACGAAAAACCTGCGTCTTGATTTTTTCAATACGTTGGATCTCTGGGAAGGCTCGCAGGCGGTGGCCGCGGACAAGCGCGCCGGGCCTGGCGCCGATGTCCTCCCTGGTGCCGTGCACGGCCTGCGGGCTCCTCGGCGCCCGGACGCGCAGGGCGCTCGAGCACCCGGCACTGCAGGTGGGCGCTTGCACGCAGGACCGGTGCCAGTGGGCGGCGCCGCGCCGGGTGCCATCTGATGAGCCTGTTTTCTACCACCACCACCATAAGTTGGAGGGGGAAGGAGGAGGAGGACGAAGAGAAGGAGGAGGAGGAGGAGGAGGAGGAGGAGGAGGAGGAGGAGGAGGAGGAGGAGGAGGAGGAGGAGGAGGAGGAGGACCCCCCCCGCCAACTTATGGTGGTGGTGGCGGAAGACACGCCCATCACCATCGCCGTGCGCGGCCGCGGGCGTGGACCTCCTCTCCCTGACTTTCTGTCGAGCGCTTTCGACGGAAAATGCAAGATGCCCCAAAGATACCCCCCAAAAGGGCGAACAATACTCAGAAATGGTCCCCAGGCTATTTCTGGACCATCTTTGGCCTATTCTTGGGGGCATTTTTGGGTTTTCGTCGAAAATCCCCTGTAGGGGGACAGGCCCGACCTCTCCCCGACTGCGCGCCCACCTGCCGAGTCCTGGGTCGCGTGGGGGCGCGCCGCTGGCGGCGGAGGCGGCGCAGCAGCTGGAAGGCGAGGACGTGCGTCTGTCTTGGTGGTGTAGCTGTGGATCCGCTGCGCGTCGGCCTCGTCCTGGCGGGAGCAGCTCCTCCTCCTCCTCCTCCTCCTCCTCCTCTTCCTCCTCTTCCTCCTCCTCCTCCTCCAGGGGGGAGGTGGAGGAGGATGCTCCTCTGTCTCCTGGTGCTCTTCCGCTTCGTGGGGCGGGCGGGGCATCCGTGGCGGCGCCCCCCCCTCCTCCGAGAACACCAGGCTCGTCTCGGGGACGGCGCCGGCCTTCTGCTTCGGCCCCGCAGCGCAGGTGCTGTCTCCTGCGTTCGTGATGATCTTCATCTCGTTCTGTTTCCTCCTCCTCGTCCTCCTTCTCCCTCTCCTCCTCCGCCTCCTCCTCCTCCTCCTCCTCCTCCTGTGTGCCTTCCGCGTCCTCTGCCTTCTGTGAGGCCCCCCTCGCCGCGGTTCGGCAAAAAGCGCCACGAGGGGCCCCAGGAGCTGCCCGGGGACCGGCCTCTCGAGCGGGGTTGCGGCTGCGGGCTGGCCGTCCGCAGCCGCTGCCGCGGATGCGTTCGAGGCTCGTTTCGGGGACCTTCCTGGAGCCCACCTAACGGATCTGTTCGACCCCAGTTCGACTCAAGTTCGACTCAAGTTCGACTCAAGTTCGACTCAAGTTCGACTCAAGTTCGACTCAGGTTCGACTCAGGTTCGACTCAGGTTCGACTCAGGTTCGACTCAGGGTCGACCCAAATCGACTGATGTTCGACGCAGCTTCGACGCGCGAGTGGAGCGAGTGGCTCCAGGAAGGTTCCCAGAACGAGCATCCAAGATTCGGGGGAGCGTAAGACCCGGGTTTGCCAGGACTCGGGTTCGCCATCGTTTTTTGACGACCGCGCCTCGGATTTTGACGAGGAGGAGTTTCGTGGGATGTCTGCAGCGGGAGGCCTCGTCAAAATGCAGGCTCGGCCTCGTCATTTTTTTGACGACCTCGTCGGGGATTTCCGAGTCCCCCGTACCCGGGTCTTACGTCTCCCCGAAAGATGCGCGCGGCGCCTCGTTGACTGGCATGACGTGGGCGTCTTGCCACTCGTGGCGGTCGTGGGCACTCGGTTGCCCAGACACGCTCGCGGCGTGAACAAAATCAGGACGCGAGGTTTTCGGCCCCTGGACCGTCAAAAGACGTCTCAGGATGAGAAGCCAGCCCAGAGAAAGCGTCGGGACGTTTGGGGACTGCGTAATTATTGAAAACATCAGGACGTCGCATGTCTGGGTATTGAGGTTGGCGCAATGCATTCGCTCTCCTCCTGCTTCTGCTCTCTCCTTTTCTTTTTTGTGTCCGTCTCCCCGTCCCGCTCCCAGCCAGCCCCGCGCATCCCTGGAGACGGACAGGCGGGCGTGTCGAGATATGGACCGACGCGCCATCATATGTTTCACCCGCTGTTCCTGGCCGTCACGTCGAGGGTGACGGGAGGAGGGGGCGTAGGAGAAGGGGGCGTAGGAGGAGGAGGAGGAGGAGGAGGAGGAGGAGGAGGAGGAGGAGGAGGAGGAGGAGGAGGAGGAGGAGGAGGAGGAGGACGTAAGATGAGGAGGAGCAGGAGGAGGAGGAGGAGGAGGAGGAGGAGGAGGAGGAGTAGGAGGAGGAGGAGCAGAGAGGAGAGGAGGAGGAGGAGGAGGGAGGAGGATGAGGAGGAGGACGAGGAGGAGGAGGAGGAGGAGGAGGGAGGGGAGGAGGAGGAGGGGAGGAGGAGGGGACGTAGGAGGAGGAGGAGGAGGAGGAGGGAAATATCTAATGAAGGACGCCATCCGCGGCCCGCCCTGGCAGTCACATTTCCTGGTGAAGGGCACATTCGGTCTCGGGACGTTGCATGACGCAACGTGTTTGTTTGTTGATTTTCTCGTTTGTTTCGGTGTTTGTGTTGGTCGTCTGTTCATCGTGTGCTCAGTTTAGAGTTGTTGTTTGTCCTCGAAGTCTCTCTCTCTCTCTCTCTCTTTTCTCTACCTCTCTCTGTGTTACGCACTATTATATGTGTTCTCTCTCGCTCTCTCCCACGTCATCTTCGCCGTATTTGTATCGTCCTTATCCGACTCCTTCCCCTTCGCGCCTTCGGTCGCTGCTCGACCTCGAGGTCAGCCGTATGCCCGCAAGCTCGTGGGCCTCGTCCCCGTGCTTGTCGGTCTTCGCTCTTCCCCTTCTCCTCCTATGTTTCCCTCTCCTCCACCTCCTCCTCCTCCTCCTCCTCCTCCTCCTCCTCCTCCTCCTCCTCCTCCTCCTCCTCCCCCTCCCCCTCCCCCTCCCCCATCCCCCTCCTCCTCCTCCTCCTCCTCCTCCTCCTCCTCCTCCTCCTCCCTCCTCCTCCCCTCCCCCTCCCTCCTCCCTCCTCCTCCTCCTCCTCCTCCTCCTCCTCCTCCTCCTCCTCCTCCTCCTCCTCCTCCTCCTCCTCCTCTTTCTCTTCTCGCCCTCCTCACTGCAGCAAGGCGGACGTGGTGCATGGTGAGTGTGAGACAGGAGGAACCGCGCCAGGTGGCGCAGGGGGACGTTGCCCGCTCCTGTCGGAGCGCGTCTCTGCGAAGCGTACGTGCGCAGCGGTTGCGCGATGCGATGGGATGGCGGCACTAATCCAGGTCTTCTTAGGAGGGCAATGGCGATGACGATGACGACGACAAGGACGATGACGACGACGATGGCGATGACCATGATGATGACGATGATGCTGACGATGCTGCTGATGCTGATGGTGCTGGTGGTTATGATGATGCGGATGATGATGATGATGATGATGATGATGATGATGATGATGATGATGATGATGATGATGATGATGATGATGATGATGATGATGATGATGATGATGCTGCTGCTGCTGCTGCTGATGATGATGATGATGATGATGATGATGATGATGATGATGATGTGATGATGATGATGATGATGATGATGATGAGGATGATGATGATGAGATGATGATGATGATGATGATGATGATGATGATGATGATGATGATGATGATGATGATGATGTGATGATGATGATGATGATGATGATGATGATGATGATGATGATGATGATGATGAGATGATGATGATGATGATGATGATGATGATGATGATGATGATGATGATGATGATGATGATGATGATGATGATGATGATGATGATGATGATGATGATGCTGATCATGCTGATGATGATGCCGATGACGATGACGTTGTCGATGCTGAGGTCGATGATGCTAAGGATGATGATGATGAGGAGGATGATGATGAGGAGGAGGAGGAGGCGGAGGGGGACGAGGATTGCGATGGTATTGGCAATGCTGATGGTGGTTATGACGCCGATTGTGATGAAGAAGAGGGGAATGAGGATGAGGATGAGGAGGATGATTCCGGTGATGGTTGTGATGCTGATGGTGGCGATCGTGAAATTGATAGTGATAATAATGACGACGAGTTCGATGATGAGGATGACGGTGATGCTGCTGCTGCTGATGCTGCTGTTGATGCTGCTGATGACGGTGATGGAGGAGGAGGCTGACGACGGTAATGATGATGCTGTTGATGATGATGACGAAGATGATGATGCTGATGCTCATGGTGATGGTGGTGATGATGATGATGGCAACGATGATGCTGTGATGGTGACGATGCTGATTATGATGATGCCGATGATAATGATGATGATGTGGATCATGATAGTGATGATGATGATGATACAGATGCTTCTGCTGCTGATGGTGGTGGTGGTGGCGATGAAGATGATGCTGATGATGCTGATGATGCTGATCGTGATGCTGATGATGATGATTGTGATAATGGTGATAGTGATGATGATGCTGCTGATGATGATGCTGATGATGCTGATGCTGATGATGAGGATGATGATGAGGATGATCATGATGATACTGATGCTTATGATGCTGATGCTGATGCTGATGATGCTGATGCTGATGCTGATACTGCTGCTGCTGCTGATGATGATTATGCTGCTGCTGCTGCTGATGATGATGATGATGATGATGATGATGATGATGATGATGATGATGATGATGATGAGGATGAGGATGATGATGAGGATGAGGACGATGATGACGAGTATGGTCAGGAGGAGGAGGAGGAGCAGGAGGAGGATGAGGAGGATGAGGAGAAGGAGGAGGAGGATGAGGATGAGGATGAGGATGAGATGGATGATGAGGAGGAGGAGGAGGAGGACGAGGGGTGGGATTGGGAAGGGAGGAGGAGGAGGAGGAGGAGAAAGATGAAGAGGAGTAGGAGGAGGACAAAGAGGTCGAGCAGGATGAGGATGACGAGGAGGGCAGAGAAGGCGGGCGCGATGCTGATCTACACGCTGGCCTCGCCGGATCTCGGCGACCTCCTGCGGCGCGAGGCTGGCAAGAGGGGGGTGCCCTGTATCGACGTCCTGGAGCCGGTGCTAGTCGCCATGGAGAGGCGCTTCGTCGTCATCGTCGTCATCGTCGTCCCCGTCCGATGTATCCGCCGTCCGTTGTTGTTCGTCGTCTATTGTGAGCGCCGTCCGCCCGCGCGCGCGCTGAAAGGAGGCGGAGGAGGAGGAGGAGGCAGGAGGAGGAGGAGGTGGAGGGAGAGAAGGGACGGAGGGAAAAGTGGGAATGGATGAGAGGAGGAGGCGGAGGAGGAGGAAGAGAAAGGAGGAGGAGGAGGAGGAACAGGAGGAGAAGGTTGAGATGCAAAGAGGGAGCGAGGGAGGACAATCAGAAGTAGCAAGGGAAGAGTAAAGAGGCGGGAGGACCATGACGAGGGAAACGAGGACCATAGGAGTGCATGGTTGTAGAATATCTGGTAACATATAATTTATAGTACGAATATGGCTACGACTAAGGCGCGATTACAAAGCACAAAGCTAAACATACTGGCATGCATACTACCACCGTTGATAATATCATCATGCAGCACCAACTCGGATTCACGAAGGTGAAGCGATGTTAATCTCTCACCTTCCCCGTCCTCGCGCCTATTCGCGTGCGTGCGTGTGCCTTGCAGCACGTCCGCCGCCGTTTAGGGGATCGAGGGTAGGGGCCGCTTGTCCAAGGCTTGCCTGCCGTACTTTTCGGTCACCCGCTTACTGTATTTCTCCTCTGTCGATTTCTCCCCAAAGACTTCCCCATGGCCGCACCTGCCAGGGCCGCTCCTGCCGCCGCCAGGGCCAGCCATGCGCTGGAGGAGGGGGTTGGTGGGCACTTCGAAGGCGCAACCACCCTCGCGGCCTTCCGTGCCAAGCTCGGCGCCGGGAGCGAGGCCGCCAAAGCGCGCTCGCTGCAGAGGGCCCCTGGGGGCGGCTCGCAGCGGCACTCGCGAAGTGCGACTGCGGCGAGGACGACGCGACAGACCTCCGCTGGGACCGCCGGACGCTGGGCGGCCGCACTCTTCCTCAAAGGCCTATGCCCGCCGCCCGCGGCCCACGCACCCGGGCGGCCCTCCAGGAGATGGTGGGCGTGCTGTCCGCGAGCGGCCGCGCCCCCCGCAGCCTCGCCAGCGAGGGCCCGCCGGGCTTCTGGGTGGAGCCCTGCGCCCCGCCCCCCTTCGCACGGCCGGCGGGGTGGCGCGGGGCCGGGCGAGCCGCCGGAGCAGCGGGCCACCTCTGCCCTGGCGAGGTGGTGGCCGCAGCGGCCCGGCAGGACGCGCAGGCCCTCAGGCAGCTCGCTGCCCAGTGGGAGCAGGCAGGCCAGCTCCGCGGCCTGGTCGAGCGGTCCAGGCAGGGAGAGCCGCTGCGCCCTCGGGGGCCGGGCGAGGCTGCCCTCCCCGCGGGCCGCGACGGCCCGCAGGGCTGGCCGCTTCCTGGCTTGCCCAGGGCCCAAAGCTGACGACGCCTGCCGCGCGCAGCGTCCGGTGACGCAGACGCTCTGCCGCGAACTCCCTCGCCTCTGGGCCGCCGCTCTGGAGCGCATTGTGTCGTGGGGGGTCGTGCGCAACTGCGTCGTGCAGGAGGCCGCTGCCGCCCGCGACAGCCGCCTCGCAGCCCGTCGCGGAGCATGCCGCGGCCTTCTTCTCTTCCAAGCTGCGCTTCGAGGCTGACGGGGGCAGCAAGCGCGGGGAGAGCGACGAGGAGGGCCGCATTAACGCGAGCGCCGTCCTCGGCGACTTTGGTTGGAGCCGTCTCGCCCGCTGCCAGACAGAGGTGGTGGAGGTTGGCGCTGCCGCGCCCGCTGGGGCTTCGGGCGCCTGCTGGAACGGCCTGGCGTTTCCGTGCTGGTGGTTCCTCTTTGGGCAGTGCTCGAAGCAGGGCGCGGGCCAGTTTCGCCGCGGCTGCCTCTTCTGCTCCGCCGCAGGCCGGGGCTCCTACCCGTGCCTCGTGGGCCACCTCGAGCAGAATGGCATGTGCCCCCTCGCGCGCGGAGAGGCGGGCGACAAGGGCGCCGGCGAGGAACGGCCGCGGGGCCGGTTGCGGATGCCGAGGGCGCGCGGCCGCGAGGCGGCGCGGGGGCGCGACGAGCGTTGAAGGGCGCGCCCGGGAGGCGGCGAAGGCGACTCGCTGTCGCCGGCCGTGGCGCGCATGGCGTCGCTCGAGAGTAACCCCATGCCCACGATAATCATGTACCCCCCTTAAGTAGTTAGAGTTTTTTTATCGTCGACCAATAAGAGTTTGGTCGGGGGCGCGGGGGCGCGGAGGCCGAACTTCATTATCACGGGAAAAGTTCGCCATCGAGGTTACTTCCTTCCTACGTTGAGATAACAACATCAAGCGAAGCGAACATGCTGTTTCAGGATGTCTCAAGCGAAACCGATGTCCTTCTGTCTCTTTGTAGTTATTTCTGTCTCTCTTTCTTTCTTTCTCTGTCTCTCTCTCTCTCTCTGTCTCTCTATCTCTTTCTCCTCCTCCTCCTCCTCCTCCTCCTCCTCCTCCTCCTCCCTCTGGCGCCCTGAACTTGTTTATCGCTGGGGTTGATTATCTTGGGAAAACGAGGCGCGTGAGCTACCCTACACGAGCAGATTGAACTTTTAATTGTCATCAAGCGTTTACAAATTTAATTTAATAAGTTTTAAACTTTGGACTTTTGCTATCTCCTTCTCCTCTCCTCCTCTTGCTCTTTCTCCTCCTCCTCCCTCAAGGATGTCTCAAGCGAAACCGATGTCCTTCTGTCTCTTTGTAGTTATTTTTGTCTCTTGTTCTTTCTTTCTCTGTCTCTCTCTCTCTGTCTCTCTATCTCTTTCTCCTCCTCCTCCCCTTGGCGCCCTGAACTTGTTTATCGCTGGGTTTGCTTATCCTGGGAAAACGAGGCACGTGAGCTACCCTACGCGAGCAGATGAACATTTTTATTTTCATCAAGCGCTTACAAATTTAATATAATAAGTTTTAGATTTTGGATTTTTGCTATCTCATTATCCTCTCTTCCTCTTGCTCTTCCTCCTCCTCCTCCTTCCTCAAGGATGTTTCAAGCGAAATAAGCAATAATGTGAAGATGTCTCAAGCGAAACAGACAAATATTTTGAGGATGTCTCAAGCGAAACAAGCAATTCGTTGAGGATGTCCCAACCGAGACAATCCTCAACATATCTTTCGCTTTTTCCTCTTGCTATCTCTTTTATGCTGGCTTTGGCGGGCAACTTTTATTATCTCCCTGAAAACCCCGAACTTTACTATCCCTGGGGGTTTATTCTCCGAGGTTCATGGCTAAAGCAGCGTAGGGGGTCCACTTGGTGCCCGGGGGGCTTAGTGGGCCTCGCCTGCTGCCGCTGCCTCGCCTGTCCCTTCTTCTCCCCCCTCCTCCCCCGCCCTCCTCCCCTGCTCACTCCGCCTGCTGCTCGGCCGCCGCCGCTTCCCTGCGCCCTTGTCAGCTTCGTGACCCTGCGGTCCAACGCGGACCTGCTCGCCGTGGCCCAGGGCGCCCCTGGGGCGGCTCTGCCAGGCGAAGGGGAGGGCTTCGCTGTGGCGCGCGGTTGGGATCGTTGACTCCACCGTGGCGGTTCGCCCCCGGGGCGAGGTCGCCGCGGTGCCGTCGCGGGGTCTGCCACCTTCTCAACGGCTGCAAGCGCCCGTGCAGTTAGCCGCCAATGGGGGCCAGCCACCCGCTTGATCAGCCCACTGTGATAACGTGAGGCACGGCACACTCGCTTGCAGCGCAGCTCAATTTCAGCTTTGGCATCAACGAGGTGCGCCTCGAACGGTTGGCTCTGCTTGAGGTGTACAAGAGAAACTTCGAGGCGCGCCAGCAAAGTCTGGCTGCCTCGGTGGACCCAGTTCACAATGGTTGCGCTGGCGAGCCTGCCCTCCCCCTCCTCCGTTTATTTCGCGGCGTCGGGCCCCCTGCAGTTAGATGTTTAGAGAATGTGCGCCAGGGCCACCCTGATGCAGGCGCGCCGGTCGCTTCCGGCATTTTTCCTCCGCTCCCGGCAGCGGCGCCGGAGTGGTCAGTGGAGTGGCTGCTGGCGCGCTGCGCTGGTCGCGACGCTGAGCTGGTTGGGCGCGCGCGCGTGGGGGCCGCCCGCGCGCGGCAGGGGTGCGGGGGCAGGGCGCCCAGGCTGAAGCCGCGGACTCCTTTGGGCCCGCCTGGCCAGTAGAGCGCATCCAGAGCGGCGCCGGTGGCGCGCCCGCTGCCGTCTTTTGCCACGATCACGGTCTGGGGGCGCGGTGGTCGGAGAACGGGTCGGGCTCGGCGTCCTGTTCCAGTGAGGCCAGGGCGTGCGCGGGTGCATCCGACTCACCAGGCAGGTGTCGCTTTGGCGTGGCCCGGGCTGCAGCAGAGCGCATCGCGTGTTCTGATAGGGAGGCGATGCTTTCTCAAATGGTCGATTCGCAAATTGCTCTTGATGTGCTCGCAGATGGGCACAAGAGCGACGTGCGCAGGGCACGTCGCCAGATCGGGTGCCGCCGCGACCTGGTCCGGGTAGCGCGGCTCCTCTGGCGCCCGCGCTCAAAGTGCGCAGTCGGTCGGGGATTGTTTTCCTGGGACTTCGGCGCGGGAGGCGCGGTGACAAACGGCGAACGTGGTTTTCGGTCGCCTCGGATATGTTTTTTTTGTAACCGCTGGTTTTTCCTGCGCGCCGACAGCTAGTTCGACGACTGGTGGTCGCGGGGGCCACTCCGGCGCGCAGCGACTGCCCGGCTCGTCGCCGGTGCTCGAGTGCGAGGTCTTTGTTGGGCTTCGTTTTCAGCTCTCACGGGGCGGGCCCCCCCATCAGCAACCGCGGTTGCAGGCGGGGGCCGCTCGCTCGGGGGCGCAAGGGCCTCGCGCGCGGCCGCGCGCGGGCGGGCCTGCGCGCGCGCCCGGCGACCAGTTTTTGACGCCTTGGGCGAGATGGATTTCATCCACAGACCTCGTCCTGTCGCCGCAGGTGCAAGTGGCCAATGGGAAAAGAGGAGGGTGATGGGGTGAGAGCCAGCGCAGCGAGACCATGATCGCTGGCCATAAGCATATGCGCGGATGAAGCGCAGCGTTCGTGATCGTAATTGTTCGGGGAGGGTGGTCGCGATGGTGGCGATGATGCTGATGCTACTGGCGAGGGCGAAGGGCCGCGTGAGGTTGACTAGCTCGAGAGATTTCCAAAAAGCGTTTTCCCAACGCGAAGCGCCGCGCCACGCGTCGCTCCGCGGTCGGTTCCGTTCGCGGCACGCAGGTCGTCGACCAGGAGTCGCCGTTTACCGCCGATCGGCAGCGCGCTTGGAGGGGAAGTGAGAAGAAGCGGGCCTTCTCACGAGGCGCCGGGGCTTCTCGGATGCTCTGCGGCCTTCTGTGAACTGTGCTGCGTTGTCGGGGAGCCTTTTCGCTAACTTCCGAGAAGGTCGGGGGCCTTCCGGGCTTTTTGAGAATCGCCGAGCGCGTTCCACAACTTCGAAGTGCCTGCTCGCGCACGTCCGAAACCACGTGCGCTTCGACGCAATGGATCGTGAACCCCCCGCGGTGGACCCAGGCCACGTGCGAGTAGTTCCCTTGTGAGTAGTGTTGAGTCGGGCGTGTCTTTCTACAGGAGGAATAATCCAACATAGTTTAAAATAGTCAGGGGGCGATTTTTTGACATGTTCGATTATTTATTTGATTATTTGTTGGGGTATTTCAAATTTTTCTTCCAGAATGCCCCTGCTGGGGGACACGCCCGACTTAAGAGTTGTGGGGCGCTCTTGTCTAGAGAAGGTCCGCCCCTTCTCTCCCCCGGGCTGGCCACCGCGCAGATGCCAACACTCCAGCTGTTCACCCACGTCGGAACCCTGCACCGGGGGGTGCTAAGTCCATGCGGAGTAAGTCCATGTATTTGCTCCGTCTGGACTTCGTTTTGCGTGGTGCGATGCTACGTCCATGTGGCATAAGGCCGCGCGGAGTGTTCGGTTTCCGTATTGATTTCTTTCGTTCGGATTTAGTCTCCTTTGACATCAGGAGCGACCTAGCCAGATCCCCCCCGGCCCGACAGGCCGGGGTCCCACAGGGGCTTGGGCCCTTTCAGAGCACGTGGGGGCTGTCATGTTCGGAGGCAGTGGAGGCGTTACTGGGAAGTGCGGATTCCCTGTCCGGCTGGAGGAAGGATGGAAAATGAATGGGGCCATAATTAGAGAGAGAGAGAGAGAGAGACAGAGAGAGAGAGAGATACAGAGAGAGAGAGAGAAGAGAGAGAGAGAGGGAGAAAAATATAGAGAAAGAGAGAGAAATAGAGAGAGAGAGAGAAAGAGAGAGAGAGAGAGAGAGAATGAGAGAGAGAGAGAGAAAAAGAGAGAAGGAGAGAGAGATAATAAGAAAAGAGACACACACATAGAGAGAGAGAGAGAGAGAGAGAGCGAGAGAGATACATAGAGAAAACAACAAGGAACACCGAGAGAGAGAGAGAGAGAGATAGAGAGAGATAGAGACAGGCATAGAGAGAGAGAGAGAGAGGAAAGAGAACAAGAAACACAGAGAGAGAGAGAGAGAGAGAGAGACAGAGACAGAGAGACAGCGACACAGAGACGAGAGAGAGAGGGAGAAAACGAGAGAGACATGATAGAGAGAGCGAGAGAGAGAGAGGGATAAAGAGAAAGAGAGAGAGAGAGAGGGAGAACGAGAGGGAGGGAGAGAGAGGCAGAGATACGATGGCGAGGAGGACGAGGAGGATGAGTAACTTATGACGACGAGGAAGAGTATCACTGATACGAATGCTAGTAACCTGGTAACATCGAATGTACGACGAGTGCGACTATCACTACGATGACGACTGCTACGCGCAGCAAAATGGAAGCAGCAGATTACCATGAGGAGCGGGAGGAGGATAATGAGGAGAAGGATGGGGGAATGGAGGGAGGGTGGTGTGGGGGGGTGGGGTGGGGGGGAGGAGGTGGAGGTGGAGGAGGAGGAGGAGGAGGCGGAGGAGGAGGATGGAGATGAGGAGGAGGAGGGGGAGGAGGAGGAGGAAGAAAGGAAAAGGAGGAAGGAGGAGGAGGAGGAAGAGGAGGAAAAGGAGGGGGAGGAGGAGGACCAGCGCATCTGACTGTGTTCTGTCTGTCTTGCTTACTGTACTTCCCCGAGCGCTTCATGCGCTTCCTTGATGAGCATATCAAGGACGAGGGGGGGGGGCTGAAACAAGGCCTGCTTCTCATGCCTCCCTTGGGGAGGCGGCAGGTCTTGAAACAGTTCAGAGCTGCGACCTTATTATTGTTGGGGGGCCCCCAGGGCATTCACTCTTAAACGCCCTGGGGAAGAACTCACTATAAGCGCCACAAGTCCAGCAGGCCAATACGCAGCTATCATTCTCGAGACGGTCGAACACGTATATGTCATGCCCGTGCCTTTGCTCAGCAAGGGCCGACAGGCTCGCGCAGCGCCCAGGGCAGGCCTGGGTGTCTCTTCTTACTCGCGCGGCCTCTGAGCGTGCTCGGACTCGGCAGAGTTCGCACATCCAGAGGCCGTCATCAACTAGAACCCACTGATGGGCGCCTCCCTTTTCGCGGTCTCCCTCGCGAGGGTTGCCGCTATCGGCCCCGGGGGGACCCAGGGGGGTCGGAGGTCGGAGGCAGGAGGGGGGCAAGCAGGGAGGCGCCGACCAGGGGGGCCCTTTCGGGCTTGAACCTTGGCCCTTCACAGGCCTTGCTGCCAGGTTTTGGAGCGATCGCGGGCCAGGTGGGCAGGCCCTTAGCGAGGAACCGTAACAACCGAAGCAGGAAACCGTGGCTCGCGTCGAAGTCTTGGGTCTCCGCGGCCGAGGGACCTCCAGCTTTACTGGCAGCAGCTTTGGCAAGTCTATCGGCTGTATCATTTCCCACGGCCAGGTATTTCCCCCTGGATCCGTCAGGTAGGGTTCCCAACTCCTGATGGGCTCTTACTTTACAGATCCTAGGAAGGGTCACCCCGCTGTATTTACCATTTGCGAGCAGCTCTAACACTGCGTAAATATTCTTCCTATCGAAACCCGCCTGGCCATACTTAGTTATGGCCCCATAGGTGGTCAGAGTGAATGCAGGTGACATAGGGACACATATGAGCTACTGCCATAGTGAGGTGTTCGGCAGCTGGCGAGGATGCTGGCAGCAGCTCTCCCGTCTGTCCCGACAGGTGAGCCTTGCATTCGCCGTCCTCGTCAAGCACTGCAACAGCCCATCCAGTCTGGTGCCAGATCGGGGGCCCCCGTTTGAAACAACTACCGTCAACAAAAGCTCCCCCAGCCATCGCGACCTCGAGCGGATCTCCGTTTCGGGGCCAAAACTCCCAGGCAAAACCGAATCCTTCGGGGCGGTTTATACAGGCTGGGGGCCAACACTGGAAACCATGGGCGAGGGGAGCTGCTCTGGGGCACCCTTCCATATACGATTCATCTGGGGGGGTCAGAATCTCACTCCTCAGGTTGAAGACCAGGGGGCATTCGAACCTATGCGTCATGTCGTCTCTCGCGTACCCGCAGGGGCACGTCGTGTCAATGTCATGCCCTGCTGCAGCAAGTCTTAGCCTCGGAGGAAGCTCTCTTAGAGCCTCGGGGTCGGGGCGCTTCTGACGGTGTCTGTTTTCTTGGGATTCGGTCGTCCAGATACTGGCTAATCCATCGGCCTCGGCGAACAGCAGCTCAGACGGTCGTCCTGTCCATCTACCCTCACCTTGTTTCCAAATTCTCTGAGGTCTCCATGTCGAAAGGTCTTTCGTTCATTTGTGGCCCCATCCGACCCCCCTTTTCATGCTGGTCTTGACCCAGTCTTTCCACTTGTTGGCCTCAGATGTTTTACCCCGCTGAATCTCTCGGCCCAGGGCTTTGTCGGCGTCATCGAAAAAAGCCTCGAAGATTTCACGAGCCACGACCAAATTCAGGTTGCCGTTCTGAGCGTCCAGCAGCACCGTCTGGGCCGCGACCTTAATAGCTCCCAGGAGGGTCCCCAGGTCCTCGTTTTCGTCGAAATCGTTCAGGTAGGACTGGAGTTCCTCAGAGGCATTCTGGAGATCGAGGTTCTGGAAATCGCGCTTATCTAAGGCCCGGCGCATGTCCGTCAGCTTGTTCTTGAGCCAACGGAGAGGCCCCGTAAACGATCTCCAGCTGCATCTATGATACCCTTCGGCTTCCCGCGCTGGTACCCATTTGATCTGGGCCTCTTGGCCCCTAACTCTTTTGCTTTTCAGGGATGTATCCGTTATCTTGCTTATGTGGTCCACAAGGTCCGTCATGAGCGTCTGGTAGGTTTCGTTGAGGGCACCTTCGAGCTCTCTGAAGTCCAACATCTGGGCCAGGAATCCTTCCATCTGGTCCAGGGCGGCGCTTGATTTAATCCATTCAGCAGTTTGCTGCAGAGATCCCACGGGCGTCTTGGTCGGGAGCTTCTGGGGCTTAACCAGCGCGGGAACTAAGAAGGGCGACCCCACGGCCAGATCGAAATACACGGGCCTGTGGGGGCTGAGAGGGTACTGCTTGAGGACCACGGGCTCACGCGCGTAGTCTTTGAAACACTTGGAGACAAGGAAATAGTCTATGAGGGTCTTAGTCTTCTTGGTGTAGAGGGTCGGCTCCGACGGAGCCAGTGCACATGTTCCTGTTCTTGAACAGTAGTCGGAGCGGAGGAGCTTGAAGGGGGGGAGATTGAAATCGCCTGCTAGCACCAACGGCAATCGGTGCACCTGCGCCAACTGAGCGACCTGCGCCAGCAGGTCAAGGTTGGTCTCGTTCAGGCCTACCTTGTCTTCTAAATAGATGGAGCATAAAAGAAACTGAGCGTGCCCTGGCACCTCCAGAGCCGCAGCGGCGACTCTCCCGGACGGCGTGTCGGCCTCGAAATTGATCTTGACAATCCCGAGATCTAACCCCCGACGTATTAGGATGGCGGTTCCTTGAATGACTGCCCCACATTCAGAACGGACCCCATCCGAGATTACGGCATGCCAGCCCCGTTTCGCACACCATTGGGCAGTTTCCAGAACTTCGGCCCCTTGCAGCCTGGCTTCCTGGCAACAGACGATCTGGAATTGTCTGGCCTCAGAGTCGGACGTGACAAAAGTCTTGACGCTGCCCCGACAGCTTCCACTGATTGAAACGATTCGAATGTTACCCACCTGACTTGTTGGCCTCACCCTCTGCGCGGGCGGACTGCCCCGCCTTCCCCGCGGGGTGCTCGCTGGCGAAGGCGTCGGGCCCGCGTCGGCGGCCGCTGGCCCCACCGCTCCGTCGGCCGGGAGTTGGGTGGACCGCCTCGAGCGCCTGGGGGGTCCTCTTGGCGCCCGCCGCCAAGCCCAGGGGCTCCTTGGTGTCCATGAGCTCCACGTCGTCGGTGTCGTGCCCCGCGGTCTTGTCGGTGGCCTGCCGCTCGATCTCGGGCTGCGGCGCAGCTGCCTGCGACGTGGCCGCCGCGCTGGCGCCGGAGGCGGCGGTGACTGGCGGAGCGGCGGTCTGGCTCGCCGCGGCTGCTGCGGCCTTGGTGTACTCGCTGTTGATCTCCGCGGCCATGGCGTCGATCTTCGCCTGGAACTCGGCTGAGTAGGCCATGCCTCCGAACTTCTGCTGGACGAAGCCCGCGAGGGTGTCTGCTGCCGCGGGAGTGGCGTGCTTCGCCACTGCCGCCGTTGCCGCCACCTTGAGCTGGGTCTCCAGCTGCTGGATCTCATTCTGGATCTCGCTGCACTCCTTGGAGCTCTCGACGTACTTGGCTGTGAAGGAGTCGACCTTCTCGATGTACCATTCTGCATCTCGCTGCTTTCCCGCGAGACGCTCTCCCTGGGCCGCGAGCTGGGCGTTGAGGCTCTGGGTCTGCTGGTCTGGCGTCTTGGAGGCCAGCGCCGCGGCCTTTGCCGCCTTGAGCTCCTCCTGCGCCTGCTTGTAGTGCGGCCCCCCAACGCCCTCGATGCTCTTCCAGAAGGCGGCCGCTTTGATGCATACGGTGACGGGGTCCAGCTCACTCGCGCCCGTGGCGGGCGCGATCTCGGCTTCCTCCTCGAAGGTGACTGTGCTGCGAGACCATCTGTTGGCTCTGCTCTTCGAGGTGGATCGCGACGGCGTCTGGCTGCTAGGTGCTGCCGAGGGAGCTGCAAAACTGGCACCACACTTCCCACAGTGTCGGTGCTGGAGATCCGTCCACGACCATCCCCCACATAACGGTGTACGGCAGATCTGGTAGTTTCTCGGCGTTCTTGACTGGCTCCTCTGCGTGCGATGATCGCGCCCCTCGCGATCTCCGCGGCGGGCGCCTGCGGCCGGCGCGTCGCGCCCCATGCCGTCAGCGCTGCGAGGAAGCAAGCAGCGAGGAGGCGGCGGCAATGGCTTGGGCCCCTATGGGCCTCTCGGAAACGGGCCGTGGCGCGCGGCTGGTCGAGGCCGCCAGGCCTGGGGAAGGGGCTGCCCTTCCGCCTCGACCTCGGGCCTCGGGAGTCGGGACGGGGAGGAGTTCCCGTCTTGAGCCAAAATGGCTACGGGGGGGGAGGAGGAGGAGGAGGATGAGGAGGAAGAGGAGGAGGAAGAGGAGGAGGAGGAGGAGGAGGAGGAGAGGAGGACGAGGAGGAGGAGGAGGAGGAGGAGGAGGAGGAGACGGGGAGTGGACGATGAGGGCCAGGATGATGATGAGGATGAGAGGCGGATGAGGAGGAGGAGGAGGAGGAGGAGGAGGAGGACGAGAACGACGAGGACGAGGGGTGGATGGGGAAGGACGGGGAGGAGAAGGATGAGGATGAGGAGGAGGAGGAGAGGAGGAGGAGAGGATGAGGAGGAGGAGGAGGAGGAGGAGGAGGATGAGGAGGAGGAGGAGGAGAGGGGGAGGGGGAGGAGAGGAGGAGGAGAAGAAGAAGGAGGAGGAGAGGAGGAGGAAGAAGAAAAAGAAGAAGAGGAGGAGGAGGAGGACGAGGATGGAGGTGCAAGGGAAGGAGGAGGATGGTGAGGAGGAGGAGGGAGGAGGAGGAGGAGGAAGAGAAGGAGGAGGAGGAAGAATAGGAGGAGGAGGAATACGAATGACAAGACACATAAGAGCATTTGTAATAGTACGAAAAATATGTTTGGCTTCCAGGCGAATATTCATATTAATAAGAAGAGAACGCACATTACTATTACGAGTATTTTAATTAATTGTCTCGAAAATTCAATACTGTGCATAAGCATGCGGATGAGAGCAGCACCATACACAATACGAATCATACTAAGAAGGATGTGGCTACTAGTAGTGCGAATACTATTGCTAATGCTATTGGTAATAACGAATCACTCGGATAACACAGTGAATAATGCGCATTATCTCGTAAGAACAGTAATGCTCAGAATGGTAAGAATACTACGAATACTGAAACCATACAATGCGAATAAAAAATAATACGCAGACGCAGTCGGCTACTATTAACAACCCGAAGGCTATACATATAAGTAGTATTATCGACATGCAGTACCAGTACTAAGACTACGAACCACACTAATACTGGAATAATCATTCGCGGACGACGAAGCATACTACGACTGCTAAGAAGGTTATAGAGTGATATTAATGCTAGCAATGGGAAACCGCATAGCCATGATACTACTACTTCTACGACCAATAAAAAGCGAATGCCACGACTAAAACAAACACTACTATGTCGACGGATATAGCGAAGGATAATACTATTGCAGCGACGAGTGATATTAGTAATACGAATAGTAATAATACTGAAGACGAGACGGCTATTACGGATAATAACAATAATGCCACGACCACTATTTATATTACTATAAATAAGAAAGCCATATTCGTAACACCAGAACTAGGACGAATACCACACGTAACCCGAATACTGACGGTACTAAAATTAAGAATAATAACAGTCGGAGGAGTAGGAGAGCCATGAGGAGGTGGAGGAGGAGGAGGAGGACAATGGGGGACGATGACGAGGAGGAGGAGGAGGAGGAAGACGAGGTGGAGGAGGGAGAGGATGGGGCAAAGTAGGAAGACCAGGAGGAGGAGGAGGAGGAGGATTACGACGGCGAGGAGCAGGAGGAGGAAGAGGTGGGGGAGGAGGAAGAAGAGGAAGAAGAGGAGGAGTAGGAGTAGGAGTCAAGCTAGCCAGCTCGAGCGAGTCAAGCATGGCATGCCCAGTCCCACCCGCCCTCCCACAACATAAGAAGCAAAGCTGGCACAACTGGGGGCCGAAGTCACACCGGCCAGCCGGTTTGGTACAGCTGATGCGGCCGCGATGGCGGTTGCCGACGGGAACTGGCGAGCGCGTGTTGAATGCCGCGCACGCATTGCCAGACGAGTCGAGAATGGCCCGGTACACCGCAGGAAGCCAGAGGTGGCCGGAGGAAGCCCGACGGTCTGACAGGACACCCCAAAGCATTTTTGTGAAAAAGCATTGGGTTTTTGATGTTTTTATGTTGAAATGCTTGCAAACACACGGTGTTCGGTAGGATTCTGACATGAACGCGCGAGTGTGCTCTTTGTGGTATTTTTTGCACAGGATTCGCGGCCTGGGTGCATGACAGAGCATCGCGAGTGCACCGCGCGATGACGTGAAATCGCTGGATTTGACCGAATTCTTAAGATTCCTATGGTTTTCCTATGATTTCAGCAAGAGAGCCCGGGCGGGAAAATTGTACAAGTTTTGTGAAAAAACATTGGGTTTTTGATGTTTTTATGTTGAAATGCTTGCAAACACACGGTGTTCGGTAGGATTCTGACATGAACGCGCGCGTGTGCTCTTTGTGGTATTTTTTGCAATGGATTATCGCCGTGGACGACAGGACGTCCATGTCGAGAGGAAAAAATAAGAAAAATGTTGATTTTGTATTGTTTTTTACAGGTTAGGATGGGACCACCCCGGATGCGGCCCCTATCTGCCGGCCTGAGGGGGGAGTAGGAGTATATTCTAATAAGGAATAAGGATAGGAGGAGGAGTAGGAAGTGAGGAGAGGAGGAGTGAGGAGGAGGAGTGAGGAGGAGGAGGGGAGGAGGAGGAGGAGGGAGGAAGAGGAGGGGGGAGGAGGAGGAGGAGGGAGTGGGGAGGAGAGAGGAGGAGGAGTAGGAAGAGAGGAGGAGGGGGGAGGTGAGAGGGGGGAGGAGAGGGGAGGGGGAGGAGGAGGAGGAGGAGGAGGTGGATGAGAAAGGAGGAAGAGGAGGAAAAGGAGGAGGAGAAGGAGGAGGAAAGGTAGGAGGAGGAGGAGGAGGGCAGAAAAGGAGGAGGATGAGCAGGAGGAGCAGGATGAACAGGAACATGAGGAGGGGGAAGAGGAGCAGGAGGAGCAGGAGGAGGAGGAAGAGGTTGAGGAGGAGGAGGAAGAGGTAGAGGTGGAAGAGAGAGGAGGAAGAGGAGGAAAAGGAGGAGGAGGAGAAAGAGGAGGAGGAGGAAAAGGAGGAGGAGGATTAGGAGGAGCAAGAGGATGAGGATGATGATGATGATGAGGAGGAGGAGGAGGAGGAGGAAGAGGAAGAGGAGCAGTGGGAGGAGGGAGGAACGGAGGGAGGAAGCGAGGGGACGGAACGAGAGAGGGGCGGAAGTCAGGAGGGGGAGAGGGAAGAAAGGGCTTAGTTCGAACAGGTGCTTTGGGCTCAAGCGCAGCCTGCTCTTCTCCGAGGGCGACCAGCTCCTTGACGGTCTTGAGGCGTCACCTCCTCCTTTTTTGCCCTCCACCCCCTCCTCCTGCTCCTCCTCCTTCTCCTCCTCCCTCTCTTTCTCCTTCTCTTTCTCTTCTTTTTCCTCCTCCTCTCCTCCTCCCCCTCCTCCTTCTCCTTCTCTTGCTCTTCCCCCTTCTCCTCCTCTTGCTCCTCCTCCTCCTCCTCCACCTCCTCTTCCTTTTGCCTTACCCATCACTCCGCACTCCTTTGTCCTCCCCTCCTCCTCCCGCCCTCCTGCCCCCGTTTCTCAGAATGCTCCTCTCTCTATCCAAGCCGCCGCTCGTCCTTGTCGTCCTGCTGCTGCTGCTGCTGCTCCTCCTCCTCCTCCTCCTCTTCCTCTGGTCCTCCTCGTCGCCCCTCCCTGATCATTTCCCCCCTGCTGTCTTCCTCTGGTTTTCGGGTCAGCGTTCGACGCGGTTCCGACACCCCCGAAACCTTCCCGACGCGGCGCAGCGGCTGGAGAGCGTCCCGAGGCTGGAGAGACCGCCGAGAAGCCAAGACGACGCACGAAAAGCTTGAACGTCGAGCCTCGAACCGTCGACCCTTCCCGAGGCGGACGATCGGACCGTGTTCGCGGTGTCCGACAGCTCCGGCGACAGCACGTTCGCCATGGTGTGCGCCGCGCTGCAGCAGTTCCCCGACAGCGGGGTGCGGGACGTCACCGTCTGCGCAGAGGCCGCTGGGGATGTTGCCGATGATGTTGGTCTGGTGTTTGTGATGATGATGGTGTGGGTGGTGGTGTTGATGGTGGTCATGCCGATGCTGCTGCAGATGATGCTGACCATGCTGATCATGATGCTGATCATGATGCTGATGACGATGCTGATGATGATACTGATGATGATGATGCTGATCAAGACGATGATGACAATGATGAAGATGATGCTGATGATGATGATGATTATGATGATGATGATGATGATGAGGACAATGCTGATGATGCTGATGATGAGGACGCTGATGATGATGCTCATGAGGAGAAGGAGGAGGAGGAGGAGGAGGAGTACGCCGACGATGACGATGCTGAGGACGATGATGATAATGACGAGGCTGACGATGAAGATGATGATGATGATGATGACGACGATGATGCTGATGACGATGATGATGATGATGCTCATAACGATGATGTTGATGATGATGATGATGATGGTGCTGGTGGTGGTGATGATGATGATGACGATGATGATAATGATGACGATGCTGATGATGCTGATGGTGATGATGATCATGACGACAACGACGATGATGATATGGAGGAGGAGTACGTCGACGAGGATGGCGATGGTGATGATGATGCTGATGATGGCGACGACGATGATGATGGTTATGAGGAAGAGGAGGACTAGAAGAAGGAGTACGACGACGTTGGTGGCGGCGTCGACGACGACGCCGACGACGGTGATGATGATAATGATGATGCCGATGATGATGATGCTAATGATACTGATGATGACGACGACGATGCTGATGAGGATGATGATGCTGTCGATAAGAATGATCATGACGACGATGGTGATGAGGAGGAGGGGCGCGACGACTACGACGACGATCATGATGATGATGGTGCTGATGATAATGATGCTTACAATATCGGGGATCATGATGATGCTGTTGAGGACTTCGATGCCGATGATGCTGATGATGATAATGCTGATTATGCTGATGATCATACTGATGCTGATGCTGCTGATTACGATGATGACGACGACGATGATGATGGCGATGACGAGGATGGTGATGATGCTGATGACGATGGCGATGATGATGACGATGACGTTGATGATGATGATGTTGATGCTACAGCTCATGGTAATGGTGATGATGATGCTGATGATGATGATGATGGTTATGAGAATGATGACGCTGATCACGACGACGATGCTGATGATGATGATGATGATGGTAAGGATGAGGAGGAGGAGGAGGAGTACGACGACGATGATGATTATGCTGATGATGATAATGATACTGAGGATTCTGATGATGATGACGATGACGATGATGATGACGATGATGACGAGGATGACGATGATTTCGACAATGACGAGGACGATACTGATGATGATGATGATGCTGATGGTAATGATGATGGTGCGGATGCTGATGATGCTGATGCTGATGATGCTGATGCTGCCGACGATGATGATGATGATGATGACGAGATGGTGATGATGATACAGATGATGATGATGATGATGATGATGATGATGATGATGATGATGATGATGATGATGATGATGATATCGATGATGATGACGGCAATGGCTATGATGGCGATGAGGAGGAGGAGGAAGACATCGGCGACGACGACGACGACGATGATGATGATGATGATGATGATGCTGCGGATGATAATGATGGTTACGATATCGGGGATCATGATGATGCTGATGATGACTTCGATGACGATGATGCTGATGATGATAATGCTGATTATGCTGATGATCATACTGATGCTGATGCTGCTGATTACAATGATGATGACGACGATGATGATGGCGATGACGATGGTGGTGATGGTGCTGATGACGACGGCGATGATGATGACGATGACGTTGTTGATGATGATGATGATGATGATGATGATGATGTTGATGCTACAGCTCATGGTAATGGTGATGATGATGCTGATGATGATACTGATTAAGATAATGATGACGCCGATCACGACGACGATGCTGATGATGATGATGATGGTAAGGCTGAGGAGGAGGAGTACGACGACGATGATGATTATGCTGATGATGATAATGATACTGAGGATTCTGATGATGATGATGACGATCACGATGATGATGACGATGCTGACGAGGATGACGATGCTTTCGACGATGACGAGGACAATACTGATGATGATGATGCTGATGATGATGATGATGATGCTGATGGTAATGATGATGGTGCGGATGCTGATGATGCTGATGATGCCGATGGTGATGATGCTGATGATGATGATGATGCCGATCATGATGATGATGATGATGATGATGATGATGATGATGATGGTGATGCTGATGATGATGCTTCTGATGATGATGCTGCTGATGATAATTTTGATGACGATGATGCTGATGCTGATGAGGAGGGGGAGGAGGAGGGGCAGGAAGAGACTGAGGAGGAGAAGGAGAAGTGCCACGGCGACGCCGTCGCCGCCAACGACGATGATGATTCTGATGATGAGGATGATGAGGATGATGCTGATGCTGATGATGATGATAAAGCTGATGCTGATGCTGATGGTGATGCTGATGCTGATGCTGATGCTGTTGACGACGTCGACGATACTGATGAGTCAGACGAGCACGAAGGAGGAGGAGGAGGCGTAGGACGACGATAACGATGCCGATGCTGATACTGATGATGGTGATGATGGTGATGCTCATTTCGATGATGCTGATGCCGATGATGATGCTGATGATGATGATCACGCTGCTCGTCATCATCATCATGCTTATGGTGACGATGATGTTGCTGATTATGCTGATGCTGATGCTGCTGATGATGATGATGATGTTGATCATGATGATGTTGATCATGATGATGATGTAAGCAGCTGGTGATGATGATGATGCTGATGATGCCGCTTATGATGACGGAGATGATGATGATGATGATGATGATGATGATGATGATGATGATCATGATCATGATCATGATGCTGTTGACGGTGATGATGATGAGGATGACGATGATGGTGACGATGACGATGACGATGGTGCTGATGATGCTGATGATGATGATGCTGATGATGATGGTGATGCTGCTGATGATGATGCTGATGATGATGATGCTGATGCTGATGCTGATGCTGATGATGATGATGATGATTATGATGATGATGATGATTATGATTATGATGATGATGATGATGATGATGATGATGATGATTCTGATGATGATGATGATGATGATGATGATGATGATGATGAATGATGATATGTATGATGATGATGATATGATGATGATGATGATGGTGATGATGATGATGATGATGATGATGATGATGATGATGATGATGATGATGATGATGATGATGATGATGATGATGATGATGATAAGGCTGTTGATGCTGATGCAGATGTAGATGCAGATGCAGAGGCTGATGACGAGGAGGAGGACGACATGCGGGGAGGAGGGGGGGAGGAGTTCCCCAGCAATGGGGTGTGGGATGTCGCGGTCTGCGCAGTTGCCGTCGAGGGAGGAGGAGGAGGAGGAGGAGGAGGAGGAGGAGGAGGAGGAGGGAGGAGGAGAGAGGAGGAGCATACGGAAGAGCTGGAGAGTGTATGAGGCAGGAGGAGGCACAGAGATGAGGAGGGGGAAGGAGGAGGGGGAAGGGAGGAGGAGGAGGAGGAGGCGGAGGAGGAGGAGGAGGAGGAGGAGGAGGAGGGAGGAGGACGACGAACATGATGAGTGGAAGGATGAAGAGGAAGATGAGGCTGCGGAGGTAGCCACGGAGGAGGAGGAAGAGGAGGAGGAGGAGGAGGAGGAGGAGGAGCAGTAGGCATGGAGACGAGGAGGAGGAGGAGGAGGAGGCCTGCGACGTAGAGGTGCTCTCGCTGGAAGAGATCAACCACATAGTGGATGAGGCCGACGCTGTCGACAGCCTGATTATCTTCAGCTTCGCATCGTCGGGCATCGGCCGCTCTGTGCCACTTCCTCCTCTTCCTCCTCCTTCTCCTCCTCCTCCTCCTTCTCCTCCGCCTCCTCATGCCCCCTTCCTCTCTGCATCCCCCTTCTCGCCCTCCTCCTCCCCCTCCTCTGCGGCCAGTGCCGCTCCTTGTCCTCTTCCTCCCGCCGCTGCTGCTGTTCCTCCTCCTCCTCCTCCTCCTCCTCCTCCTCCTCCTCCTCTTCCTCCTCCTCCTCCTCCTCCTCCTCCTCCTCCGCCCCTCCTCTTCCCGCCCTCCTCCGCCCTCCTCTTCCGCCCTCCTCCTCCTCCTCCTCCTCCTCCTCCTCCTCATCTTCCGCCCTCCTCTCCTCCTCCGCCTCCTCCCTCCTCCGCCGCTCCCTCCTCCTCCCTCCTCCTCCTCCTCCTCCGCCGCCTCCCTCCTCTCCTCCTCCTCCTCCTCCTCCTCCTCCTCCTCCTCCTCCTCCTGACCTCGCCCAGCAGACTTCCCGCGGGGCTGGGCCCAGCCGACGCCGCCGGCCCGCGCCGCGCCGCTGCCTGCCGCTGCCGCCGCGGGCCCCGGGCCTTCCTCCGGGGCCTCTGCCGCGGGGGCGCCTCGGCCTCGGGGGCTGGGCGGCCCGCGGCCGGCGGCGTGGCACGGCCTGGTCCATCCTCGGTGGTTCGAGGATGAGGGAGGGGGTCCTCCTCCTCCTCCTCGTCCTCCTCCTCCTCCTCCTCCTCCTCCCACCTTCCTCCTCCTCCTCCTCCTCCTCCTCCTCCTCCTCCTCCTCCTCCCCTCTCCTCCTCCTCCCTCCTCCTCCTACTCCTCCTCCTCCTCCTCCTCCTCCTCCTCCTCCTCCTCCTCCTCCTCCTCCTCCTCCTCCCTCCCCTCCCCTTCCCTCCTCCTCCTTTTCCCTCCTCCCCCTCCTTTTCCTCCTCCTCCCCCTCCTTTTCCTCCTCCTCCTCTTCCTCCTCCTCCTCCTCCTCCTCCTCCTCCTCCTCCGCCTCCTCCTCCTCCTCCTCCTCCTCCTCCTCCGCCTCCTCCTCCTCCTCCTCTTCCGCCCTCCTCCTCCCCCTCCTCCTCCTCCTCCCGGGTCCCAAAGGGCAGGAAGGGATCCAGTCTGGATCCTCCAAGGGCGGCTGCACACTGTCTGAGGGGCACCTCGTCCTCACGACACCACCCCTCCGGGCCCCATCTTGGAGCTACCGGCATCCGGGGGCAGTGGGCTCGTCCCGCGACGGGTGCCAGAGCCTCGGGCAGGGCACCCGCTCCGCAGGTGCTGCCCCGTACGGTCGAGGCTAAACCAGTACACGCCGGTCGTTGAAGGTAGGTCTACCTCAAGCGCCTGAACCCCACCCTCCCCCTCGGAAATCCTGGGGGGTAGGGGTAGGGTTCGCATGAGGCCCCCTATCGGATGGGGTCTCGGGTCCTCTCGCGTGGCCTCCCCAGTCGGCCCCGACTGCAGTCGTGCGTCGCAGCTGTGCGCGCCCGCGCCGTGCCAGCGCGCGGTCTGCGGGCGCCCGCCCCCGCGCGCGTGGCTGCGCGCGCCCCCGCGCGCGCTGGTCTGCACGACGGAGTCTCTCGCGAACGGCAGCAGCGTTAGGTCGGGCCTGTCCCCCTACAGGGGGATTTTCGACGAAAAATGAAAATTATGCTAACGGGGTTCCCCACATAAAGAGATTAACGGTTCCGTGGGACCCATTTTCTTGATGCCCTCCTCGCTTTGGCGGGGCCCCGTTGGAAGGGGGGAGGGCTACGAAACCTGGCGAAGAGTAATGCTTTCCGCGACCCTCCTCGTTCAAGCGCGGCCTCTCTGGAGGAGTGGAGGGGGGACACGAAACCGTGTAAACAGCATGTTTTCCGATACCCTCCAGGAAGAGGAGGTGGAGGAGGAGGAGGAGGAGGAGGAAGAGGATAAGATGGATGATGGCGAAGAGCAGCAGCAGGAACCGCAGCAGGAGCAGCAGCGGGAGGTTGGTTTGAGTGGTCTCATTTTCCTCGTGAGGTCCGATTCGTGAGGTTGGTCTGAGTGGTCTCATTTCCCTCGTCCAGTCGAGGTTATACAAGAGGGTGGGCGACACGAGTTCGCTAGACGAAAGCACTTGCCGAGGTGTCTGGTAACTACAATTCGAACGCAGACACTGATCGGCCAAGAGCGGTTTAAAAGACTGCCAATAATCTCCCAAACAATGTATCGCTGCATTATGGTTTTGTGCACACGGCGTTAATCTACTAGCCTGACTGTACTCGGGCCGACGCGTGGGGGGGCTTCTCTTAAGCCCACGCGGAGTGTTATTTAATCGCAGCCACTGCAGTGAAGACCGATGGTAGTACGATTCCAAGTCACCTCCACCTGCTGCAACGCAAGCGCCGCTACACCAGCAGACCGAAGCAGCGGGGGCGACCAAATGATGGTTTTGTCTCCCTGGAGAGGTGGGATGCCTCCCTGGGAGTGGTGGGATGGGGCACGAAACCATGTAAATAGTATGGTTTTGCCTCCCTGGAGAGGTGGGATGGGGCACGAAACCCTGTAAATAATATGGTTTTCGGATACCCTCCTCGCTCAGGCGGGGCCTCCCTGCAGGGGTGGGAGGGGCACGAAACCATGTAAATAGTATGGTTTTCCTATACCCTCCTCGCTCAGGCGGGGCCTCCCTGGAGGAGTGGGAGGGGCACGAAACCATGTAAATAGTATGGTTTTCGGATACCCTCCTCGCTCAGGCGGGGCCTCCCTGGAGGTGTGGGAGGGGCACGAAACCATGTAAATAGTATGGTTTTCCGATACCCTCCTCGCTCAGGCGGGGCCTCCCTGGAGGGTGGGAGGGGCACGAAACCATGTAAATAGTATGGTTTTCCGATACCCTCCTCGCTCAGGCGGGGCCTCCCTGGAGGGGTGGGAGGGGCACGAAACCATGTAAATAGTATGGTTTTCCGATACCCTCCTCGCTCAGGCGGGGCCTCCCTGGAGGGGTGGGAGGGGCACGAAACCATGTAAATAGTATGGTATTCCGATACCCTCCTCGCTCAGGCGGGGCCTCCCTGGAGGGGTGGGAGGGGCACGAAACCATGTAAATAGTATGGTATTCCGATACCCTCCTCGCTCAGGCGGGGCCTCCCTGGAGGGGTGGGAGGGGCACGAAACCATGTAAATAGTATGGTATTCCGATACCCTCCTCGCTCAGGCGGGGCCTCCCTGGAGGGGTGGGAGGGGCACGAAACCATGTAAATAGTATGGTATTCCGATACCCTCCTCGCTCAGGCGGGGCCTCCCTGGAGGGGTGGGAGGGGCACGAAACCATGTAAATAGTATGGTATTCCGATACCCTCCTCGCTCAGGCGGGGCCTCCCTGGAGGGGTGGGAGGGGCACGAAACCATGTAAATAGTATGGTATTCCGATACCCTCCTCGCTCAGGCGGGGCCTCCCTGGAGGGGTGGGAGGGGCACGAAACCATGTAAGTAGTATGGTTTTCGGTATGGAGTGGTATGGAATGGTATGGTAGGTATGGTATGGTACGGTATGGTATGATATGGTATGGTATGGTACTGGAGGTATGGTATGGTATGGTACGGTGTGGCATTGGTGTGATATGGTATGGTATGCTATGGTACGCCATGGTATGGTATGGTACGGTATGGTACGTATGGTGTGGTATGGTATGGTATGGTATGGTATGGTATGTGTGGTAGGAACTATGGTATGGTATGGTGTGTGTGGTAGGAATAATATTGTGCTGTATGGAAGATGGAGCGGGAGGTGGGTGGGAAGGAGAGGGTGTTCTGGGAAAACAAGAACCCCACTCAGGATGTGGGGAAATACCCCCCAAAAAATACCCCAAGAAGAACACATAGTCCAAAAATAGTCCCCAGACTATTTTTGGACTATTTTTTGATTATTTGTATGGTTTTTCTTATTTTTCGTCGAAAGTCCCCCTGTAGGGGGACAGGCCCGACTTAACAGTTGCGTCTTCGGACCCACCCACCCGTGCCGTCCCGGCCACGGCGTCGGAGTGGCCGGGGAAGGTGTCGGTCTGGCGGGCGGAGGGTGCACGCCGGTGCCCGCCCAAAGTAGGTATTTTTCTGGATCCTCTCGGATCCCAATCTACTTCACTGGGCGCCCCCTGCTCTTCAGGCGTCGGGCGGTCCCTCTCCTCGTCCCTCCTCCGCAGGGGGGTGGGCGGAGGCCCAATCTGGATCCTCGGATCCCAATCTGTAATTCTGGGTGCCCCCTGCTTCACAAGCGTCGAGCGGTCCCTCTCCTCGTCCCTCCTCTGCAGGGGGGTGGGCAGAGGCCCAATCTGGATCCTCAGATCCTCAGATCCCAATCTGGATCCTCAGATCCTCAGGCGTCGAGCGGTCCCTCCTCGTGCAGGGGGGGTGGGGCGCGGAGGCCCGGTCTGCGCTCGGCGCCTGCCTGTTTTGTTCTGCCGCTGCGCACCTGCCTCGTCCGACCGTCGGCCGAGAGGAGCAGAGCTCTGCGGTCCACCTCTCGGCGCTCGGAGTGGCCGGGGAAAAGGTGTCCGTCTGGCGGGCGGAGGGTGCACGTCGGTCGCCGAAAGTAGGTATTTTTCCGGATCCTCAGATGTCCCAATCTGCTTCTGGGCGCCCCCTGTTCTTCAGGCGTCGAGCGGTCTCTCCTCGTCCCCCCTCTGCAGGCGGGGTGGGCGGACTTGCCCTCCCCTCCCCGCGCTCCCGCTCACCAAGGAGGGTGTCGGGGGGGCGGGCGGCGCGGACGGAGACCGGGAGGGGCGGCGGCGGCGGAGCGGATGATGGATGGTGGATGATGGTGATGTCGGTGGTGATGGTGGTGGTGGTGATGATGCAGGTGATGCTGCTGCTGATGATGATGATGATGATGATGATGATGAGGATGAGGATGAGGATGAGGATGAGGATGAGGATGAGGATGGTGAGGATGATGGTGATGTTGTTGGTGATGATGATGACGATGATGCTGATGTTGTTGATGATGACGACGACGATGATGATGATGCTGATGACGACGCCGCCGACGACGACGCCGACGACGATGATGATGAGGACAATGACGACTTCGACGACGACGCTGACGATGATGCTGATGATGCTGATGATGATGGCATCGTGAAGCTGCTGGTGATGATGATCACGATGATGATTATCACGATGATGATGATGCTGCTGATGATGATGATGATGATGATGATGCTGATGATGCTTATGACGATGATAATTCTGATTACCCATCGGTCGTTGAAAGTAGGTATTTTTGGATTCCCAGATTCCAATCCATTTTAAGCGCCTTCCTACCTCAGTGA
>CAUYUJ010013892.1:367093-372093 GCA_963575745.1 Prorocentrum cordatum | reverse complement strand
TCATAAGGAAGAGGAATGGAGGAGGAGGAGGAGGAGGGGGAGGAGGAGGATAAGTAGGAGGAGGAGGAGGAGGAGGAGATCTACCCAACGGTTTTTCTGTTATGAGTGTGCCCACTGCGATGCCATTGCAACGGCGTGGAGAGCCCATAGAGCATCGCACGTTGAATTAGCAACGCAGTATAATGAACTTGTCTGTGTACCAGACGAGACATGTCAAGCATGTAGACAGACATTTCCCTCCAGGACTTGCGTTTTACGTATATCAGTTCGCAGATTTAACACTGGACGCCTAACGCCCTCCCAAAGTATTGCCACCACGCTCTCTGAGGATGGAGTCGCATGGCCAAGTTAGAGGCTAGCTGGCGAGCGAGAGGAAACAAGTATTCGAACGCGATCAGACCAGCCCTGCGACCTCCAGGGTGGAGGTTCGGAAGGGTGGCTTAGTTTGAACAGATCCCTGAACCGCCTGTTGCGTTCCTACTCTCACCTGAACCTCCCCCTTCGCACCGTTTGCTCCGCACCCGACCGTCCAAGTTGTCGTGCATTTCAGGCTTGCGCTTGCAATCACAGTTTTTCAAACAACGTTCGCCTAGGGCAGGGACCAGTTGATTTGACAGTTCGCTTTTCAGACTGTGATTTGAGTCTGGGCATCTGCAGCTTTTGATTGGCACGATCGCTGGGCTCCTTTATGAGTTGCCACCCTTGACATGGAGGGAGAGGACCTTTGCGAACCAGCGAGTATCCATGGGGAGTGCCGTGGGCCATACAGGTCCAGCGACAACTACTCAACACATATCAATATTGCTCTGCAGGCGATGCCAATGTGTTCAGATGCCTGTCGATGTGAAGTTCCAACCGTCACTGAGTTCGAAGGAAGCGATCAAACCTGGTGCCTCCCACCCGTACTACAGCTCGGAAGGCTACCTGGTGTTGTCACTGCTTATTCCTAGGCGTGAAGGTGTGCGCAACGTAAGTGAACACGCCGAGATCGCACCTAGCAGCATGGCAGGGACACGAGATGTAAATACCAACCAGATCAGTGGCGGCGGCACTCTGGCAGCGGTCAATCGATAAGGTCTGCGAAGAGTTGCCGCAGGAGCTTCTGCAGTTTCGGATGTTGCGCGAGCCGTTTTGTAGCTGGGGTGTGAGATGGAGGTGGCAATGAGGGATGGGGTGGGTAATCAATGACCTCGCCGAGGGCTCGAGGGCAATTCCTGCCTCGTCGACACCGTCGACCTGTCGCCAGGAATGTCCTTGCGTACCCCCTCTGGCCCCCCTTCGTGCCGGTGTGTTGTAGGGGGCGCCAGGGGGGTATGCAAGCAATGCTTGTGGCTCTTGCAGCGTCTTGAGCGGGTTCGAGATGAGGCGGAGAAGGGAATCTGGTATCGGAGGCCTAAAGGTTGACACCAACACCAGTATCGGCGGTGTGCCTCCACCGAGGAAAGGAGATCCCGATCTCGGTGATGGTGGTTGTATTCTGGCTTCAAGGTGACCGAAATATTACCACCAACACCGAAATCTAGGAGCAGCATCCCCTTTGTGGAGGCAGCCCCCTGTGTTGGTGTTGGCGCCCATTTCCAGGCCTCCAGTGGTAGGTTCTGTTGCGAGGCAGGGGCCACGGGCCGAGCCGTCGGCACGGCCAGTTTGGCGTCTCGGAGCCGCGGAGCCACGGCCACTGTTCCTTGGAGGCGGGGGGACGACGACGCCAAGTGCGATTGGAGGATGACGACGTGGAGGTCACCACCCACCAAACCACCCCAACCCAGCCCGAAGGCCTCCATTTGCCCTCCATTTCCAGTGTGGGGGGGTCGGGGAACGATGAGAAAACACGTATGGAACCCGTACCCCCCCCAACCCGAAATTCGGGTCTTCGGGTTGGGTTGGGGTGGTCTGGTAGGTAGCCAGGAGGTGGAGGATGCTCGTCTTGCGATCCCTCTTCCTGGGGTCCTCCTTCAAGCGAACGGCCCGATTGAGCATTATGCCCGATGCACAGACGCACGTGGCAGAGAGGGGCAAGCTCTTTCTGCTCGCGTTTGCATGATGAGGGAACGTGTCGGGGAGGAGATAGGGGGAGGAAGGTTTTTTCGACCACTACTGTACGCGTACGAGGCCCGCTTGCTGCTGTTCTTGTTATCACCGAACACTACGACATCATGCCTGATAGTCAGAGTCAAATCAAGTCCAGGAGCAAGATAAGCAGGATGGGGAAGAGGAGGGGGAGAAGGAGTATGAGGAGAAAGGGAGAACGGGGGGGGGAGAGGAGGCAAACGATGATGAGATGGAGGGACGACGATGCTGGCGACGGCGATGGCGATTGCGTTGGCGAGCGATTGTGGTGACGAGGAAGAACAGGAGGACGAGGAGGAGGAGGAAATTGGAACATGTGGGGTGAGCATGAGCAGTGGGAGGAGGGTGAACGCCACAGGCCCTGACCTGCGGTCTGCCCGGCGCCAACAAAAAGAGAGCAGGAGGAGCAGAGCAGTCTCCAGACCAACGGTGGCCCCGCCGTGGCCTCACGAGTGCCCGCGCAAGGGGCCTCATTGTCGCCCCTCCGGACCCACGGGGGCCCGCACCGTGCTGCCACTTGTCTTGGCATCGCTCGGACGTGTGCCTGTTTTTCTCGGCGAGAACCATCGAGGAACATCCTTGATCATTCGGCGAAAAAACCACGCACGAAACCGAAAGAAAAACAGGGAATGGACGTCCGAGCGACGGCGAGTTGTAGCCTCACGGGTGGCCTCGCTTTAGGCCCCGGCGTCCCGCAAAAAGGCCCCCCCGTGGCCCCACGAGGAGGGCCCCACGAGCGGCCTCGCCGGGCGCGCGCGCGTGGAGACTCGCCCCCCAGAGGCGGAGGAGCAGGAGGAGGACGAGGGAGCAGCAGGGGGGACGAGGGAGCAAGAGGGTGAGGGAGCAGAAGCAGGAGGAGCAGGAGGAGGAGGAGGAGGCGGAGGAGGACGAGGAGGAGGAGGAGGAGGCTGAGGGGGAGGAGGAGGAGGAGGCGGAGGAGGCGGAGGAGGCGGAGCAGGAGGATGTGCATGATGGGGGAGCAGGAGGACGACGGAGCCGGAGCAGGAGGCCCAGGATGGAGCGGGCGACGCTTCCGCGGGCGCCAGCGGAGGCCACGACCTCAACTCGGGCCAGGACTGGCACGAGCGCTGGAGCAAGCTGCCCGTGTGACTGGCGGCGCCTTCTGCGGGCGCGGGCCCCGGGGGCCGCGCCTGGGAGAGGGCGTGCTGGCGCCACGCCGCCCCCGACCCCCTCGCGCTGCGAAGAGGTCGCGACGCGAGGTGTCTCGCTGCCTGCGGCCTCCAGGGGGCCCCTGCCGGGCTCCGGGGCCGCCGAGAAACGACTCGGGATGAAGAACTGGCCCTGGGGAAGGGGTCCATCGGGGGTGGACGGAACCCCCAACAGTGACACGTCGATTAGTGAATTGTCCGTTTTCGGTTCTCGAGAGGGCGCCGTGGCCGTTCTTTTCCAGGCCTGCGCCCGCCAGGTTTGAGCCCCGGGTCGTTTTCACCAAACCACGTTTTACTAAAGGGGAGCAAAAGCAGGAGGAGCAGGAGGAGGAGGAGGAGGAGGAGGAGGAGGAGGACCTCGACGTGGTGACAAAAAACACGGCGTCGGGGGTCAGGGGCTGCAGCGCGCCGGCGGCACCCGTGGGCGGGAAGCCGCTCCCTCGGCGACTGCAGGCGCGGCTGATCAGCAGGTCGACCCTGCCAAATCTCAAGGGTGCCCTTGTGTCCTGTGCCTCCGTATCGTTTGACCGACCCCCATCCCCATCCCCATTCCCATCCCCATCCAGACACCCACCATCTCACCCCATCCAGTCGGGGATAGACCCTTCAAGATCTGGCAGGCACTGCCCAGCTCCCCATCCAGGGGGGTAAGCCGGCCAGTGGGGCCCAGGCCACGCGGGTGGGGACAGGGATCGGTGAAAAGATGCTCAGTGGTTCGCGACTCGTGCCTTCTGCATTCCCATTGCAGTGTGGCCCTCGGAAGGGTCTTGTGTCCTCTCGCGTGTCCTCTCCAATCAGCCCCGACTGTACAGTTGGGCGTGGTCTCGCCGGGGTGTTGCGGCGCCGTTGGGGCTTAGGGGGTCACCAAGGTAGGGGAACACACAGTGGCATAAACATAAAAATTCGGAGGTACGCGCGGAGCTCCGTTTTTTTGTTTTGTTGTTTGTTTTTGTGTTACACATATATATATATATATATACATATGTTTGTATGTTTATGTCGTCAGCGTTTGTTCCCCCACACGTTGTGCCAAGTGTTTGATGAGCCCTCGTCGGGGCACTGCCGAGATCTCCGTCGAGGTCATCGCCTGCCTTCCTGGTGCGCGGGTTGCAAACCACACCCTCTGCAGACCGCACCCTTCGGAGCGCCGACTCCCTCGCGCCGTCTCGTTGGAACGGCGCAAAAAACGGGTTCGTTTGCGCGGACGCTCGCGCGCAAGCTGCCCGCGCACAGTCGCGCGCAGACGCCCTCGCTTCCGGCGCGCACTTCCACGCCGGCGGCCTGCGCGAGCCACTTCGTTGTGTCGCTCGTGTGGCGCGCCTTCAGATCCTGACGGCGCGTCGGCGACTTGGATCCGTCACGTGATGGAGGAGCAGGAGGAGGAAGAGGAGGAGGAGGAGGAGGAGGAGGAGGAGGAGGAGGAGGAGGACATGACGAGGAGGAAGAGGAGCGGGATGCGGCGGGGAGGGGGGAGCTTCGCATCACGTGACGAAGTCCCTCTGCCCATCGCGCTCTTGTTTTCACACCTGGGCGTTTCCGCCCAGAGTCGGGCCCCGCTCTTTTTTCAATAGGTTCGGTGCTTTTCTTGACTGGCGCTAGCTTTCGCCGCAATCGGCGGCCCAGCAGGCTCGGGCCAAGAATCGGCTCCAGCGTCACACTCGATCTGCCAGGAGGAAAGACAGGTCTGCTCCAGATTTCGTAATAAAAGGGAGGGGGTCTGTACCCTCCAAGACAAGCCATTTCAGACTTCCCCCGTGGGAGAGC
>CAUYUJ010013892.1:317093-362093 GCA_963575745.1 Prorocentrum cordatum | reverse complement strand
CATAAGCAAACGCGCTTTTACGTTAAGGCTGAATTTGGGCATTAATACATTGTGACGGCAGCCCGGGTGGGCTATTCGATCCCAGCCGATCAGCCGATCAGCCGATCAGGCGCCTACCAGCCGATCAGCCGATCAGCCGATCAGCCTTATCGGCTGATCGGCTGATCGGCTGATCGGCTGGTCGGCGCCTGATCGGCTGATCGGCTGATCGGCTGGTCGGCGCCTGATCGGCTGATCGGCTGATCGGCTGATCGATCGGCTGATCGACTGATCGGCTGCCGTCCAGTTCCCCTTGAGACATCCTCGCAGCTCCGGGCTCAGAGGTCTCCTGACCCGAGGTGGTCGGGCCAGTCTCGCCTGCGGTGGGAGTAGCGGTAGAAGTCGTAGTCGTTGTCGTTGTCGCAGTGCTTGGGGATATACTAGGGCCTTCTGGGCGATATGTTGGAGGTCTCGGATTCCTTTGCGGGCTCTCCCGGGGCGGTCTTCGGGCCCTCTTGGGGCTCTTTGGGAGGGGTCTGGGAGGTATCTTGGGGCCACCTTTCGGGCGATCGATCACAGATGGGGCGAGCATTTTTCTCCCCCCCCCCGTCGGGGCCACGATCCTCGTGAGGGGTGTCGAGTTTTAGCCATCCCAGGAGTCGAAAAAGACCCCTCCGACCACCCGCGGAAGGACCTCTCCAGGCCCAGGGGGAGGGGGTAGGGGGAGGGGTAAACCCCTCCCCGAAGGGGAAGAAGGGGGTTGAGAACAGAGCGGGCTCTCTAAACCACTCACGCCCAAAGGGCTGGTGGGATTCCGCGCGTGATTTTCCAACTTGAATTCGTTATCCAGAAGCGCAAAACGCTCGCAAAATTTTCAAAATATGTTTTTTTTGATTGTCCTGAACATTGACGCCGCGACACCACTTAACCGACCTCGGGTTTAATGTTTCAGCGCTGCATGTCCAGGAATTGCGTTTTCAACGTTTGGGGCAGGGTTTTCAATGGGTTGCGTTTCTCGGGACAGCCTCGCTCCATCGATCCCAGCGCTTTCGGTTTAAAGGTTTTCCGTTGCTTTCGCTTCTAAGGCCAAGTTGTTGCTTTTGGGAATCGGCGTGCCGAGGCGGTCTTTTAACGCTTTCGGGATACTTTGTACATGGAGCCGGCGGCGCCCGTGGAAGCCCTAGGGCGGGTGCCCGGTCCCTTACGGAAGCTGACGTACTACAGGGCGCGCTTGGTCTTGGGAGTCCTGGCTGCGTCGATTTTTACGAGAATGTTTCGACCGAGGTAGACGTTGTGCTGTTTTGCGCCATGACGTTAACTTCTGGCAGAACGGGATGCACTGTGAATCTGGGTGCCCGGGTTCGCCGGGATCAATCGAACCTGGTCGCATTCGTTTTTGATTCGAATGAGAATGCGTTGAACGGTCCGCGTTTTCATGGCGCGGCGGGAATTTTACACTAACGTTGCGCGCGGCGCAGAGCGCGGTCAGGATCACAAGGTTCAGCGATCGTTTCACCTACATTGCACCACATAGATTGCACCACGTAGGTGGGCACCACATGCGATGCATTACATATTTAGCGGCCTTCGGCACTTCCCGCCACCTTGCCCGAGTTGTGGGTTAGAGGCCTCTTGGATGTTCGTCGGGATGTCGTGGGAAACCTCGCGGGGGCCTCTTGTTCCTCCTCCGTCCTCTTGTTCCTCCTCCGCCTCCTCCTTCTTTTTCTCCTCCTCCTCGCCCTCCCCCTCCTCCCTCCGCCCCCCCTTCCTCTCGTTCCCCGCCGTGGTTTGCTCGCTCGGCCCTTGCGCGGCAACTCGGCCTCATAATCGTTTTCTTGCATTGCTTCTCGAAATCAATTCAGGAACTCCCGGGGCCGCTGGGCCCGATGGCACAATGCGCGGGTTCGTGATCTCCCTGTGGTGTCTCCTGTTGGCGTGGCCTGCTCCCTCTTTGGTTTTGGGCGCTTCTTGGGTCGTCTCGGTATGGGGCTTGGCTGGCCCAGCGGCCTTCATGTCTCGATCCTCCGTCCCCCTCCCTTGCCCTTCCCTGGCGTGGGCGTGTTTCTCGAGATGTCAATTTTGGATGTTTTCGAGAATGCGCGCGGCAGGGACATCTCTCTCTACCCCCCGGCCGACGATGTCCTGAGCGCGTCGGCGTTGCAGGGCGGTTTCGACTGCTTGGCGCCAGGTCGCCGCCGTCGGCAGAGCGCTCAGGCGAGCGAGGGGATGATGATGATGATGAGGAGGAACGATGGGGGGCAGGGCGAGGAGGGGGGGAGACGGAGGCGGGAAGCGATATCGTGGAGGACGGGGTGGAGGAGGCGTTGGAGGGCGAGGAGGTGGAAGGGGGCGGCGGAGGACGAAGAGGCGGCGGCTGCTCAGGGGGGCAGGGGTGGAGGGCGAGGAGGGAGGGCGAGGTGGAGGAAAGGGCAGGGGATGGAAGGGGAGACGCTGCCCCTCCACTGCGCCTGGCCATAGGCTGCCGCTGCGCGGCCAGTTCGGGGCGCCCGTCGTGGTGGCGGGTTTCGGCTTCTTCGAGGCGTCTCGAAGAAGCTCTTGGACAGCTACGAGGCGTTGCGGCGGGCCCACAACCGCAGGCGTCGCGGCGTGCATAAAGAGCGGCGGTAGATTGGGAGGACGGATGGAGTGGATGGTCAGCGGGTGGATGTATGAAGATGAGGTGGGCAGTTGCGGGAGTGGAGAGAGCAGGGGGGGGGGGGGGGGATCGTGCGTTTTGGCCGTGCCAAACCAGCAGGCAGCTTCGCGGCGGCGACCAAGTTGTCAGCGCTGATCGGCTGCTGGGGCGCAGTTGCCAGGCCACTCGGCGCCAGCGCCAGCTCGCGGGCAAGCGACGCCGCCTCGACCGCCAGTGGGACCTCGTTTCCTGCCAGGTGGCGCAGGGGCCAAGGGAGCAAAGCAAGGGGAAAGCCCTTGGTCCAACCCTTGGTGCGTTGGTTTCCTTTCCTCCACCTGGGCCGTCGTTTCGGCGCCGTCTTGTGGGCGGCCATCTTCGCCCGCTTTCGGAGGCAGATTAGTGGGGCATGAGGTCCGTTCCAGGAGGTGCGTGGAGCTGGTCGGAGGAGGACGGGCCCGGGGGGATGGGGGAGATGGGAGGCGGGCAGGAGGGGGATCGGGGGAGGACGGGAGGAGGGCGGGAGGATGATGGAGGAGGATGGATCAGGATTGGCGCAAGAGGGAGATGGGCCGAGATTGAGGCGGACGAGGACGAGGGGTGTTGATCGGTTCCCCCCTCGTTTGCCTTCCAGGCTGCAGCTTATCGTTGCGTGGGCCAGTCAGCCCCAGTGTCTGATCGCACCGGGCAGCTGGACATCGGAATGACTAGGAGACAAGTCGAGCTGATGTCGGCAGTGGCCCGCGTTTCTCATCGAGCTGTCTCTGAGCATATTCGGGCCGCGTTGTCGTCGCCAAGGAGTCGGCTGCAGGGCTTGGTCATCGCAAGAGGGTTCGACGCCACGCCGCGGTTGGTGGCCATGTGTAGGATGGCCACCGTCGTCAGCCCGCACGCGCGGTACCTTGTCGAATTGGACGGCGACTGGAAGTGCGTCTCTTTGGAACGTTTCCGTGAATTGAGACCGCGAGCTGCCACTCCAGAGAGGGGCGTTTTGGAGTTGTTCGCGCAGCAGTGCAGCTTCGACTGGGTGGACGGCGCTGGGATGCATCATTCAGCGGAGCTGCCTCTCCAGCCAGTGTTTCTGCAGGACGGCCGCGGGTCTACTATGTACGAGGCTGTCGATAAGGCGGTTCCCCTGGTGAGTTACAGCAAGCTCGAAGAACTGAACGTCCCCTACATTTTTCTTTCAGAGGTTCCAGATGCGGCGAAGTCCAATGCTCGGCTTCTCGCGCACGTGACGTCACGACTCAAGAACCTTGCTCACATTCTGGAGACGCCCATCCAGATGTGCTTGGTCCACCAAGAGCATCGGGTAATGACATGCGCTTGTAGGGAGGACGATATCATCGGGCACCTCCATTCACATACCGTGCTTCGCAGACAGGTCGGGAACCACAACAAGGTAGTCAGCAGCGTGCGTGCAGTAGTGGAATCGCAGCTCCACTTCAACACCACAGAGCTGCCGCCGCCACGATGGAAACAACACCTGGAGGAACTGTTGCGATGCACCCTAGGCAAGGGCGTCCGCGGCGCCCGGGACGCCGCTGGCGCCGCGTGTTCGGAGGCGAAGGCGGGGTCCAGGGGGGAGGGGTTGGTGGCGTTCCCTCCATTTCCCGCCTTGTCCTTGACCTCCTCCCTCCTCGCCCTCACCTCCTCGTCCTCCTGTGTCTCGCTTCCCTGCCTTCATCTTCCCCTTCGCCTCCCTCGCTCCCGCCCCGCCCCCGCCGTCTTCCGCCCCCTCTCATCCACGCCCCCCTCGCCCGCCCCGTCAGGGCGTGGATGTGATCGAGCGGCGAGTCGGCAAGCTGTTGTCGGGGATCAACGGCGACGTCAGGGACAGTCATATCGTGCATTATATGCTTGGGTGCAATCACTGCAAGACTCGCGACGACGCTATCTCTCACGTAACAGCGTGCCTGGAGGAAGCTATCTTAACAGCTGGGAGTCAGGGGCCGTCAAAAAATCGCTGGGGATTGGTAGACGAAAGCATGTGCCAGCAAGCCCCTGGGATCATGATACATAATATTGCTGCCGCTGCGACTGCAGCGGCGTTCCCGAAAGGAAAGCACGGCGACGGCGATCTCTTGCAGGGCGGTGGCGGCGATTCTTCTCCGGACGATTACCGCAAGTGGTTGAGGGACAAGATTCCACAGGCTTACGCCACATTCACCGACCCCTTGTTCAGCTCACTCGCTAGCGCATTGGGACAAGGTGGTGGCAGGCTGATGGGGCATGGTGGCGGATGAGGATGAGGAGTAAGAGGGGGGCGATGTGGATGACGGGATCCGTCGGAGCCGTTTCGGGGGCGTCTTGGGGCGTCTTGCTGGCCTCTTGGAGGCTACGTGGAGCCTCTTTAGGGTGCGGTGGGGCGCTTCCCTGAGGCCACTTGCTGCGGCAGCCTGCGCACTTTGGGGCTCGTGGCCCAACTCTGTGGCGTTTCTTCCGCCCTTCTCGGGGGCCTCTTGGGCCGCGTTGGGCGGCTCTCGGGCCGTTTGGCGGCCCTCTTGGGCCGTCTTGGGGGCGTCGTGAGGGCCTCTTTGGGCCGCCTGGGAGCGGTCGTTTTCGAGGCCCTCTTGGAGGCCTGCTGGAGATCGCCTGGGGCGTCTTGGGGGTCTCCGGGGGCGCCCTGGCAGCATCTTGAAGCTTCTTGGGCCGCCCAGGAGGCGCCGGGGTGGTCGTCGCGCCCGGGTGCCCCCCAAGGGGTCGGTTGATTTCTCGGTGCAGGGAATCCTTACATAGTAAGGTTTATGTGGTGCAGATGCTTTCGACCATGTTTGCAGGACGCCCGAGCCACTGGCTCTGGTTGAGGCTGCAGCACCTTGACGAGGTTGGAGGAGCACTACTCGATTTATCTTCGCCTACGCAGAGCCCTTTTCTCCATGTCCAGCGAGAGTTATTTGAATTGTTGGCGTTGCCCCCCTCCGAGACCCCTTTAAACATTCTCATGTACCACTTCGGCAAGGATCCCACGCGGGCGAAGCAAACCCAACAGTGGATTCTGCAAATTTGCAGCTCTGTGCATGCTCGACATTACTGGCGGTTTGTCGTGCCGTTTGCAGGCCAGCCTTTCGAGCTATTGAACGCATGCTTGAGCACCCGAGAGGTTCTGCAACGAGCTGTGGATAAGTTTTGGGACGTTCCGACGTGTTGTTTGGAGAAGAAGATGTCTTGTAAGTTCAGGCGGTTGTGGGATGACAAATCGGCCATGATGCGAGACCACACCTTCTGGGAAGCTTTCAGACTATGGGGTCACAAGGCGCGGGCATGCAACATGCACATCGAGCGTTTGCTTGCTCGCATCAAATGCAGCGTCAGGGGCAAAGCGCCGCGCATGGAGAGGGTCTCTTCCAGCGGTTACTTGGCGGAGAGTTTGCGGCTTCACAGGAGATCGGGGGGGGCCGACCCCAGGCATGACAAGGCAGTGGACCTACTGGAGATTGGCGTTCCCTTGGAGAGCGCCCAGCGGGAGTCGATTAAGAAGTTGCCGAACATGGTCAGGCCTTGGATGATGTGCGCCAACGCCCAGAAACGCATGGGGCGCAAGCTGAGCCACCACGAGTTCAGCAAAGAATACGCAGACTTGCCCCAGCGTGAGCATGACTATTGGCAGAACATCGCCAGCATGCAGGCGTCGGCTGCTTCGTCGTCGACGATCGCCGGGGCGGCTTCGTCGTCGTCGTCGCCTAGCGCGTCGGCTAGGCCGCCGGTGGAGGTTTTTGGCATGCCAGGGTTGTCTTCGACTGAATTGCCCTTGCGGGGCGAGTGCTTCGTCGCTGCGAGCGGAGTCTCCAGCGATTCGCCCTTCGCTGCGTGGGGTTACCAGGCGCGAGAGGTGTTCTGCCACAACCTCTTCGTGAAGGGCGCTGGCGAGATCCCTGCCGGCGCCTCTCCTCGGAGGGGGAGGGGGGGGGGGGGGGCAGGGGGGAAGGGGCGGGATGCGGAGGAAGTGGAGGAGGCGGGGGAGGAGGAGCGGGATGGGGGAGTTGGTGGAGGCGGAGGAGCAGGAGGAGGAGGAGGCGGAGGAGGAGCACGCCGCTCTTCGCCCCCTTGCTTCTCCTCCCTCCCCCTCTCCCCCCTCTCCCGCCTCCTTCTCCTCTTTCCTCCTCCCCCTCTTCCCGCCGCCTCGCGCCCCCCCGCGAAGAGTTCAGATCGATTCGCCACGGTCGGCGATGATCGCTCTATCGGCCTTGATCGGTTCGCCCGATCGGCCTGGATCGCATCGGTCATCCGATGGGCCCGCGTTGCTAATGCGGGCCCATCAGATGACCGATACCTGGCTGGGCTAATGCGGCATTAGCCCAGCCATCCTGCCTTGGGCTGCCGAGGCGTTCGGGTATCGCAGGAGCTCTCATGCTCAGAACTTCACTTCGGTGTATGTCGTCACTCCGACAAGAAGCACATGTCATCTTTACTGGCCAGCGGTCTTACCATTTGGCGACATCTCTGGCATAATGATATCGAGTTTCAGTGGGTGTGCATGTCCATCGTTAATGAGAATATGTTCCGTGACTCTGCGTTGCCAGTCCCAACCAGTAGGGGTTATTATTGGTGCGCGCACAACCGCGGTAGTCAACCGCGCATGTCACTGTTCATTGAAGGCGAAATGTGCAGGGGGGTTCCCCAGTTCAAGGTGCTCCCAGAGAAGCGGCTGGAAGTTCTGAATCAGTTTTCGCTCGCGAAGGAGTTGATCCGCCCACTTGGGGACGATCGCAGGCCGCATGCGCTGGTGTTGCAGGCGCTTGCCACTGAACACTTGGGCTCATCGCAACCTGTTAGCTTGCGAGCAGTTGTTGACTTAGAGCCGCCAGCGGTGCTCATGGTCGACGTGGCCAAGGCCCCCTGGGAATGGGCGGGCGTGGGGGGGGCCAGAGGGGTGACGAGGGGGCGGAGGATTGGGGAGGGGGGGTGCGTGGGCAGGGGGTGGAGCAGAAGAGGTGGAGGAGGTTGAGGAGGCGCCAGGACGTGGCGGATGCGTGGATGAAGCAGAGGAGGTCGAGGAGGCAGAGGAGGTTGAGGAGGACATGAGAAGGTGGAGGGCGTCGAGGAGGCGTCACCCCTCTGCGCCCCATCCGAATCTTGCCCGCCCGCTTCCCTGCGCTCGCAGGGGACGTGCGCCGAGATCGAGGACGAGGGCTTCGAGGAGGGCAGCGACATTTTGTTTCCACCTGGTTCCAAGGAGGCGCGTCTGTTCGAGCAGTTTTACAGCGGCTTTCAATGCGTGTCTTCCTTGGACAGTACGCCCATGGGCCTGTCGGCCGCGTCGAAGCTGGAGGGGGAAAAGATACACTGGCCAGATAAAGAGATTGATATTGACAGCATGTCCTGCTCTAGTGGCGAGAGCCACATCGATCGTGAAATTGATTGTATAGCGGGTGCCCTGAAGGCCAAGGCTGTCGGCGCCGCCGATCCAGGTCAGCCACCGCCAGGACCTGGCCCTGGCAGCGACCCAGCCTCCGTTGCCTCTGGCGCTACGGCTGCACCGCCGCCCCCTGCCCCACATGCCGAGCTGCGACCTCGGAGGAGGGTGCAGACGCCATGGATTTATGGTCCTCACACCTTCATGATTTCTCCAGTAGGCAATCCGCAGACCGGGTGGGGGGCCGTCTGCGGACTCCATTCCAATTCGCATTCGCCAGGGCTTCAATGCAAGCGAAACCTAGGCTATCGAGGGAGAGGCGCAGGCGCCCCTGTCCTGAACGATGCAGAGTGTCAGCGCCAGCTCAAACGCTGGCTGATTGCAGGTTTGAAGATACCAGCCAGCGCTGCGAATGGCCAAGAGCAGCACATGCTCGAGCCCATCCGGACTCTGGGTCCACAGACGGACCCTGAAGATCTCGGGCCAGTAATCCCCGCGCCCGCCCAGTGAACTGTTGTGTATCAACCGATGTGGAGAGATGGGTATGTGAGGATGGGAGGGCGTTGGGGTCAGTGTTCGTTGTTGCTTTATGTCGTGTTGTTTCGCTGTGCGCACGAGTAGACGTGCTAGTGTCTGCAGGCTTTGGCGGCGCGGGGCAGCCATCGGAGTCGCAGTTGCTGGGGCGACGATCTGACTCGTCAGACGATGGCTATAGGCCAAGGAGCCATGCGTCCGTCAATTTGCTTCTCGCCCTGCCTGTCCCTGACTCCTCCACTCCGCCCCTGTTATTCAAACCATGTCCCCTCTCCTCCCCCCCCCACATCTCCTCTGCCGCCTACATATCCACCTTGTGCCGCTCCTCCTGCGCCCTCTGCCGCCTACATATCCACCCTCTGCTGCCTGCATATCTCCTCTGCACCTCCTGTCTGTTCTGCGACTGAATTAAGTTCCCGAGTGACTGGCCGCCATCTGGTCACATAGTCAGGTGTTGCTCGATATGACGAAACATCTCGCCGAAGAGGTAGCAATTCATATTCAGCTTACAACTAGCCGGGGCCCGAGGTTCCCCTGCCCCCCGATGCCCCCGGCAGGCCAATAGGATAGGTTTCTGGCACTGAAACCCGAAGCGGCACGGTAGTGCATGCATGCGAGCCCCCAACGCACCCAATGAGCCCCCGAGCCCCGAACCCCGAATTAATGCATACATGCGAGCTACGAGCCACGAATGCATGGAGGCCCCATCCGCTCGTAACGCTCATCATGCTACCACGTGGCGCCGAAGGCGACGCGGCAAACCCCGAAGCCCGTTGCATCGCGCCGACATGGCGCAGTTGGCCCAGGGCCCGTTCGCAACCCGCCCGTCCAGAAACTTTGCGTCGATCTCGTCCCATTGGTTCATTGGTCTGGCGTTGACATGTCCGTTTCAGCCTTTTGTTCAGGCATTGCGTGCGTGGGTCCGACTGTGCTTTTGTTCATTATTCACCACGTAGGTTTCGATGGCTCCTCGGGCTCGCCGTGGCTCACATCATCATGTGCCGGGGGCTGCCGACGCTCTGGGGGCGTGGCAGGAGCGCGAAAGGCAGAGGGTCCAGGGGGCTGTGCCCGCCACCACCCCGACGACGCCAAAGCCGACCAGAGCGCAGACGCACGTGGAGGCGGCGCGCAAGCGTCAGGCGTCAGCGTGCACGGAGGGATCGTTTCCAGATGGCGTGACTGAAAACACCACTCAACAAGCTGAGCGACCCTGCTGGGCGGCACTGGAAGGCCTCGAAGACTGATCCTGAAGACTCGAAGGCGTCAGTTCCAGTGCCCTCAGACCCTCCGAGTGATGCCTTGGTCGACGAAGGTGGCGTGGATCTGAACGCCCTCATGGACAGCGTCTTGGAAGCAGAATGCATCCCACGCAGCAGTCCTGAGTCAACTCTCGTGGCGGGCGAGTCCAAGACAGAAGGCCCTCCTGCCGATGCCACTGACGCTCGCGTTCACCCAGGGCCAGCGCCGCTCGAGCAAGCATCAGCTCGGTTTGCAGTGCCAGCTCCGCTCGATGACTCAGAGCAAGGAGACGCTGTTCGCGCTGAGGACGTGGCATCGGAGGTTATTGCAGAGGCCCCGCCCCCCGAAGCATCACAGGTCGTTCCTCCCGCTGTTCTAGGGGGCGGTCAATCTGATGCTGATCCGGCCGATGCCAAGCCCGATGTAGATGGCCCGGATGGCGAGGCTCTTGGCGTTCATTCAGAAGCTCCAGCCCCCGATGTTGCCGAAGAAGGTTGCGTCCATCAGCTGGGTGCCGCTGACCGTGCCCAAGAGGCTGGTGTCGCTGAGTGTGTCTCAGGTGGGGCCGAGCAATCTGAGGGCGGGTCTGATCTGGCAGAACCTTCAGTTCGTGATGTCGCTGATGCATGTCGTGTCCAGCAGTTGGGGGCCGCTGACCGTGCCCTTGAGGTTGGCGTCGCTGAGCTTGTCAATGTCGGGACCGAGCTATCTATGGCAGCTTCTGATCTGGCAGAAGCTCCAGCTCCTGATGATGGAGGGCGCGTCGAACAGTTGGGGGCAGCTGACTGTGCGGCAACGGCTGGCGTCGCTGAGCTCTTCATTGTTGAAACCGAGCTATCTAAGCGCGCTTCTGATTTGGCAGAAGTCCCAGCTCCTGATGTTGCCGATGGAGGTCGCCTCGAACAGTTGGGGGCAGCTGACCGTGCGGCAACGGCTGGCGTCGTTGAGCTTGTCACTGTTCGACCCGAGCTATCGAAGGGCGCTTCTGATTTGGCAGAAGTCCCAGCTCCTGATGATGCCGATGGAGGTCGCCTCGAACAGTTCGGGGCAGCTGGCCACGTGGCTATGGATGGCGTCGCTGACCTTGTCACAGTTGGGGCCGAGGTCTCTAAGGGCGGCCCTGATGTGGCAGAAGTCCCAGACCCCGATATTGCCGATGGAGGTCGCCTCGAACAGTTGGGCGCAGCTGACCGCGTGGCAGAGGCTGGCGTTGCTGCGATTGTTACTGCTCAATCTAAGGACGTCGGCGATGCCAGCTTGGACCAGGACGCACTGGGACAGATCAAATGAAGGCCAGGTGGAGGAGGAGGAGGCGGAGGAGGGAGGGAAGGGGGAGGAGGGGCAGCACAGGGAGGCGGAGTCGCATCCGTTGGGGATTATCATGAGATCCATTGGGGGTAGCATCCGTTGGGGTGTATCTTGAGTTTCTCTTGGGCCCTTCTTGGGGTATGATGGCAGCCGCCAGGGTCATCTGAGTTGCAGCAGGTCTTGAATTTGGTAACGTTTTACTCCCGCGAGGCTCCGCGGGACCTCGGAGGGGAGCTCCGTGGAGTTCAAGGGCCGTCATGGCCTCTGGGGTTTCTTGGGCCGTCATGGCCGCCGCCGCCGTCGCCAGGTGTAGGTGATGTAGCACCAGGTGTAGATATTCATCTTTCCACTCGTCGTCGTCGTCGGAGTCGGAGTCGGAGTCGGCGTCGGCGTCGGCGTCGGAGTCGTCGTCGTAGTCGTCGTCGTCGTCGTCGTTGTCGTCGTCGTCGTCGCCGCCGCCGCCGCCGTCGCCGCCGCGTAGGTAATGTAGCACCAGGTGTAGATATTCATCATTCCACTCGTCGTCGTCGTCGTCGACGGAGTCGTCGCCGGAGTCGGAGTCGAAGTCCTCGTCGTCGTCGTCGTTGTCGTCGTCGTCGTCGTCGTCGTCGCCCCCGCCATCGCCGCCGTCGTCGCCAGGTTTAGGTAATGTAGCACCAGGTGTAGATATTCATCCCTCCACTCGTCGTCGTATTCGTTGTCGGAGTCGGCGTCGGCGTCGGCGTGGGAGTCGCCGTCGGAGTCGTCGTTGTCGTCGTCGTCGTCGCCGCAGCCGCCGTCGCCGTCGCCGTGGTCGTCGCCAGGTGTTGGTAATGTAGCACCAGGTGTAGGTATTCATCCCTCCACTCGTCGTCGTCGTCGTCGTCGTTGTTGGAGTCGGCGTCGGAGTCGTCGTCGGAGTCGGAGTCGGAGCCGTCGTCGGTGTCGTCGTCGTTTTCGTCGTCGTCGCCGCCGTCGCCGTCGCTGCCGTCGTCGTCAGGTGTAGGTAATGTAGCACCAGGTGTAGATGTTCATCCCTCCACTCGTCGTCGTCGTCGGAGTCGGAGGTGGAGTCGGAGTCGGAGTCGTCGTCGCCGTCGCCATCGTCGTCGTCGCCGCCGCCGCCGCCGTCGTCGTCGCCAGGTGTAGGTCATGTAGCACCAGGTGTAGATATTCATCCGTCCACTCGTCGTCGTCGTCGTCGTCGTTGTCAGAGCCGGCGTCGGAGCCTTCGTCAGGAGCGATTTCCAAGTTGTCTTCCCTGGGGGCTGAATCCTGGGGCCGGCGGTGGCGCGTTCGCGTCGGAAAACACGACGCCCCGCACCTCTTGGGGCCCCTCCTGCGCGCTAGGGGTGTGGAAACTGTGCTTCATTTTCGATGAGATGGGCAGGGTGATGCGTCTGGCGGAGAGATGGAGCACTGAGTGGTTTGCGGGGCCACAGGACATCGAAGCCGCCATGCTCGCTTTGGACATCGCCAGCGTATTCGCGAGTTCCACTGGCATTGTCGCGGCCGAGCAGGAGTCGCCGCCTGCGACGACAGCTGGGCCCGAGACGACAGCTGGGCCCGAGGTGTGGTCAATTCAATCCGATGCATTCGTCGCGCCCCGCGTCGTCCTCGACGTGCCCCCCTCTCGTTCGTAACCAGACGCCCCCAGACCCCAACGCCCCCTGGGTCCGAATCTAATCTGACAGCTGTTTCAAAGCCGCCCCTGCCGACATGGCGACGGCGAGGGGCGTCGCCAAGATTGACTCCGCTCGACGCGCTCGATGGGCCGATCCGAGTTATTGGTCACTGCCTGTCGTAGTTTTTGGTGGGTGGAAATCATTATTGGTTTTGTGGTCCTCCGGACGCCGTCCGGAGGAGGCCTTGCCAAAAAACAGTTGTTGGTTGAGTTTGTTTTTTTGGTTTTCCTTTTTTGGTGTGATGATGTCTCGAGCGAAACGTTTATGGTGGATTTTCCAGGTGAGTTTTTGGTTTCCTCCGGACGGGCCCTCCTCCGAACGGCGTTCAGGGGACAACGTGACCAAAAAAGAGTTTCACGAGCAAAAAACAGACATGAAACGTGGGTGCCGAAGGTCGTGCCGCCAGAGGTCGATGCGCCTGATCCGTTGACGCTCGCGGTCCGCATGATGCATGACCAGCTTCCCGCTCGGTTCCTGTCCTACCTGATGGATGGCATGCGGTCGCGCCCAGACGTGACAGTGGGCACAGGCTCTCGCGTTTTGTCACCCTGGCTTTTGAACGAGATGAGTGAGGGGTCTGGTGAGGACGAGGGCGAGGGCGAAGACGGGTCGCTTCGGGGAGCGAGGACGGCGGGGAGGCATGGCATCATCACATGGAGGAGGGGGGGGGGGATGGGTTTGAAGAGGGCAAGGCGGATCGGGGAGATCAGGGGGGCCAGGGGGATCAGGGCGGTGAGGGAAATCAGGGGGATCACGCGATGAGGAGTACAGGTCCTCCCCCCCCCCCCCCCCCGTGCGTTTTTGCACCCGTTGCCGAGTCAGGCTTCAGCGGATCGGACGTCTTCATGAAGTGCATGGCCGCGCTCTCTGGCGAGTGGGAGCGGCGGTTCGACAAGGTCGTGCGCTTCCGCTCGGTGTTCCAATGCGAACGAGGAGCCGACCAACGCAGGATCGGATCTGGCAACAACTGGCAGGGTGGGGCGACGTAGGCGGAGGAGGAATATGGGGGGGAGGATGGGGGGAGGAGGAGGAGCACCGAGCACATGAAGCGACGTGCCGAGTGAGGACAATGGACGGGATGATACAGACAGCGAAGCCGAGAGAGCGCAGATCGCACACATAGAGATGAGAGCGTGGCCCGCTATGGCCCAGCCGAGGGGTCGTGGCGACGAGGCGCGTTCTCACTCGCGGCGAAGGGGGCCGCGAGCAAACGACATGGAAAAGCCAGCGATTCAGCGCGAGGCGGGGGGGAGATGCCTAAATCAGGCCCCGCTTAAGCGCGAGACCCCCCCCCCGACGGGCTTAAAATCACCAGGTCTCATAGCCTATCGGCATGGGGGGGAGGAGAAGGACGATGATGAGGGAGATGATGATGAGGAGGAGGCGGAGGAGGATGAGAATGATGAGGAGGGGGGTCGAGGAGGAGGAGGAGGAAGCCGGATGAGGAGGAGGAGGAGGGATGGACAGAGCTGCCGCATCCAATCCTGGGTCGCCGAGCGGGCGGGCGGCCTGAACCTCTCGGGTCTTTCTTGAAGTTCCTGGAGCGCTTTTCGGTTCCTTCCGGCCTCCTCTTGGGCCTTCGCGCCCCCCCGTTGAGGTGCTGCCACGAAACGCGAGAGAAACCAGTTTCGGAAACTGGTTTCCCATGCGTTTGTGGCACGAAGCTTCGCGCCTGTTTTGCATCAGCCAATTTTCCTGTGTTTGGGGGCCCCCATTGGCCCATTGGCTTGCAGGTCCCCAGGAGGGGCCTGGGCGGCCCCAACGTGGTGCATCGGGGCCCGAAGTGGCTAACAAGAAACGCGAGGGAAACCTCCAGGGACGGAAGGCGCAGATGGGCCCCGATGGCTGGCCCCAGGAGATCGGGAGGTCCATCGGATGCGACCTGGGGCCGTATCGCATTAGAAAACTATGGAAGCCGCTTGTGCGCTGCGTCGTAGCATGCTGGATCGCGCAAGCTCTGTCGCGGCGTTTGGACCTAGCCCAGGTTTCTGGCCGAGGAGTTCCCGGAGACGACGTTCCTGTTCGAGGATGTGGAGCAGTCGCGTCCTCGGCCTCGCCCGCCCAGCCCCGCTGCGGTTTCACGGGGCGGGTCCAGAGACGTGCAGACTTGACGGCCAGGCATGGGCATTGTGACATTCCTCACGCTTGAACTGAAGCCCAGGCCAGGAGGGGCTTAGTGAATGAGTGTGGAGGCCATCCGGGACGCCACCTCGGCATCGCTCATCGTCGTTCGTCGTCGCCATTGTCGTTATTTCGTAGCCGCGCGCGGCTTCGGAGCCCTGTTTGGGCCCTCTTGGGGCCTTTTTGTAAGCTTGTTGGGGCCATGCTTGGCTTTTCAGATGGCCCCGAGGGCTCCAAGAGGCCCCAAGACCCAAGAGGGTTCGAAGAGGGTCCAAAGCGGGGCCCATGAGGTATGTCCCAGCCGAGCGGCCGCTGGGACATGATTCCTGGGACAGTCTTGGGGTCATCTGAGGATTCTCTTGAATCTTCCTCGGGCTCCTGGTAGGGCCCTAACAGGGCGCACCTAGGGCCGCGGGCGTCATGTCCCAACTCAGCGGCCGCTGGGACATAACTCCAGGGGCCGTCTCGGAGCCTTCTGAGGGCCCTGTTGGAGCGATCTTGGGGCCATCTTGGGCCATATTGGGGCCGTCTGAGGTTATAGTGGAGCCACTGTGGTGTTGTCATTGCCTCCAACAGTCTCAGTAGCCATTTGTGCTTAGGTAAGCTCTTCACGCTTTGCGCGGATCGCCTTCTCGTCGCGTGGGCCCTTCTTTCCCAGTCGGACATTGTTGAAGGTTCCCTTAGACGAACGGACCGCCAGCTTTGTGAGTCGATGAATCCTGGGGCCCCTGGGATCTTCAGAGCCTCAGTAGCGCCCGCGCAAGCTCGGGGGCGCGTTCGGCTATGGGCGCCCTCGGCAACGTCCGACCCCCAATGCCGCCGAAGCGAGTGCAATTGCTGAGGTCGGGCCATGAGGAACGGATGATCAACCGCCTTTCGCTGCAAAACCGCATTCTGCAGCTCCAGATGAAAGGCCACCGCAAGCGCGCTAAAGTGATTCAGACCAGTCAGTCACATATCCAGCGCATCATTTTGAATGCGATGGCTCGCTGCGACGAGATCAACGACGCTACTGGCAGGAAGGTGCAGGACGTCATGCAGAGGTGCAACGTGCGCCAGGCAGCCGGGCAAGAAGCAGCAGCTGGGGGGTGCGCTGGGGCAGCTGCAGGAGCAGCGGGCGACGAAGCAGCAGCCGGGCAAGAAGCAGCCGGGCAAGAAGCAGCTGGGCAAGAAGCAGCCGCAGGAGCAGCAGATGACGCGTCAAGCGACAGCGACGATGCATCAGGCGCAGGAGCACCAGACTTTGATGACGAGGATTCGTTCCACCAGGACAGTTCCGATGACGAGGACAGCCTCTCTGAGCGCGCGCCTCAGCTCGAAGCCTGACTGGTGACAGCCTGCTTGCTGGGTGACAGCCTGCCTGGTGACAGCCTGCCTGGCTGGTGACAGCTTGCCTGCCTGGTAACAGAACAGTCTGCCAGGTGACTTCCCAGGCCGCCGCTCCTGCAGCGCGACTCTGCGGCGCTGCGGCACCTCGGAGTAGAGAAACCTCTCCATTGAAATCTGGATGATGATAGAATGATAGAGAGAGAGATAGAGAGAGAAACAAGGAGAGAGAGAGAGAGAGAGAGAGAGAGAGAGAGAGAGAGAGAGAGAGAGAGAGAGAGAGAGAGAGAGAGAGGAGAGAGAGATGAGAGAGAGAGAGAGAGAGAGAGAGAGAGAGAGAGAGAGAGAGAGCGAGAGAAAAAACAACAACAAGGAAGAGAGAGAGAGAGAGAGAGAGAGAGAGAGAGAGAGAGAGAGAGAGAGAGAGAGAGAGAGACGCATAAGCACACACACACACACATAGAAACAATACAAGAACCATATGATGGGTAGAGAATCGTCTTTCTTCTGCCTCCAGCGGCCTGCAGCGGCTCCCTCCTTTTGCCCTCGTCGCTCCCTCTTCTAGATTCCCCGTCGGAGTCGCCATCGGAGTCGTCGACGTCGTCGTCGTCGTCGTCGTCGTCGTCGCCGCAGCCGCCGTCGCCGTCGCCGCGGTCGTCGCCAGGTGTAGGTAATGTAGCACCAGGTGTAGATATTCATCCCTCCACTCGTCGTCGTCGTCGTCGTCGTCGTTGTTGGAGTCGGCGTCGTCGTCGGCGCGTCGGCGTCGGAGGGGGGGTCGGAGTTGGAGTCGTCGACGTCGTCGCCATCGTCGTCGTCGTCGTCGTCGTCCTCGTCGTCGTCGTCGCCGGAGTCGGCGTCGGAGTCGTTGTCGGGGTCGGAGTCGTCGTCGTTGTCGTCCCTCGGGCCCGCGGCAGTGCCCTCTTGGCTCCGTTTGGGCACTTGCGGCACTTGGGAAGGCTCCGAGAGACGCCCAAGTGGGCGCCCAGAGGGTCGCTGGGTTGGGGCAGAATTCCCGGGCCCCTCCAGGGCCCCTCTTACGGCCCTCTCGGGCCTCTCGTAGGCCCCTGAGAAGGCTCCGAGAGACGCCCAAGAGGGCCCTAAGAGGGGCCCAGGGGGCTCCCGCGTCGACTCCGAGACAGGCACAATTCCTTGGCTCTGGCTCCTGGGGTCTCGATGTCCAGGAATGGCGGCTGCGTCGGGTTTGCTTGACGAGCGTCGCGCGCGCGGCAGCGCCCGCTGGCCGCCCTAAGGTTATCGGAGGCGAGGGCGCTTGACGCGAAGAGCGGCCAGTGGGTCGTGGTCCCTCACGTCAAGGTGTTCGCAGCAGGGTTCAGTTGCGTTACCGCCTCGAACCTCAATTCTTCTACGCGGGGGAACAAGTGCCCGAACCCGTGTCAGAGCGGGGAGGGCGCCATTGGCGAGGCCCGCTCTCGTCTTCCTCGCCCTTTTCGTGCTCCTCGTCCTCCTCGCCCTTCTCGCCCACCCCCTCTTCGCCCCCCCCGGCCCTCCCGCTTGGGCGCGAAGGGGGTTTGAGGGCAGCAGTTGGAGGACGGGTGGTTCAGTCGGTCTGGTTGATGTTGGTAGATCTCCCCTTCGCTAACTAAATGCCAGCAATCGCCCCCCATCGGCGCGCCCCGAAAGCCCCCCCCCCCCCCTCCCTCCATGGTCATTTTCAAAGCCTTTCGCAGAGTTCATAGGGGGTGCGGTTTGCGCAGGACGGTCGAGAATTGGTTTCCCAATGGTCTGAGAACGGCTCTGCTGAGAAGGAGGGGCATAGAAACAGGAGGATGAGGAGGATGAGGGATGAGGGCGCCCTCGTCGTCGTCCTCGTCGTCGTCGTCGTCGTCGTCGCCGTCGCCGCGCCAGCCCCCTCGCGCAGGCTTGGGAGGCGACTGAGAGGTACGTCACCAAGAGCCGCCCACACATCATCATACTCGAAAACCTGACGAAGTTGATGACAGAGATGGTCCCGGGCCAGAAATCGGACGCCGATCACATCGTCGGCGTCCTGACAGGGTTGGGCTACCACGCGCGCGCCTTGGCTCTGGAGGCTCGCGACTCCGGGAGCCCCGTCAGGCGCGCCCGCATGGTGCTCGTCGGCATCAAGATCGGACGCCGAAGGGTTTTCAACGTTTCAGGGCAGTCACTCGAGATAGATGGCCTTTCGGAGGATTCTACCTGTAAGGCCTCGCGGCCAGCGCCGCCGACCCTGGGGGCTTCGGCCCTCGATGGCGCAAGGGGGCGATGGGGGCGATTAGAAATTGCAAAGCGGCTGTGGAGCTAGGGGCATCACGCCACTCGGGGCGCGTTGGCGTCGAACAAAAACCACGCCCCACACCTCTTGGGACAGTGGAAGTGGAGGAGGAGGCGGTGGACGTGGAGGAGGAGGAGACGGTGGAGGAGGCGGAGGAGGAGACGGTGGAGAGGTGGGCGGTGGAGGAGGAGGGGGCGGTGGAGGAGGAGACGGTGGATAGGCAGAGGTGGAAGTTGAGTCCCGCCCCTTGTGGAAGGAGAGTTCGCCAACAACCCCTCGGACATATTCTCGACGGTGGTGCCGTCCGTGAAGATCGGTCCTTTGCCTTTGTCCGCCTTTTTCGACATGTGGGAGATCGAGCTCCTCGCGGACGAGGGCATCCCGCCGAAGAGGAAGAAGTTGAAGGGCACGAGCGACTTCAACATTGACATCTTCAAGCAGGCGAAGTTGGATTACCCTCCAGTGCTGTCGTCGTACCCGGAGGCGCTCCAGGATTGCATGGCTCTCCTCGCCCCCCACGAGGTGGAGGTCGTTGCCTACGCAGAGGAGAAGGACGCTTACCCGCTTGTTAAGGGCACGTGGCAGTTCGTGGACGCGAACGTCAGCTTGTCGTGGCACATAGGCGAGGACTCGAACGGCAAAATCTTCAAGGACGAGCTGCCCACCCTCACCACGCATAGCGTGATCGTTGCCAGGGTGGAGGGTCCAGACGGCCAGAAGTTGTGGAAGGTGATCAAGGGCACACACCTCTTGGGACTCATCGGCTATTTCTCCCCCAAGAAGGAATGGCCCCAGGCTTTGTGCTCGTTGCTTACAGGCAACGCCTTTTCAGGCTTCACCTTCGCGGCCGTGGGATTAGGACTGTTCGTCGCCTTGGGGGGTCGATAAGCACTCACCTGAGGCCCTGGCACGGGGAAGGGGGATAGGAGGACAAGAAGGGAGGTGGGGGGCCGTGACGAGGGCGTGCTAGAGCGAAGTGTTTTGCGTGATAATTCACAGAGCAGCCGCATGGAGGGGCCAGCCGGCTGGAGCCAGCCTAGTTCGCAGAATGCGATGTTCGGCCCACTGCCGAACGTTGGGGCGCGTTCCTTCGTAGCAGGGCTGCCAGGGCGTTTGGCATATGATTAACATATGATTCGCGCCGTTCATCGAGTGAATGGTCGCCTCTGGTCTGTCAGGTTTTGGACCCAGTGTTGTCCTGGTTCTCAGAAAAGCTGCCGCGATGTCGTGCTTGACGACGTCGATCATGCAGCCCAGGCGTCGCGCGCATTCAACCTCCTCACACAGGTTCGTGCTTCGAGCCCCCCCCCCCCCCGCCCCAGCAACAGTGATTCGTGGCGGCGCATGATCGCCCGCAAAAGTCATTACACCAACGATGGCGTTAAAACAAGCTCGTTGCCTAATTGCGCCACGTGACGTCGGGACCTGAAAACGAAGACACCCCTTCCGATGAAGAGATGGCGGCGACCATGGCGCCGACGTTGACGATGACGACGCCAACGACGACGATGACGTCGAAGGGTCCCTGGTCGCTGTGGTATTCGTCGCCATTGCTGTCGTCGTCGCCGTCGCCATGCTCGCAGTCGTCGTCGTCGTCGTCGTCGTTGTCGCCACCGTGGCAGTCGCCGCCGCCGTCTGCATCATCGCAGGCGTAGTTCCGTCGTGGCCACGGCATCGTTGACGTCGTCGTCGGCGTCGTCGTCGTCGGCCAGGCGCCCAGGTCGCGCAGGGTCGCGCCTCGTTCGGCGTGAGTTCAGGATTGGTTCGGCCTGGGCTCGGATGAATTACCCTCGCATTTGAAACGTTTGAATGATTCAGTTTTGGGGAGTGGGGTGGCGGCGGCGTTGCACACCTGGCTCAGCTTCTTTGGGTGGAGGGCTCTCGGCAACCCCATTCGGGCCCCGCGTACCGAACATGGCGCTCGGCACGCAGGCCGCAGGCGATGCGCTTTCGTTCCCGTCTTAGCAGAGGCCTCCGTGATGATTGGATGAGGGCAAGGGGGGGGGCTCACCCGATCGCATTAAGGGGGAAGGGCCCCGGAGGGGCCTGGAGGGCTGCCCAGGGGCCTCGTGGAGCTGGGCGGGGTCAGCCGCCGAGGCTCATGTACGGGCGCGGCGACCCGGGCCGCGCTACTTTCGGCCCCTGGGGAGAGAAGAACGAGTCGAAGATGATTGCCAAGGTATTCAATATGAATCGCAACGAGATCGAAGTTTTGGCAGACGGGCGCGCGTGTCGATTGTGCTTTCGCAAGGACACGGAGCTCGATCACGTGCACGGTGCCCAGCCGCTCTGCTGGGGCTGCCTGCCTTGCGCCACGAACAAGCTGAATAAGGGCAACGTGTGCTTTTACTGCCTCAGGGTGTACGCAGGCCTCCTGGCATCAAACGCTAAAGGAGGGGGCCAGTGGACGCCCAAGTTCGCCCTGTCGGAGGAGGGGGAGGAGGAGGAGGGGGAGGGGGAGGAGGGGGGGGAGGGAGAGGAGGAGGAGGGGGAGGGGGGGGCGTGGGAGGAGGGGGAGGAGGAGGAGGAGGAGGGGGGAAGGTTGGGAGGAGATGAGGAGGGTGGTAACGCGGATGACGAGTCGGGGTGGACGTGGATGCCGGAGGATTACCAGGATAGCGAGCTCCGAGATGACTCCCTCTTCACCCCTATCCTCCACTGGGAGCATGTGTTCCGACGACGGCGTCAAAGTCGAAACAGTTGCATAGGCGCCCTCCAACATTAACATTGGAAAGAGGGGGGATGGCGCGTTGAGACGACGGCGACGACGCCGACGATGCCGACGTTCCCCCCCGCGCAGCCCTGTACGAGCAGAACGGGAAGTACAACTCCATTGCGAAGTTCCAGACAGAGCTTGGCACAGACCGTGAGTTGTGCGTGGCCTTCTACTCGCAGCGCCATGAGGCGGCGTTGCTATTCAACCAGCTCGGGCACAACCGCGACAGCGGGAGCAGGAGCAGCGGGAAGCTCGACTGGGACAAGGTCAAGACCCGGGCCCTCTCTTTCCGCGAGAAGACAGTGGAGACACGCCAGGCGCCCAACAGGATTATGTTGATTGATAACTACCGTCAAGAATTTGGAGACCCATTTACCAATGGGAAAAACCACGCTGTCTTTTTACATTGCGGCTGCGAATGCGTCCGGGTGCCAGGCCAATTGGAATGGTCGGAATCTAACGTGGACGTGCAGGGGGCCAGGTTGGAGGAGGAGCGGTTCTCGTCGGACAGGCAGTTGTTCTCCGGCGAGGTCGAGCGAGGTTTCGAGGCCATGGCAAGTGCTCTCGCAGAGTTCTTCCCAAGGGCTACTGGGGAAGCCATGCAATCCCAATTCGCGCCGCAGCGAGCGGCCTCCTTGGATGTCCCCACGCCATCGCTGCAAGGCTCTTCTTCTGGCAGCGGTGGGGCTACTGGCGCCCCCGACCATGACGATGAGGACTCGCGACCCAGTTTCTTCACGGGACTTGTCTTGGCCCGGAGAGCGCCTGAGGCTGCCGTGCAAGACGCATCTGGAAAGGCTAAAGCGAAGCCGAAGGCGAAGCCTAAGCCAACGCCCTCTGCAAGCCAGCAAAAGCGCCAGCGGCGCCCAGCGGCAATTGAAGATGGCGTTCCGGATCCAGCCCCCGACACTGGCACCGATCCCAAGAAGGGCAGAGGGCAGGGTCGCCCCAGACAGGACCGCAGGGCGGAAGTGCTCGAGGCGTTGATTGAGTACAAGGCGAGTTCGATGGACGAGAAGTACTTCAACAGACAGAACAACAACTTCAGACGCCGCCTGGAGAGGATCGGCTGCGATTTCGTCCAGGAGTTGATGCCCGCTGACGAAGCCGCCAAGCTGCCCGAGACCGCCTGCCTCTCGGTTGACAGCCCTGAGAACCAGTCGATCAAGAAGCAATTTCAAGAGGCAGTCCAGATCTCCAAGGCTTGGGTGAAGAAGCAGGCCTTCGACAGCGACTTCAAAAAAACGCTGGCCAACTCCCTGGTATTCTTGCGGACCCCGCCGGAGGCCAAGCCGCCCTTCCCGTCTTGGATGATGGTGAACTACCTCTCTTCGAACGTTGAGGCCGCCGAGGATGGCAAGGCGCTCTGGGGATACATGTCGACAGAGACTCTCATCGAGCTAGAGTTCACTTCGCAGAGCAGCCAGGAGAATACTATTCGTGACATGGTCAAGATGAAGGTTAGCTTGCTGTGCCAGGGCGACGCTTCCGGCCTGACTGAAAGGTTGCTTCAGATCGCCAAGGAATGCCCCGAAACGTGTTTCATCGACATCCGCAACGACATGCAGGCCCTTCAGTCCGTCCTTTCTATCTTCGGCGAGGCTGTCATGAGTAGTGAGGGCGTGGACGCCATTCAGCAGAACTACGATGGCATCATGAGTGGCAAGTTTTCGCTGAGCTCTTACTTGAGGGAGTGGCCAAAAGGCGACGAGCTCCTGAAGTCGGCGGCTAAATCACTTGAAGGGAAGAAGGCTGGGAACAGCATCGCGGGCAAAGTGCTCGAGAACATCGCGGTAATTACCGATGCTTTTGCAGTGTGCGAGTGCGGTTGCAAGGAAGGCGCGACCATGGGCGCCATGGAGCTTGTTCTCGCCGTTACGTCTGCGACCATCGAGCTTTCGAGTACCATTGGATCTTTGCCCCAGGCTGCCACTGCCTATATGGAGACGGACTCTATGGGCGAGCGCGTGACCATGCTTCTCAAGTGCTTGACGCAGACGTTTATGGATGGCCACGAGGATTGGCTGAGAAGGTTTCAAATCCAGCGGAACTCCGTCGGCCTTCTTTTCCCATCCTTGCGATCTGGTAAGGGGCGAGGGTGGAGGGGGGCGCTCAGGCCAGCGAGGAGTCGCAAGGATGGGAAGGGCGGGCATGGGATAGCGCTGCATTTGACACCGAGGAACTGATCGTGTCATTCAACGAGGCTCTGGAGAAGCATATTCAGGAGAAGCTGTGGGATAAGGAAGTTGTTCTATCAATGGAGCGCCAGTTGCATGATTTGACCAGGGCAATTCTTGCCCTCCCAGAGCGCTGCGAGCTTTTGAGGCGGTACTCTGACAAGGGAATCATGCAGCAGATGCTCGACTGGATCCCCAAGGTGCGCGAAGCCATGAACAATTTGTGCCTCGTCGACCAGGATGCAACAGGCAAGTACTGCTACGCGAGGGCAGTGGTCAAGTTCCTGCGCGAATCCAGTTCCCTTTTCCAAGAGGGCACGGCCATGGGTGACGCGGTCAGTTCGTTCGGCTTGGGCGAGATGATGCCGCGTTTTTTCGACACGTTTGAATCGCACGAGCTTTTCAAGAAGAGCATCACGCTTGCCAAAGATGCGTTGGTGAAGGACCTGGGCGCTTTCAAAGATTTCTTGCGTGATTTCGTTTTCGCCAACTTCCCAGCGGACGGCTTCATGCAGGAGTCGCAGTGGGCCGACGCCGTCTGCCGCGCGGACTGGGGCCCGAAGTCGGTTGGCCTCCTCGTCCCCAAGCCCAAGGTCGGAGAAGGTGTGGAGTTGAGTATTCAGGCAGCTCAATTGTTGGATTCCGCTCTCGCTGGGTGCAGGGTGGTCGATGACCCGTTATTGTGGTTGCAGGCGTGTTGCGTCGCCAAGTCCCTCGCCACGTGGAGGTGCGTTCTACCGTTCATCTTCAAGAAGGGGGCCTGCGAAGTCACCAAGGACGTGATGCACCATTTAGCCGAGGGCAGGCGCTGCTGGGAGGATGTCAAGTTGTTCCTGGAGGACCTCGCGGACCGGCACGTCAAGAGTGGAGGCGAAGAGCCGCCCGAGAACATGGATCGGCGACACAAAGGGGGAAGGGGGATGAAGGGGGGAGGAGGGGGTGGGGGGAGGGGGGGGGGGGGGGAGGGGGGAGGGCGGGTGGAGGGAAGCATGCAGCAGAGCAGGGAGGGAGGGGGAGGGGGAGGGGGTGGATGGGGTTGTGGAGGAGGGGGTGGAGGGGTTGCGGAGGAGGGAGGCTGAGGTTGAGGGAGCACGCGCGCCCGCGCGTGCTCGGGGGAGGGGTGGCGGGGGGGGTGGTGCAGGGCGGAGTAAGGTGGCGGTGGTTGCGGTGGGGGTGGTGGGGGCGGTGGGGCCCGCCGATGCATCGCCGATGCATCGCCGGGTGCGAGGGTGAGGGAGGAGGGGCGGTGGTGGGGGGGGGGGCGGTCTTGGGGCCCCCTCGCCCCCAGGACGTTCGCGAGCCTGCTTTCGGCGTGTTCTTGAGCAAGGCTCTCTCCTCCGAGGGCGCGGTGGAGCACCGCCCCGCTCTGGACGACTTCCCGCACGCCCAGTTGCTTGCCAAGTCGGTTTTCTGGCTGGACACCACTTTGGTCGCCGAGGTCTCCTTGATCAAGAAAACGTTGCAAGACCTCGCGCGGCAGTGCCTTGAGGGGATCCCTGACTACAAGGGTTCCATGGGCAAGTTGATGGACTCGCCCGCCCCGCCCGTGGTCAAGCTCATCCTCACCAATCCCCACTACAAGGACCTTGGCAAGGCGCTGTCGTTGTCGTTGCCGTCTTGGCTGTCGGTGCGCCGCGGTGCTCAGGCCTCCCGGCCAGCGCCCCTGTCCCCATGGGCCCGTGGGCCCCTCTGTCCTCGAGGGCGGCCCGATGGATGATGAGGGCGAAGACAAAGTTCGCGGCGCCAGGGGATGGAGGGGGACGAGGGCGAGGAGGAGGAGGAGGAGGAGGGGGGGAAGAGAGGAGGAGGAGGAGGAGGAGGAGGAGGAGGTGGAAGAGGAGGGGAAGGGAGAGAAAGAGGAGGAGGAAGAGGAAAGAGAGAGAAGGGAGGAGGAGGAGGAAGAGGAGGAGGAGGAGGAGGAGGAGGAGGAAGAGGATGGGGAGGACGAGAAGGACGAGGAGGAAGAGGAGGGGGAGGAGGGGGAGGAGGAGGAGGAGGGGGAGAGTAGAGGAGGAGGGGGAGGAAGAGGAAGATGAAGAGGAGGGGGAGGAGCAGGAGGAGGAGGACGAGGATTCCAGGATTTCACAGGCCAGCGGTGCTCTCAATGCGTACCTGCAGGTCGTGAAGACTTCGCCGTTCTTCAAGAGCAGCGACTTCATGAAGAAGATCGCGGGCGCGGCGGTGGATGCCAGCGTGGCCGTTGGGGTCACTTTCGCAGTTCAACCTGAGCTACGTGATGCCGAAGCTCACAGGCCAGAAGAAGAAAGCCCAGGCGCAGGCGACCATCGAGGACTTGCAAGCCAAAGGCTTGTGGTCCAGCATCCCGAAGTGCCAGTCCCAGGCGCTGGAGGCGGCGGCAGCCTAGAGCAGCCATGCAGTTGGCTTGACTGGCCCCATCGGGCCGCGTGCGAGCCCTGCCCGCCTCTCCCCCGCCCCGGGCCCTCGACCTCCCGCCCCTTCTTTGGGCGCGGTTCACGCGTGGCTACGTTTTTTCTGTCGCGGGGTCGATTTTCTCCAGTTGTCTGTGGAAGTCCCACCTTTGCGAAGGCGGGCAGCATTGGGAGACGGCGGAGGAGTGACAGGAGAAGGAGATGGGGAGACCAGCATGAGGCGGAGGAACAAGATGGATAGGAGAATGGAGTTGGGGGCTGGCGGTAGCACGAGGATGGGATGATGGTGGAGAGGGGGTGATCTTTGCGCTCGAAGCGGACGTAGGTAGTGCTTTGGTATGTTCGGCACTGCGCGGCAGTGCGGTCAGCGCTTGGCGGCTTGCCTTGCTTTCGCCCGTTCCTCGATGCCCCCCCTCCCCCACATCGGGTCGCCTCCCGCCTTGCGCGGGCACGGTATTCGACGTTTCTGCTTTCTGTTGTTAGACCTCGTTCCGGAGCCTGCGGGCTTGAGAGATCGTGGCGCAGACGAGCCCTCCCGTCTCCCATCTCTGGCCCGTCTTCGTCTCATCAGGGCCATCATCATCGTATGGGCGGGATTCGCTTTGCGCCTGGCACCTTTGACAACCCCTGGGCCACGCCACTCGGGCCCAGGGCCGAAATGGGGTCGAGGGGCGCGCACTCGCCATATTCGCTCTCTCATTCGCCCCTCTCGTCTTCAGCCGCGCCATTGTCATGCCTCGTGGTTCCTCCCATTCTCGTCATCATCATCCTGCGTCCTCGTCACCGTCGCCGGGGCCATGTGCGCCAGATTGGCTCTGTATTCGTCGAGCGCCGCGTCTGGTAACAGATGGGCCCCCCCCTCCTCCTGCTATTGCTCCTCATCCTCATCCTTCTTTCCCCCTCCTCCTCCTCCCCCTTCCTCCTCCCTCTCCCTCCCCTTCTCCCTCTCCTCCTCCTCATTGTCCTCCTCTGGGCCGTTTCGGATGGGGCGTGGCTGTGCATGCGCATGTCCCCGCTCAGACGTGCTTAGCGCAAGTGCGTCTAATGTTTGGAATATTTGGTATACCCATTCTTTTTTGGCGATGTTTTTTTTTTTTTTTTTTTTTTTTTTTTTTTTTTTTTTTTTTTTTTTTTTTTTTTTTTTTTTTTTTTTGTTTTTTTTTTTGTGGCTTTTTTGGTAATTTCTAGTTCGGGCAGCCTCGGTGAGATTCCGAGCAGCTCAACGCATTTTTCGCGCCCATCTACAGGCCTGCCCCTCTACAGGGGGAATATTCGGAAATCGATGAAATCGTCGGGGGATTATTGTTTGCCACTTTGGAGCATTTGTAGATTTATTTTTATGTTTTGCCCCGTATCCTCATGTAGGGGGACACGCGCGACTGAATGGCGCCGGCAAGGGCCCAGCTCTCAAGATGGAGGAGACGATTCTCACAGGCGCCAGCGCGGGATTCAAGCCTTGGTTCCAGCAGCAGAGAACGGCGCAGGATGGCCGCTTCGAGACGCCGCATGCGATGCTCGAGGCTCACGCGGCGGCCGCCGCCAATCTTGCCCGCCCTCGCCCTGCTGTTCCTGAGGGCGATGGCGCGGACCTCGACGACGACGATGAATTCGACAAGCTCGGCAAGGCCACCGCCGAGGGCAGCGATGCCTGCGGGGCAGCGGCAGGCGAAGGTGCAGGCCCGCAGCAAGCTGAAATGTTTGGTGCTTCCAAGAGGAACCTTGCCGAGCAGCTTGCGATCATGGCCTGGGAAGGGAAGCGGGGGTAGTGAGGAGCTCGACATCTGCCTCCTGAGCAGCGCGCCTGCTCCTTGCATCCTGCGCGTAGCGCTGCGCCAACAGGTTCGTGCGTCGTGGCCGTCGGCGCTGATGGCGACGCGCAAGATTGGTCGGTGCCGCCGCCGCCGCGACAGCAGCGCAGTCGACCTTTCTGAGCGAACAGTATTGTTGATTTGGAGTGGCCTGCGCTCGACTTCTCGGTGCCAGCGGCCAGGTCCGAGCTCACTTTTCAGGACTCCGGGCTCGATCCGATGGCATCGCCTCGCGCGAGTAGGACGCCCTCTTCGGGCGCCGCGTTAGCTGTGAGTTCTACCGGGCCGTGCAGACGACCAGCGCGATCTTCGTCAGAGGGGATCGGGGGCGCCCCTGACGTTGTCGCCTTGGCGTGCGCAAGCAGCGTGACGGGCGAGCCCCCCTCGCCCCCGCACTGCGCGGGATCGGGTGGCCGAAATACTAAAGGTCAGGATCGAAAGGCGCGCGATCGGCGTGCTCTCTCACAACTTCGCGCAGCTGATACCCGGGGGCCTCACGGAGGGCGCAGGCTCCGTGACGGCGACGACGTGCCTTGTGAGCGCGTTGCTGTACAGTTGCAGCCCCTCCCTGCAGTTTCCGCCGCGTCGTCGGGCACGGGGCCTCCAGCTCCCGCCAGGACTAGGGCGGTGAGAGCCAGAATCATACGTTGGGGCTTCCTTCCGTGCAGTTCCAACTGTTCGAGCTCCTGGGGAACTGCGGTGGCGTGGCGGTTGGACAAGGGCCTCGCCGGGCCTGGGCCGCAGTTCTTTCGCGGGGCAGGAGGCGAGGTTATTCGACTCAGGGATCACCTCTGAGCATGTTCGAGCCATCGGGGCCAAAGGCATTGCGGCTGATTTTTGCCCCGCGCTTCCCGCGGGGGACAGCGCGCCGGCAAACTCTGCTGGGGTGCTCGCTGGAGGTCTTCGCTACATCGACCAACGCGCTCGCCCCCCAAGCCTTCGCGCGGGGCCCCGAGGTGTCGGGCAAGATCCTCACTGGGCGCGCGCGCGGTGGTGCTCGGGGGCCCCCCGCGGACCTCCGTCGACCTCCACCGCTCGGCGGGCGCGCGCGGCCACAGTGCTGAGTTTCCGGCCTCCCGGGGGCGCCGCCTGGAGGGCGCCGCGGCGCCGTGGACCATCGGGCGCGATGCCGACATGGACCCGGAGAGCGAGGGCCTCGGGGGCTGGTGCTCCAGCAATGGGGCGGCGGTGGTCTATTCGATCGTGTCCGCGTGCGCCTCGGGTTTGGGTGCCGATCTGATTTCTTCATCTCGTCTGAAGGCCTCCTGTCCTGCGTGTGCGAGATCAGCGCGATGCATGGCGCGCCCGCTCCGCCCCGCTCCCCTGTCGAGCTTTAGCCGATGGGGGCGTCGTTGAGCACCCCTATTCACGTCGGGTGCGTCTGGAAGAAGTTCCCCGCTAAGATGCCCGCTGGATGCCCGCGTGCACCTGCGGATGCGACTTGGGGCTGGGAAGTGGGCAGCAACGCGGGCCTGGACTGCGTGGCGACTTGGGGCCAGCGGGTGGCCCATTCGGAACTTAAATGGCGTAGGGCGTTCGACGTATCTGGGGGGCAACGACGGGGGCATGCGGGTAGAAGTGGAAGTTTTTGTCGGCGTGCTCTCTCCCCAGAGGTCATCCTGAGGCCACTCCTCAGCAACGGGCGCGGCGCTCCCTCGTCCCCCCTGCCGAGCAAGGCCCAGCGGCGCAAAGCTCGGTTTCGCGTGGCCGCTTTGGACGGAAGTCCGAGACGGCCCGCTGAGATGGGCGCGTCGCTGCTGTTGCCTCAGTTTTTAGTCGCGGCCCCTTCGATGGCCGACCTGATCGGGGACATCCTTGCCGCTGACGGTCGCGGGGTCGGGCGCGCGTTGCCCGGCTGCTGGTCGACTCGCGGCGCTCTCGCTGCCGCGGCCCCCCCGCGCTCGACGGTCGGGGTGGAAGTCTCTGGCCCAACGGGCAGTCGCAGATGGAGGTATGTCAGCCCGCGCCTACGCCAGGGACAAGAATATAGCCATGGGCCCGTTGGCCGAGGACGGCCGGGACCTCTGGGGGGGCCAGGGGGCGCCGCTCTCTCGGGCGATCGGGGCCGCCTGCGGCAGAATCGCAAGAGGGGCCTCGCGGAGGCCCGAGTTCAGGCGTCGCCCGATGCGCCTTCCTTCTCGGGGCCCACGGCGCAGGAGCTCAGATGGGCTTCGGGTGGGTTCCAGCTCGGCAGTGGATTGGGCGCAGACTGCGGGAACCCGTTATCTCGGTCGCATCTCCCCGGGGTGTTTCCCGAGAGGCTGATGTGCGGCATTCTCGCTTGGGGGCGCGACCCGTGGCAAATTCCCGCGACATCTTTCTTGCCGTCATGGTCTTGATGGGCAAACCCGAAGGTGCTGGACTGCGCGCGCCGGCACTTATTCGGCCCCTGTTCCGTGCTTGGAAAATGCGCCACCGCGCCCCCTTCTTTCGGTGGCCGGAAGACATGGGGCGCGATCGCGCCGGGTGGCAGCATGCCATGCTTGACGAATATGATCGGCAAAAAGGCTTTGCAGTTCCCACCCTCTGCGCCGACCATGGGAAGTTGTTCGAGCTAGTGGCCCCTGGCATTCTCTTCGACGAGGCACCGGGAAGCGGTTTTCACCCTGGTCTTACATGCTGTGCCTAATGTTTGCGCGCTGGACTAAGAGCCCCCTCGTTTGCCGGAGCGCGCTCTGGCGTGTTCTTGGCCGCGGGCGCTTATCTGGCGGACTGTCGTCTCGCCGCGTCGTTCGCCGAGGTGGTGCTGTGCAGGCTCTTGCGCTGGCTGTCCCGCGCCTTCCCCTCTCTTCGCATCCGCGGCGCGGTGGGTGACATTTCGCTCTAGATGCTAGGCGCGTCGCGCAGCGCCATCGACGGCCCCGGGGCAGGCAGGCGTCGATTGGGAGAAAGGGGTTTGATGAGCTCCATCTGAGGATGTTTGTTGAAGACCAACTTCGTTGCATCTTGCAAGGAGATCCTCGCCGGCTTCAATTGTAAGTGCAAGTCCCTTCAGTTCTCCAGCGCGATCTCGGTTGGGCCCATGGGGCGTGGCACAGTGGCCTGCAGGTTTTTTTTCTGTGGCTGGGGGGGGGGGGGGGCGGCGGCGCTCGGGGGGCTCGGGTAGGCGGCGCGGAGTGGTGGGGGGCTGGGGATGCAAAAGCTGGCTGGGACCCACGTCGCTGGAACACATGGGGCTGGGCCTCAAGCTGGAGCTCTTCGGGGCGCGGCGGTTGCTGGGCTCGCTGGGCTGCGGGCGCGCGCGCTGCGCGTGGCGGCCGACGAGGGCGCGGGCAAGTCCAAGGCTGGAGCTCTTGCCTCTGTCAAGCTGCGCTCGCGCCCTGAAGGGGCGGGGGCGGGGCGGGCCCCTGCGTTTTTTGTTGCTGCGCCGGCGTGGGCGACCATTATGCCGAAGCTGTTTGGAGTGGCTCGCCCTCGCTGGATGTGGTCCATCCCGTCTCCAAGGCTGCCGTTGGCGAGATGGGCCGCGCGCGGACTCCCTGGGCGGTGGCGACTCTGGGTGCGCCCGCGAGAAGGCAGGGCCCTAGGTTTGCCCGCGAGAAGGCAGTGAGGTGACCCCGCGCGCATATCCTGCGCGCGTCCGGTCGTTGACCCTGGCCGAGATCGCCCGGGCCCCCGAGTCGGCGCGTTCGCCGAGCCTCCGCCCATTTGTCGGTCGCGTCTGGTGCCGCCCTGGGCTCCGGCAGGGGGCCAATCACATGGTGGGCAGCTCGCGTGGAATTGCGCGGCAGCGACGTCACCTGAGCAGCGTCGGCAATGCTTCTCTTTGGAGGCCCGGGCCCAGGAGCGTTTGCGCGAGCGCCGATTCAGAGATATAGGGCGGCGTCAGATTTGCAGGGCGCCCTCAGGAACGCCCATCCACAGGCGATTTGAAGCTCTTGCCTCCGCCGCCGACAGGGGGGATTTTCTCCCGAGGCAGGTCGGCCAGGCAGGGGGGGGGGGGCGTGAAGCGCCGGCGCCAGGGCGCGGGGCAGTTCGCGGTTGTTCCGCCCGATCCGAGAGAGCTGACGGCCCCGTCCTGATTGCCAGCCAGTGTAATATATTCATTGGTCTAACAGGCCTGCCAGCGGTCAGCTCTAGTTATTTTCTCCAGCGATGGATCGGCCTCGGCCCCATCTCGGCTAGGTTCCGTTGAGCCGGATGGCCCGTGCGTCAAGTTTACGTGCGCGGCGAATGAATCTCCGCTGCGCACGGCGTCGCGCCGGTAGAGCGCGGGCCCGGGCAGCGGGCCCGCGATGGCGAGGATTTCGCGCATCTGTCGACGGTGTCGGCAGTCGATTTGATGAGCTTGTTGCTTCGCAAGAGGCCATCTGTCTTTTGGGGGTGGTCTACCAGGACGTTCTCACGGCCCAAAGAGGTTGGTCCGGCGTTGCGGGATTCCCCAAAGAGGGCTCTGAAGGCCCCGAAGGCGCGAAGCCTCCACCCAAGGAAAGGCCATCCAGGATAGCCCGTCGCCTGCGAGAGAAATACATGCACGATCTAGCCGTCGTGGTGTTCGTGCGGCTCTCGTTAGTTTCCGCGTTCCATTGTTCTTGGACTCTGCCTCAGTGCCAGGGCCAGCCCGGTCGTTCACTGAGGCTAAGGTGCTGATATTGTTGCAGGGTCACGACCTCGCGATAGTGAAGGTGCGGGGCGGGGCGGGGCGGGGGCGCGGGCGGGCTGGAGTGGTTGTGTGATGTCTTGGTTGAGGTGCGGCGGATGCGCTTTTGGGGGGCTCGACGGCTCGCGCCGAGCATCCCCGGGCGTGCCGCGCACCCGTGAGGTTGCTCAGGGGTCTCTCTCCGAGCTGTGCCAAGCTGTGCCGCGGCTGGACTGCTTCCGAACCTCGGGCGCCCGCTCCAGCCGACCTCCTGTGCCTTCTGCGCGCTGCTACGATGGGGCTATTGGCCCCGGGGGAAGTGGCCCGCGACCGTGCCTGAGCCGACCCGACTTGGGGTGAGCGGTGGACCGCCCCCCAGCTGCTCACCAGGTTTGGTCTGAACCTGGCGCATGTGCCAGGGCAGCCTCCGTCCGATTGCTCGGACTAGGCCAGTTTTTGTTGTTGGGGGTGTCCGGCATCGACAGGCGCGTCCAATGGGAATAATACTTGGAGGGGCGACCGTGTATTGCTGATGCCCCGGGGGGTTAGGCGTGCTCTGTCGGTTCAAGTGGAGCACGTGGGCTCTCCCATCCTTGGAAGCAGTGATCTTCCTAAGGTTGGGTGGACAAACCTCACGATGGAGGAGGAACGGGGACGAAGGGTCGGGGCGGGGAGGAGAAACGGAAGAGGGGGGAGAGGGAGGAGATCGCAACAAGTGGGACGGCGGGCCCGGGCCCCGGGGCCGCACGTGCCTGGCGAAAGTGGGCGGCGCCGCGCGCGGGCGGGGCAGGGGCGGCGGGGCGACTGCCCCCCTGGTGCGGATCAGAGGGGCTCCCGTCTGGAAACGAGGGCGGGCGGCGGTGATCAGACCTTTCGGGGGCCCGTCTGGCATTCGCGCCTCGGCGCCCAGGGCAGAGCGGCGCCGCCGTGGGGCAGCCCCCGCAGCGGCCCAGGAGGAGCAGACGACAAAGCGGGCGCCAGCAATTCACGAGGCCCGACGAGAGGGGCTAGCACTGATGCGCCGCCTTTTGAGCGCCAGGGAAGGCTTGGAGGTTGCCGTGGACCCCCATGGCCGCACCAGGCCGGAAAATCGATGGCAGGCCGCTCCACGCCTCTTGCGCACGGTGGAAACCTGGCGATCAGCGGCGCTGGTTGTGCCTGGATCTGGTGGGGAGAGGTCGCCGGCCCCTTGGTTGGCTGGTGGGGCGTTAGTATGCTGGCGGCGAGAGTTGTCTGGCAGCCCCCTCGTTGCCGGCCGCCAGCCGCAGTGAGGTGCTGCGTGATGAAAGCTTGTCTGCGGTCCGTGCGTTGCGCGATGCCGCTGGCGCGGCGGCCGTCGCCCCCGGCCTCTCGACCGGCCGACTGGGTGGGGGAAGGCGTTGAGCCGAGAGTGGTGGGTTGCCGTCGCGCTGTGCCGTCTCGCCCAGGTGGCCTTCGGCGGCATCGGTTTTTTCCGAGGGGGTGGCGCTGTGAAAGGAATTCGGGGTCGTCGCTGGCTTTCGTCGAGGGAGGTCCCGAGCCCTAATCAGCAGGTCGAAGTCATCAGCTTCGAAGTCGTCCGCGGTGGGGGGGCGTGTAGGGTTCATCCAGTTCGTCGAAGAGGTCGGGGCCTGGTGGCCTGGCCATCGGAGGTGGTCCTCCTTGTGCGTCTGTGCCCCGCCCTCCCTGTCTGGCGGTGCGCGCGCTGGGTTCCGTTTTCTTGGAGAGCTCAGACCTGGCGCGCTCTGCTCTCCCGCGGGGCAGCGGGGGCGCGCGGCGTCGCTGGTCGTGCATGGCGAGACGGCCGCGCTGTGGAGTGCCGCGGTAGATTTCTGGCGCCGTCCCACATCGTCGACCGCGTTTGCGCGATACTTCAAAGCCTCGCCGCAGCGACAGCGAGTTCGTCGACGTAGCGCCCGATACCTTCAGCGATGGGCGTGATGCGGCCTTTGTTGAGGCCCTGCTCCCCATGGCGACTTTCGGCCCTCTGGGATTCGAACAGGTCCTGTTTCGCAAGAAGCACCCGATGTGGATTTTCTGCGAAGGGTCCGGCTGCCGTTGGGATCTGGCAGCATACGTTTCGGGTTTACCACCAGATCGTTGGGTGCAGAGAGCCTTGCATTGGACGCCGTCGGGATCACGCTCACAGGGTCGTCCTCTTCTGTCATGGGACGCGAAGCTATCCTCGTTCTGCCGGGCGAACCACATCGGACCGTGGCAAGAAGCTGCACAATATTACTCAGCATGGGTGGATATGACAGAAGATTTCCTGAACTTCTGCACGTCGACGTGAGCAGGCGCGATGCTTCCTTTGCGCACCAGGCCTGAATAGTGACTGGCATTTGATATTTTTCCCTCGCGCCCTATATGGGCCCGCCCTCGTGCGAGCGGGGTGGCTTGACTTGACTTGGGTCCGGCTGCCGCCCCGCGCGCTGCGGTGGTTTGCCCTTGTGGAGGTGTGCGAAACCGTCGACGACCGCTCGGTTGTCAACGAAGACGTGGAGCGGTCGTTCCGTCGTTTCGACGTGGTGTAGCATGGCGAGGCGTTCCGTCCGTTGCGCGGGATGTGCCAGGCAGTGCAAACGGGGGCCGAGTGGTTCAGCCAGTACTCACGACCGTCACACACGCCAAAGCCCGCCCTGCCCAGGAGTGGGCGGGCCTGTTTGGAGCAGGCCCCGTCGGTCGCGGCGTAGGCCCGTCGGGTGCCGTGGTCGTCGGTGCACTCTTGGCAGGCATCATCGTCCGCGCCGTCCTGGGGCGGTCTCGGGATGGGCTGTGGGAGCTCGCCCTCCGCCAGAGCTACCTGGAGGTCGAGCAGGGTGGGGGCTTCCTCTCAGAGGCCGCAGTGGCTGGTCTGTGGCGGGAGATCATGCCAGTGTTGATCGGTGATCGTGGCCTCGAGGGCGGTCTTTTGGGTCGCCCAGAAAAGACCTCTCCCGACAGTGTGATCCTGGGCTTCTTCTTCTTCTTCTTCTTCTTCTTTTTCTTCTTCTTCTTGGTCGCGCCATCTGCGCAGGGGGGAGTCCGCCGAGATGCCGGCCCGGACTTTCCTCTGCTGGGTGTGCCCACCCCCGCAGAGGTGGTTCCAGAGGAGGCAGATTTGCCATGCTGTGCATGTGGCATTGCCAGTGGTCCTGAGGATCCAGGTGAAGGACGAATGGTCGAGGCCCTGCTTGATTGCGGCAGCGGCTCCAAGATCGTGCCTGGTGGTTGTGATGCGTCGGGGGAATGGCGCCAGGGGGAAGCTCTCCGCTGCGTAGCCCAGAGCACGTGCGCGAAGAGACCAGCTGGCAGCTGGAGCCGGGAGAGGCGGGTGCCCCCATCGTCGCACATGGTGGCACATTCGGGCCATGACCATTCGAGTTGGGCATCGGTTTGCCAAACTCTGCTGACAACAGGTCCCCCCCGTTGGAATGTTTGCGCGTGGTTGTGGAGCGATTCGGCTCTCGCGTTGAGGCTGGTGTCTCTCCGCGCTTGCCTTCTCAGCCCAAGCGGCGCTCCCCCGTGGGTGACGGTGCCGAGCGTGGCTGGGGGGGCGCTAGGGCGTAGGGCGCCCAGTGTGAGATCCATGATCGCCCTTGGGGGCTTGGATACCCGTGCCTGTGGTGCGCATGTTAGCCACGTTGGAATGGACCGATCGAGCTCTCAGTTGGGTGCCTTCACGGAGACGCCCGATTCGTGGGAGGCGCTCGATGGTTTTTTTCGTTCCAGCGTCGGCAGCGGCTTCGAGATTGATGATTGGGCCCTCGCCATCTGGCGCCACGTTGATATAGCCCCGACCAGCTTTACCAGGTGGTGGGTTTTGAGTGCGAGGGGGAGGACGGCGACTTGGCGGTTAAGCTCGTCGCCTACGGTCCGTCCCCCGCCTTTGCCCGGGTGAGTGTTCTGACCCGGCAGTTTGTCAAACAGAACTGTTGGGTCAGGAGAGGCTTGCACTTCCACAGCCGGGGGGTGCTGCGGGGCTGCCGTCGTCGACGAGCGCCCTGCTTGGCGACCGTGGGATCTGCCTGCGCTGCCGCTTCGCCCAGTCATAGCATGAGAGGGCGCATGGGGGGCGCCAACAAGGCGCGCCGCAGGGGCCGGGCGGGGAGCGGGCGCCTATCCATGCGGATGCAGCGGCTGAGGTTACCGTAGACGTGGCGCCTCGCGCACGCGATGTCCTGTCGGAGGGAGGAGAAGCGACACCGACACCAACAGGGGGCCACCTCCAGCGAGGAGGTCCACGATGCCCCCCCGAGCCGGGGGCTGGGGATGTCTCGAGCGAGAGGGGGGGACCACACCACCAGGCAGACCCCCCTTGCTCCTCGCATCTTCTCGCCCTGGTGGTGTTGTTGTCGCCATTCGTTCTTCCTATCCTGGGGGCAGCTGGCACGAAGGGCCAGGCTGAGGCCGATAACTGGCGACCGGATGCCCCGGTCAAAGGTGTGGATGCGAACAGCAGGGCGTCCGGTTTCTAAGTGGTGGTTCCGCAGTGCTCGCAGTGCTCGCGGCGCTCTGCCACAGCATTCCAGCTCGGGTCCAAGCAGGTGACGTTGCTGCTGGCAAGGTGGGCCATCAGAGGGCTGGCTCCGTCCGCGGAGCTGGGGCATCCTGTGGTCTTGCGGTGGGCCTGGTTGGCAGGGCTAGGTCTAGAATGGCATCTGGAGCGCTCAACTTCGGCCGCTCGTTCCCTGGGTGGGGGTGACAATTGCGCCATGTGTGTCTGGGCACAAAACTTCCCCCGTTCAGGTATGAACGAAGGAGGAGGAGGAGGAGGAGGAGGAGGAGGAGGAGGAGGAGGAGGAGGAGGAGGAGGAGGAGGACAGGAGGAGGAGGAGGAGGAGGAGGAGAAGGAGGAGAGGAGGAGGAGGAGGAGGAGGAGGGAGGAGGAGGAGGGGGGAGGAGGAGAGGAGGAGGAGGAGGGAGGAGGAGGGGAGGAGGAGGAGGAGGAGGAGGAGGAGGAGGAGGAGGAGGAGGAGGAGGAGGAGGGAGAGGGACGACGTTGCGGCGGCGGCGGCCAACAACACGGCGGCAACGGCAGGTGACGTGACGCAGGGGTGAGGAGCCGCCGCCGTCATCGTCGCCGAGCGCGGGGCCGCCGCCGCTGTGCCCGTTGGCGGACGTGGCGGGCGCGGCAGATCCCGCGCTCGAGCCGGCCTTGCCCTTGGCCTGGCTCTCCTTCCTGTGCAGCCGGCCCCTTGAGTCTTCGAGGCCCTCGGCGCTCCGCACGTGGGGCGCGCTGCCCAGGTCGGGGCCGTGGTCGACCGCCTCGAAGTCGGACGTTTCCAGGCTGACCCGTGTTGGCCTGCTGCATGCGAGGTCCCTGTGGGCCTGGGGTTCGCCTGGGGCCCATGGGTCGGCGGCCCGGGGTCCTGGTGGATGATGGCCGTGAGTCGGGCCTGTCCCTCTGCAGGGGGAATATTCAAGAGAATGGTAGAAAAATTGTCAGGGGACTATTTTTGGAGTATTTTGCGACCATGTGGGAGTATTTTCTGAGTATCTTTTATTTTTCGTCGAAAATCCCCCTGTAGGGACACAGGCCCGACCTGAGTTTTTTGAGTATTTTTCATTCATTATTCGTCGAAATCTCCCTGTAGGGGGACAGGCCCGACATAAGGATGGCCGGGCGGACTGGCGGCGCCCCGCGTGGAGCGGTCGGCTCAGACGGCAGCGTGGCCAAGTGGTATCTCTGGCAGAGATTTAGGTCGGGCCTGCCCCCCTGCAGGAGGATTTTCTCGACGAAAAATAAAACATATTTCCAAAATGCCCCCAAATTGGCAAAAACAAATTCAAAAAATAGTCCCCTGACCATTTTTGGAATATTTTTTCTGGTATTGTTTACATTTTTCGTCGAAAACTAAAACATACCCCAAACATGCCCCAAAATGTTCCAATTATCTTGGCGAAGGACCCAACCATATGCTGTTGTGGGCACCGCAACTGTGAACATCTTCTTCGGTGAAACTCCCTATGGGGCCACGAGGCGCTGCACTGGGTGGGGGGGAACGCTGTTCTGGGTGAGTGGTATGTCAAGTAAGGTTTCCGGGACGCATGCGGACGGTCCCACTGGAGGCTTCGGTGGAGCAACCTATGGGGCCACGAAATGCTGTATTGGGTGAGTGAAAATGCCAAATTGGGCTTCCGGGACGCATGCGGACGGTCCCACTGGAGGCTTCGGTGGAACTCCCTATGGGGCCACGAAGCGCTGTACTGGGTGGGTGAAAATACCAAATAGGACTTCCGGGACGCATGCGGACGGTCCCACTGGGGGCTTCGGTGGAGCTCACTAAGGGGCCACGAAACGCTGTATTGGGGGGGTAAAAATGCCACGTTGGGTTTTCGGGACGCATGCGGACGGTGGCACTGGGGCCTTCGGTGGAGTTCCCTACGGGGCCCCGAAATTTTGAACTGGGTAAGTGAAAATGCCACAACGGGTGTTTCGGGACGCTTGCGGACGGTCCCACTGGGGCCTTCGGTGGAGCTCCCTGTGGGGCCACGAAACGCTGCTCTGGGTGGGTGAAAACGCCACATTGGGTGTGCGGGACGCATGCGGACGGTGGCACTGGGGCCTTCGGTGGAGCTCCCTGTGGGGCCACGAAACGCTGTAATGGGTGGGTGAAATGCCAAATTGGGTGTTTCAGGACGCACTCGGACGGTCCCACTGGGGACTTCGCTGTACTGAGTGGGGGGGACGCATGTGGACGGTAGCACTGGGGGCTTCGGTGGAGCTCCCTATGGGGCCACGAAGCGCTGTACTGAGTGGGGGGGACGCATGTGGACGGTGGCACTGGGGCCTTCGGTGGAACTCCCTATGGGGCCACGAAGCGCTGTACTGGGTGGGTGAAAATACCAAATAGGACTTCCGGGACGCATGCGGACGGTCCCACTGGGGGCTTCGGTGGAGCTCACTAAGGGGCCACGAAACGCTGTATTGGGTGGGTAAAAATGCCACGTTGGGTTTTCGGGACGCATGCGGACGGTGGCACTGGGGCCTTCGGTTGAGTTCCCTACGGGGCCCCGAAATTTTGAACTGGGTAAGTGAAAATGCCACAACGGGTGTTTCGGGACGCTTGCGGACGGTCCCACTGGGGCCTTCGGTGGAGCTCCCTGTGGGGCCACGAAACGCTGCTCTGGGTGGGTGAAAACGCCACATTGGGTGTGCGGGACGCATGCGGACGGTGGCACTGGGGCCTTCGGTGGAGCTCCCTGTGGGGCCACGAAACGCTGTAATGGGTGGGTGAAATGCCAAATTGGGTGTTTCAGGACGCACTCGGACGGTCCCACTGGGGACTTCGCTGTACTGAGTGGGGGGGACGCATGTGGACGGTAGCACTGGGGGCTTCGGTGGGGCTCCTTATGGGGCCACGAATCGCTGTACTGAGTGGGGGAGAAGCATGTGGACGGTGGCACTGGGGCCTTCGGTGGAGCTCCCTATTGGGCCACGAAGCGCTGTACTGAGTGGGGGGAACGCATGTGGACGGTGGCACTGGGGCCTTCGTGGAGCGGGGCCACGAAGCGCTGTACTGAGTGGGGGGGACGCATGTGGACGGTGGCACTGGGGCCGTCGGTGGTGGGGCCACGAAGCGCTGTACTGAGTGGGGGAGCGCATGTGGACGGTGGCACTGGGTCCCTCGGTGGAGCTCCCTGTGGGGCCACGAAGCGCTGTACTGAGTGGGGGGGACGCGTGTGGACGGTGGCACTGGGGCCTTCGGTGGAGCTCCCTATGGGGCCACGAAACGCTGTACTGAGTGGGGGGGACGCATGTGGACGGTGGCACTGGGGCCTTCGGTGGAGCTCCCTATGGGGCCACGAAACGCTGTACTGAGTGGGGGGGACGCATGTGGACGGTGGCACTGGGGCCTTCGGTGGAGCTCCCTATGGGGCCACGAAACGCTGTACTGAGTGGGGGGACGCATGTGGACGGTGGCACTGGGGCCTTCGGTGGAGCTCCCTATGGGGCCACGAAGCGCTGTACTGAGTGGGGGGACGCATGTGGACGGTGGCACTGGGGCCTTCGGTGGAGCTCCCTATGGGGCCACGAAACGCTGTACTGAGTGGGGGACGCATGTGGACGGTGGCACTGGGGCCTTCAGTGGAGCTCCCTATGGGGCCACGAAACGTTGTACTGAGTGGGGGGGGACGCATGTGGACGGTGGCACTGGGGCCTTCGGTGGAGCTCCCTATGGGGCCACGAAGCGCTGCACTGAGTGGGGGGGACACATGTGGACGGAGGCACTGGGGCCTCCGGTGGAGCTCCCTATGGGGCTACGAAACGCTGTGCTGAGTGGGTGGGTGAAGCGCAGGGTAGAGGGGCAGGAGGGAGGAGGGAGGAGGGGGAGGAGGAGGAGGAGGAGGAGGAGGAGGAGGAGGAGGAGGAGGAGGAGGAGGAGGAGGAGGAGGAGGAGGAGGAGGAGGAGGAGGAGGAGGAGGAGGAGGAGGGAGGAGGAGGAGGAGGGAGGAGGAGGAGGAGGAGGAGGAGGAGGAGGAGGAGGAGGAGGAACGCGGGGACCGTCTCTTCAAAACGAGGACCCCACAACACAGGTTGGTTGGGAACAGTATTGAAAAAGTAGTACCCGTACTATTGTTGAATTATTTTGGCGCTATTTTTTATTTTTCGTCGAACATCCCCCTGTAGGGGGACAGGCCCGACTTGAGCAGAGATTCTGCTGCCGCGCCTGGGGATGCGGGAGTTGCTGTCGCCGGCGGCCCCGCTGGCAAGCTGGGGGCGCTTGGTGCCGCAGAGGCGGGCGCCGCCGGTGTGGCCGCGGCATTGGTTGTGCCCGGCTGTCCGCACCGTGGGAGGCGGAGTGATCGCCGCTCGCCTGGGCGGCGAAGCTGGGCGCTTCACTGGGCGCAGCCATGGGGCCGCCGTCTGGTGCCAGGGTTGGCCCTTTGAGCTCTGCTTCACAGTCGCGTTGCGCTCAGCTGCCTGCTTCGCAATCGCGGGGTGCTCCGCGTGCTCGCTCTCTGTTGTGGACTTTCTGAAGAGTCGCCAATCGCGCGCTCTTCCGCCCACGCGTCCCGCAGGATGCACGGCTTAGTGGTGGTGGTGGTGGTGCGCTTCTGGTTCTGCCCCGAACTTCCGCGACTCGCGGCCGGAGTTGGCCTGGTTCGGTGGAGCCTTTGGGGCGGCCGATTCTGTGCGAAGGGGTGGCCACCGTGCTGAGGAGGAGATTGGGAAGGCAGAGAAGGAGGAGGGGGAAGAGAAGGAAGAGGAGGAAGAGGAGGAGAAGGAGGAGGAGGAGCACAGGGAGGTGGAGGAATAGGATGGTGATGATGATGATGATGATGATGATGATGATGATGCTGATGATGATGATGATGCTGATGAAGATGAAGCTGGTGATGCTGCTGATGCTGCTGATGCTGATGCTTTTGCTGCTGCTGATAATGTGATGATGATGATGATGATGATGATGATGATGATGATGATGATGATGATGATGATGATGATGCTGATGATGCTGATGATGTTGATGCTGATGGTGAAGAGGATGACGATGTCGATGACGATGATGCAGCTCATGATGCTGATGATGCTGATGATGATGGCGATGATGGTGATATACTAAGTATGCTGATGAGCATGATGACACTGCTGATGATGATGCTGCTGCGGCTGGTGATAATGCTGGTGCTGATACTTTCGATGATGATGCGAATGCTGATAATGGTAATGATGGTGCTGATGATGATGATGATGATGATGATGATGATGATGATGATGATGATGATGATGATGCTGATGCTGCTGATGATGATGAGGATGATGATGAGGATGATGATGAGGATGATGGTGATGATACTGATTATGCTGCTTATGATGATGATAATGACGCTGCTGATGAGAATGCTGATGACGATGCTGATGCTGATGATGCTGATGATGGTGATGCTGATTATGATGATGCGGATGACGATGATGATGATGCTGCTGCGGCTGATGCTGATGCTGCTGATGATGCTGATGGTGTTGCGGCTGCTGCTGCTGCCGCTACTGATGATGATGCTGCTGCTGATGTTGCTGGTGATGAGGATGCTGATGAGGATGTTGATGAACCTGCGGCTGATGTTGATGCTGATGATTCTGACAATGATGATGAGAATTGTGATGCTGATGATGATGGTGATGATGACGCTGCTGGTGATGATGACGCTGCTGGTGATGATGATGTTGATTATGCTGAGGATGATGATGACGATGAGGATGATGAGGATGATGAGGATGATGATGTGATGATCAGTCGGAGTAGGAATCTGATTCTGAGGAGAAGGAGGAGAGGAAGAGGAGGAGGAGGAAAAGGAGGAGGAGGAGGAGGAAGTGGAGGAGGAGGAGACGGCGGAGGAGGAGACGGCGGAGGAGGAGCAGGAGGAGGAGGAGGAGACGGCGGAGGAGGAGGAGATGATGATGAGGAGGAGGAGGAGAGGAGGAGGAGGAGGAGGAGAGGGGAGGAAGGAGGAGGAGGAGGAAGAAACGGTGGAGGAGGAGGAGGAGGAGGAAGAGGAGGGAGGGAGGGAGGGAGGGAGGGAGGAGGGAGGGAGGGAGGGAGGGAAGGAGGAGGAGGAGGAGGAGGAGGAGGAGGAGGAGAGGAGGAGGAGGAGGAGGAGGAGGAGAGGAGGAGGAGGAGGAGGAGGAGGAGGAGGAGGAGGAGGAGGAGGAGGAGGAGGAAAAGGAGGAGGAGGAGGAGGAGGAGGAGGAGCAGCAGGACTAGGACTATAGGATTATAGGGCATGCGACAACGAACGTCGAGACTGTGGAAAATGAGCGCGCTGCAGTGTCCTCTACCGGTGGGCCGATTTTGCCCCAGAGGGGGGGTCAGGGCCTAAATCAGGCCCCGCTTGAGCGCCAGACCACCAGCTCAGCCCTCGTAGCCGAGCACGCCGACGGGGGGGTTACGGTCCCCCCGCGTCAGAAGTAGAGCGACCACTTGCCGAAATCGCATTAGCAGGGGGAATGGCGGGCCCCCACCGCCTGAGCCAGCCGAGTACAGAACCACGAACTGGTGCACTGCGAAGTGCACGCCTCACTGCACCTGTGGCTTGGCTAGCTCCGCGATCTGCGGCTGCACCTGCGCGACGGTGTTGCCAGGCATCTGGCACGCGCGGCGCCAGCTGCCGCGTACGTCCTCGATCTCCTTGGCCATGCAATCCGAAAGCAGGCCTGGCTCCATCATCTCGTCGATCTCCTGGAAGATGGACGCGGAGCGCTCGGCGGACTTCGCCATCGCGGCCTGGAGCCACCTGATCTTCTGGATCTCCTTCTTCACAGGGTCCGCGACCTGTGCATTCAGCTCCTTGATGGTCTTGATCTTCGCGATCTCTGCCCCCTTCACGGCCTCCGACTCCGCCACGGCGGCGGCCACGGATTCGCCCTTGTTGGACACGGCCTCGATGTCCTCGATATTCTCGTGCGGCTTCTCGCAATCCGCCTCCTCGTGGAAGGTCGCGTCGACGTTCTCAACGTTCGGCGCTTCCACTGATTTCACAAGATGGCAGGGCGTCTCGACGCCCTGCGGCACCACCTCTACGGTCTTCTCCCGGACTCTTCCTGCGGCATCTCCTCAATGTGTTAGTGGCAGTGCTCCTCTGGCTTCCCTACCACTGTCTCCTCCATCTTCCCGAAGGTCATCTCGAGGACGGGGAAGAGGGGAACGCTTGGGAGGCTGTCCTGCACAAGCATACTCTCGTCATCGTGGTCGTCCGACCACTCCTGACGTACCTCGACTGTCTTCCAATGGTACTCTACCCGCAGCGTCTCCACAGGCGCCTCAGCGTCGCGGCCTGCGTCACCTCCTCGGTTTTGTCGGCCTCCGCGAATACCTCGGCCGCCTCCTCGGCCCGCCTGATGAGGGAGGCCCATCTTCTCCTCCTCGTCACTCATGTTCCCTACCGGTCTTGCGGGTCACGAAGACACCGTCCTCAAGCCGCAGGGGCCATGGCGTGGGCCCGCATCAAGCGCGGGGACCTGGGGAGGCCCACAGTCGGGCAGAGGCGCCTGCACCCTTGGGCCCAGGTGGCTTGAGGGAGGAGGAGGAGGAGGAGGAGGAGGAGGAGGAGGAGGAGGAGGAGGAGGAGGAGGAGGAGGAGGAGGAGGAGGAGGAGGAGGAGGAGGAGGAGGAGGAGGAGGAGAGGAGGAGGAGGAGGAGGAGGAGGAGGAGGAGGAGGAGGAGGAGGAGGGGGAGGGGAGGGGGGGAGGAGGAGGAGGAGGAGGAGGAGGAGGAGGAGGAGGAGGAGGAGGAGGAGGAGGAGGAGGAGGAGGAGGAGGAGGAGGAGGAGGAGGAGGAGGAGAAGAAGCAGAAGCAGACAAAGAAGAAGAAAAAGAAGAAGAAGAGGAGGAGGAGGAGGAGGAGTACGGAGGAGGAGGAGAGAGGAAAGAGGAGGAAAGAGGAGAGGAGAGGAGAGGAGAGGAGAGGAGAGGAGAGGAGAGCAGAGCAGAGGAGAGGAGAGGAGAGGAGAGGAGAGGAGGGAGGGAGGGAGGGGTTCGACCAGCAGGAGGACAGGGTGGTAGTGCACGCAGGGGCAGGCGGAGCGGCGGCCGTGCAGCGGGCGCAGACCTTCACTCGGCGACTCCGAGAACTGCGAGGGGCAAGACTTTCCGCCGAGGCCTACCTCACTCTGCTCAGAGCCTTCTCACAGGGATGCGTCACGCACCACTTGTGAGCCAATTTGCAGAGCATCTGGGTGGAGCAGCTCGACGCGGTGGTGTTCTCGGTCCTCGAGCACCTGCTTCGCGGGAGCCGACTGGACGAGCTCCGGAGGCTGCAAACCACCCTGCGCCTCGCCGACGGAGGGTGCGCCATCCCGTCCGCCGCCCAGACAGCGCCAGCATCCTATGTACGCCGCGAGCTGTGCGATCTGCCTCCACGACGTGGCCAAGCGCTTGCACGTGAGCACGCTGGAGGGCTTCCGGGCGCGGTGCCCGCGAACAGTGCGAGCCCTCGCCCATGCCGAGCAGG
>CAUYUJ010013892.1:234593-312093 GCA_963575745.1 Prorocentrum cordatum | reverse complement strand
CTACTGGTCGGGGAGCCTCTGCGGTGGCATCCGCAGCGACATCCGCCGGAGGCTGCCCTGGTACTGGTCCGACTGGACCGACGGCGTTCGAGGCGGGACCAAGACGATCACCGCCACCTTCTTCATGTTCTTCGGGTGCCTTGCCCCCGGCATCGCATTCGGTGCCTACTTCGACCAGGTTCGAAGAAGAAGAAGAAGAAGCAAATGGTACAAACATAATTTGTGGGAGCTTCTCGCGGAGCTCCGACAGTTTATGCTTGTGCTGTTTGTGGTTCTTCTGCAGGTGTCTGGCGGCAAGAGCGGCGTGGTAGAGTACCTCATCACGCAGGGGGTGAGCGGCGTGATCTTCGCCACCATCTCCGGGCAGCCGCTCGTGATCCTGAGGCCGACCGGCCCGATCACGGTTTTCATTTCGCAGTTGTACAAGATCTCAGAGTCTGTGGGCGTCGAGTATTTGACGGCCCAGGCGTGGGTCGGGATCTTCGTTGGCATCTACATGATCATCATCGCCGTGACGGACAGCTGTGCGCTCATCCGGCACTGCTCTCGCTTCACGCAGGACCTCTTCGGCTGCTTCGTGTCCGTCATCTTCATCACCCTCGGGCTCACCAACATATGGGAGAAGTTCAACGATAAGCAGCACGAGTACGACGCGCCCGTTCAGCTCCTCGTGACGGCGGGCACGCTGTACTGCGCCCTCACCCTGGCGGGGTTCAACAAGGCCCGCTTCTTCAACGGCAGGGTGCGGGACTTCGTTGCGGACTTCGGGGTCGCGCTCGCGGTGATCCTGGCGACGGTGGCCTCCAATTTCCTGACGGTGGAGCTCGAGCCGCTGCCCGTTCCTCCGAAGTTCGCGCCCACGGACACCGCAAGGTCCTGGATGGTGGACCTCGGAGACCCCGCCTGCGTCGGCATTGGGGCGCTGGCCGCCATCCCTCTCGTCTTTCTCTTCTTCATCGACCAGAACGTCACGATGCTGCTGACGCAGCAGGACAGCCACAACCTGAAGAAGGGGGCCGCGTTCCACTGGAACTTCTTCATCCTGGGAGTCTTCAACATCGTCTTCCCCATGTTCGGCTGCCCCTACGTCACAGGCTCAGGGCTCGTTTCGATTCCTCCGATTCGATTCGATTCGATTTCGATGGTTTCCGATTCCGATTCGATTCGATCTGGGATTCCGATTCGAGTTCCGATTTCTTATTGGAGGCACAGTAGCCTGCCGATTTCTGCCGATCCGACTTTTCCCGACTCGGCTGCCGATTTCCGACGATCCGATTCATGTCGATCGCCGATCCGACTTGTCGATCCGATCCTGGGCTCTCCTGCAGGCTCGCTGCCGCACTCGCCCCAGTTCGTCAACGCACTGGCGCGCAAGGAGGTGGTGCGCGAGGGGGGCGTGGAGAGCAGCAAGATCGTGGAGGTGTACGAGAACCGCCTTGCGCCGTTCCTCGTCAACGCGCTGATCATCGTCTGCCTGCCGATCATCGGGGAGCTGAGGTACATCCCCACCTCGGTCATCTGCGACGCGCTCTTCCTGTACATGGGCCTCTCGGGGCTGCCAGGCAACCAGCTGTTCGAGCGCGTGAAGCTGGCCTTCACCGAGGAGGCCCTCTACCCGCCCCTGCACTTCTCAAAGGACTGAAGGAGAAAGCAGCTGCACAGTCGTAAACTCTCGGAGCTCTCCGCTCGCCAGGGAGGGGTGTCCAGCGCCGATCCAAGGAATCCGCGCGGAGCTCCGAGAGGTCTGCTTCTGCCGCTTTCTCTTCTCCGAGAGGAAGAGGTGCCCCGTATGCAGATGCACGTGTTCACGCTGGCGCAGGCGTGCATGGTCGTGGTGTTGTTTGTCGTCTCCCGCTCGCCAATCGCGCTGGCATTCCCGGTTTTCCTGGTGCTGAGCATACCGCTGCGGATGAACCTGCACACGCTCACGTTCGGTTTCGTCACAGCAGACATGGTCGCCATCCTCGACAACACGAAGAAGAAGGATGCTGCCGTCCGGGCGGAATCCAAGGAGGCGGTAGCCGAGGGTACCCAGATGGACGTCGCCAAGGAGGTCAACGGCAGTCCAGGCGCTTGATGGGTGATGCCTCCCTGCAGAGGGGCGAGGAGGAGGCCGAAATAGTCTGTCCCAATGTCTGACGGGCTGCGCCCTCCACCGCTGGCCAACCGAGGCAGAGCGACCTCGGCAAGGGCTCCCTCGAGGGCGCGAAGTTATTCGCGCTTCGCGGTCCTCGTTCCTTCTCCCCCTCCTCCTCGTCCTCCTATTCTCCCTTTGGGAGGGCGGCGCGAGAGCGCGAAGTTATTCGCGCTTCGCGCAGCGCGAAGCGCGAAGTTGGGAGCCCTAGCCAACCGAGGCAGAGCGACCTCGGGGATGATCTTTCGGCCGCCGTGGGGCTCTCCTGGGCCATTTGAGGCGTTCCAAAGAGCAGGCCTTGCCTTTATGTCGGGCGTGTCCCCCGTATAGGGGGATTTTCGACGAACAATTAAAAAAATACCCCAGAAATGCCGAAAGAAGGTCAACAAATACTAAACAAAAATAGTCCCCAGACTATTTCTGGACCATCTTTTCATCACTTTTGGGGTATTTCTTCTATTTGTCGTCGAAAGTCCCCCCGTAGGGGGACACGCCCGACTTAACCTTGCCCTCGCGGATCGGAGGAGCTGCCCCCTCGTCCTCGGCGGAGGGCGGCGGAGGGCCAGCGGAAGCAGCTGGCGGCCACGTGCAACGCGAGGCCGCGGCCGCCTCCGCCGGCGGAAGGCCGGCGGAAGGCGGCGGAAGCAAAAGACGCGCTCCCAAGGGATGGAGGAGGAGGAGGAGGAGGAGGAGGAGGAGGAGGAGGAGGAGGAGGACGACGACGACGACGACGACGACGAGGAAGGAGGGGGAGGAGGAGGAGGAGGAGGAGGAGGAGGAGGAGGAGGAGGAGGAGGAGGAGGACGACGAGGAAGAGGGGGAGGAGGAGGGGGAGGAGGAGGAGGAGGATGGGGAAGCTGCAGTGCTTTCATTCCGGGCGCCGTCGTGCCCCAGAGCGGAAGGCGGCGGAAGCAAAGGACGCGCTCCCAACCCTGACCTTCCAAGAGGGCTAAAAATAGCACCCGACTTAAAAACCTATCCCAAAAAGCTATTCTACGTCTCGGTTTTAGGCTGTTTCGCTCAGCTTTTTAGGTATTTTGAGGCCTCCAGTGCTAAAAGATAGCTCTCTGGAAGGTCAGGGAAGAAATGGAGACGTTTTTGGGTTCAGGATTTCTGGAACCCGCCATTTGGGAACCTCCTGGTGGCATGCCAATGACCTCTCCGCCTCCGCCGCCGCCTACGGCAGCATTGGGGCCATCTTCAAGATGGCCCCAATGCTGCCGTAGGCGTCGTCGTCGCCGTCATCGTCGTCGTCGTCGTCGTCGTCGTCGTCGTCGTCGTCGTCGTCGTCGTCGTCGTCGTCGTCGTCGTCGTCGCTCGTCGCTCGTCGCTCGTCGCTCGCCGCTCGTCGCTCGTCGCTCGTCGTGTCGCGCGCGCGGGCGCGGCTGCCGTGCCGGAGCTACACCGCGGGGGGGGGGGGTTACGTCATACCCCCCCTCGCCCCCCGCCCCCCCATTGACGCCCGTCATCGCCGAACATATAAAGAAGCGCGCTCTTGGGGCTGGGCCGTGGGGCCATCGTAGGGGCGCAGGGGCGTCCCCAAACGTCACCACCCACCAAACCACCCCAACCCAACCCGAAGGCCTCAGTTTGCCCTCCATTTCCAGCGGGGGGGGGGGGGTCGGGGAACATTGAAGAAGCACATGGTCCCCGTACCCCCCCCAACCCGAAATTCGGGTCAAATTCGAGTCTTCGGGTTGGGTTGGGGTGGTCTGGTAGGTAGTCAAAACGTCCGACGTCGTGCTTTTCTTGCCACGGCGAGGCTTCCCCGAGGACCAGACCCCTCCCCGGGGGGCCTCTCCGAGGGCCCCCGGGGGGCCCGCCGAGGGCCACCAGAGGCCGAGTGCGTGCTCTTGCCTTCGACGAGCGCGTGTTCCGCTGCTCGCAGAGGAGCTGCTCGCGAGTGGCCTGGATGTCCCGCGGGGGATCTACGATAAATTACATCAAAGCAGGCATGTGTTTCTCGGACTCTGCGAGTATAGGCACTCTGCGAGTGGTGGAGCGCGCTCGGCGATTCCCATGGAACGGAGGCTCCCGAGGCAGTCAGAGGGGAGCCGGTTCTTCTCGGCGTGAGAGGCCGAGCCCTCCGGGAGGAGCCAGTCCTGCCCCGGCGAGGGCACGTTCGGTGGGGGCACCTCTGCTTCCGAGACGGCCCAAGGCGGCCATGCGATGGCTTCCGAGATGGCCCAGCAAGGTCCCAGGAGGCTGCCACGGTGGCCCAAGGCGGGCCCAGAAGGCGGTTCCAAGAGGCGGCACCCATCACCCCTGAGTCGCAGGCCTAGAGGTTGACGCCAACACCGATGTCGGCGGTGTGCCTCTACCGAGGGAAGAAGATCCCGATCTCGGTGATGGTGGTAATATTCTGGCTTCCAAGGTGACCGAAATATTGCCACCAACACCGAAATCTAGGATAACCTTCCCCATGTGGAGGCAACCCCCTGTGTTGGTGTTGGTGCCAATTTCTAGGCGTCCAACTGAGGGTCGGCGGATTTCTTCTACAGCACCTGTTCGGCACGATCGAGAGGGTTACGGAAAGGATTGGCACGAAGGCCGACAGCAGCAGTTCTTGTCCGTCCTGGCCAGGACTCGCGGTGGGTACCGTCGCCGGCGTGGCCCATTTGGAACGGACGTCGTCTGCCCAACAGCGGACGCTGCTGGTTTTGGACAACATTCTCTGTTGGGCATCGTGCGCATTTTTCCAGTACCCACTTCCCCAGACCCCCGACGCCATGACTTCTTCTTCACAGCGTAGAACGCTGGAGGTTTCGACCATTCCCTGGAACCGGATTTTCATTCCCAGCCGTTTCTGAACCGTTCAGGGGCCCAGCGAGGGCTCCCAGAAGCCGAAATTAACAGAACGCCTTCTGTCGAGATGTTTTTCTCCTGGCGCAAGGGGGTCTGGGTTCGGCGTCGCACCGACAGACTAATACTACAGGTGTGCGTGGCCCCGCATGGGGGCGACGCGCGCGCCGAGAACTTTTAGAGTCTGTCTCCATGGCGGGTGCTCCGTGGCCATGCCGCTCGGGAAGGACGCACGCCTCCGAGGAGGACACGTGCAGTCGGACCGAGGTATGAGATCGAGGTCGGCTCGGGGAGGGTACCCCAGATTTCGTAAGAAAGGGAGGGGGGTCTCATTTCGGGGGGGGGCTCTCTTCCAGGCCATCTTGGAGGGCCTGGGGGGGTCTGGGGACGATGTTTTGGAGGGTTCTCCCACGGGGGGGGGTCCGAAATGGCTTGTCTTGGAGGGTCCAGACCCCCTCCCTTTTATTACGAAATCTGGAGTACCCTAATGTTCTTCGCGTTCGCTGGATGTCCTGGTGCGTCCTGGGGAGGGGCTGATGTTCGTGAGGGATGCGCCTCCAGCCTGGGTCCGACTGTACCAGCACAGGGCTGGACCTAAACGGTGTTTGGGCGATCTCGTGGGCCGTTTTCGTTCCGACCTCGTCTTGCGGCAGGGGTGGGTTGAAGACAGAAAACGAGGGAGAACGACAACAAAACGAACACGAAGACACCGTTCAGGTTCAGCCCTGCTCTCAGGCCGGACGAAAGGGGGGGATTTGGGAAAGGGGGGGTTACGAAAATTACTCCATGCAGCTGGTTTCGGCCTCACCGATGGGCCCATTGTTCGATGCATAGCCGCCTCCAAAAAACTGGGAGGCGCCGGGAAAATCAGCTTCGTGAGCTGATTCTCAAACCCCCCTTCTGCTATCCCCCCCTTTCGCCCGACCCGATGCCCGTGAGGCATGCGCCTCCGGCCTGGGCCCGATAGGGGGCCACATGCGAGCCCTACCCCCTACCCCCCACGGATTTCGGAGGGGGTAGGTCTCGCATGTGGCCTCCGGCCAAGGTCCGACTGCACCCGCGCGTCCTTCCGCGCCCCACGGGTCTCTCCGCCCACCAAACCACCCCACACCCAACCCGAAGGGTCTGATTTACCCTCGATTTCTAGTGGGGGGGGGGTCCCGGAACATCGAAAAAACACATATCCCAGACCCCCGACGTAATGATTTGTTCATCACGTCGACCCCAGAGTTCTCGACCCCTTCCCCAGGACCGGTTTGTCATCCTGAGTCGTTTTTTGACGCTCCCGAAGCCCGGTGAGGGCCCCCAGGGGCCGAAAATGGCGAAAAACCTCCCGTCGTGATTTTTTCATTACTCGAGGGGGTCTGGGATGGAGCCCATACCCCCCCCAACCCGAAATTCGGGTCTTCGGGTTGGGTTGGGGTGGTCTGGTAGGTATAGTCAGGGCCGGGCGCGCCGGCTCGCTGCCGCACGGGCCTCGGGCCGCGCCCTCTCCGTGCCTTTCGCGCGCGCGCCCCGCCCGCGGATGCCCCCGCCGGGGCGGCGCGGCCGCCCCCTTTTGCGCGCGCGCGCGCTCCGGGGCGCCGAGGGCCCCCTTCTCGCTCCGCGCGCATGTGGGAGCGGGGCGCGCTCCTGGCCTCCTCCTCCGCCTCCTCCTCCTCCTCCTCCTCCTCCGCCTCCTCCTCCTCTCTCCCCCTCCTGCTCCTCTTCCTCTCCTCCTCTCTCCCCCTCCTGCTCCTCTTCCTCCTCCTCCTCCTCCTCCTCCTCCTGGCCGGGCCCAACTCCCAGGCCCAGGGTCGGAGGAGGGCGGAGGGCTCTCTCTCTCTCTCTCTCTCGGAGGCGTCCCTGGGGGGCTCGGGGTTCTCGCGCGTTGTCGTCGGCTCCTCCTCCTCCTCCTCCTCTCCTCTCCTCCTCCTCCTCTCCTCCTCCTCCTCCCTCCTCCTCCTCGCCTCCTCCTCTTCCTCCTCCTCCTCCTCCTCCTCCTCCTCCTCCTCCCTCCCTGTGATTGACATCCCCGCACCTCGGAACCGATTTTGAGGATTCCCCCTGTTTTTGAAGGCGAATCCTCACGATGAACATCGCGTTGTGCGTGTTAATCTAAGGGAGATGGATCAGCTCGAGACTGACTGCGGCATTCAGAAGGGCGGCGGGTCCATCGACGGAAGGCCAGCGGGAGCGAACGCGAGACGTCATCATTTTTGGATTCAGGGTTTCCAGCGTCGGCCACACACGCGAAGACCCCCTGGTGGATGGCCCCCGGGCCTCAGGGGAGGGTGGCGGCGTTCACCGCTAAGAGCCAACGACCCTCCCTGAAGGCGCAGGAAAATCCGACCGGCGGGCGTTGGTGTATGCATTTTGGCGGCGTAGGCTTACAAGTTCTCCATTCATGCAGCCGCAAATTCGAGCAGCGTGTGCGCCGGGTCACGTGCATGCTGGACCTGAGTGTGAGCGTTCAGCGTAATTACAGGCTTTGGCCCCGCAGAGCTGGGGTGTAGAGTGTCTTCTGTCAGACTCTGCAGTGCTTATGTGCCTTTGCGATGGACGGCTACTGGATCCGTTGTCGGTGGCCGTCAGATGTTTGCCGGTGAAGGTCCAGGTAATGTCAGCCGCTGTTGCGACCTTGCGCCACCTGGCCCAAACAGCATCGATCTGTCCGTCTCGCTTCGCTAGTTACATGTCTGTCTGTCTCTCTCGCTCTCTCTCTCTTCTGTCACATGCATCTGCCGCATGTCGTTTCTGATTGGCAGCGGCAGAGCAGAACAGAGAAGCAGCAAGTGAGCGTGTCGGGCGACTGACAAGTTGCAGTCGCGGCTACGCGCGCCTCGAGTCTTGGCCGATGGCTGCAGCATCAGGAGCAAGCACGCCCTGGGGCAATCCTCGTGGCCGATGCCCCTTCTTCCTCCTCCTCCTCCTCTTCCTCCTCCTCTTCCTTCTCCTCCTCCTCCTGCAACGCTTAGGATGACTCTTTCAACAGCTACCAGGATTGACGGCAGTGTCCTTTCACGTAGGGTCTCTCGCCTTTGCGCCGCGCACATTCGTCCTGAAAATTCGTAACATTTACAGGGATGCAGAGATAGACCTCTTTAACACGGGGCTCTCACCTTAGCGTCGCGCGCATTCGTCTTAAACGTTTGCAGAAGTGAGAAGGATGAAGGGCGCTTCGTTTTCAAACATGGGCTCTCGCCTTAGTGCCGCGCGCATTCGTCTTAAACGCATACAACGTGTACAGGGGTACAAGGATGGATTCTGGTTCGTTTTCAACATGGGGCTCTCTCGCTTCAGATTTTCTCAAACGTGAAGGCCATGCTACTGAACGTGAGGCAGCAGCTGCACAGATGGAGGGCGGCTCCTCTTCAAAAAGTGTCTCTCTCTTGAGTGTCTTGGCCAGGTGTGCTACTGCACAACAGTTCCACGGATGGTGTTGGGGCGGTTCCTCTTCAACACGGGGCTTTTGCTGGACATGTCCTTGAGCATAGCAGTATTACCCTCTCCGGACTGCTGATGTGCGCAACGCAGTTCAGCAACCAACTCAGCTCGGGGGCGGAAAAGAGGGGGGTGATGACCAGGGGGGGGTGGATATCATGGCGTGGGCCATGATATTTCCCCAGATGTCATGGCGCCTCTTCTTATTTCATTACGTCCCTGGCCCCCCCGCTGGGCCGCGCACATGCCGCCGGTCATGATTTGCACCCCCCCCTCTTGGACACCCCCGTCTTGGCCGCTCCCGATCCGCTCTCGCCAGAGTGGCAGGCCCAGAAGGCGGGTGCTTGTGCTTGAACGAGGGCGCCTCCTGCAGGAGCAGGCCGGGATGTCTTGTAGGGCTCGGCGAGGGGGGGGGGGCCCTCTGTTGGCCCGCCTCTGTCCCCTCCCCCCCCAGTCCACCACGGCCCTCTCGCACCGCGGTGACAGCGCGGGAGTTCGATCCCTCCTGGAGCGTCCCCTTCGGCGGCGCGCCCAGGGGGGAAAGGAGAGGAGGAGGAGGAGGAGGAGGAGGAGGAGGAGGAGGAGGAGGAGGAGGAGAGGAGGAGGAGGAGGAGGAGGAGGAGGAGGAGGAGGAGGAGGAGGAGGAGGAGGAGGAGGAGGAGGAGGAGGAGGAGGAGGAGGAGGAGGAGAGGAGGAGGAGGAGGAGGAGGAGGAGGAGGAGGAGGAGGAGGAGGAGGAGGAGGAGGAGGAGGAGGAGGAGGAGGAGGAGGAGGGCCGGCTTTTTATTAGGAAGAAGGGGGGGGGGCTTTTAGGCGCCCTTTTGCTTCCTTAGTGGCCTTCGGAGAGGCTTCGGGAGGCCCTCCAGAAGGCAGGGGGAGGAGAGGGAGCAGGATGGGGGAGGCGGAGGGGGGAAGGCGGAGGAGGAGGAGGAGGAGGAGGAGGAGGAGCAGGAGGAGGAATAAGAGGAGGAGGAGGAGGAGGAGCAGAAGGAGGAATAAGAGGAGGAGGAGGAGGAGCAGAAGGAGGAGGAAGAAGAGGAGGAGGAGGAGGGAGGAGGAAGAGGGATGAGGGAGGGAGGCAGGGAGGAGGAGGGAGAGGATGAGGGGGACCCGCGCATACTAAATACACAGCAGCAGCGCTACACTTACAATCATCCTCCCGTCCCAAGTCCCCTCGTCAGATCCCCCTGCAGTTTGCTTGTTGTTGCTGCAAGGAGCGCCCCCCGTGGGCCTGCCATTTCGGCGAGTGCCGCACTCTGAACAAGCACCGCCTTGCATCCTTTTTCCGCATCATCAGGGACGTGGCGCGCTGCGACCGTGGCATGCAGCCCAACAGTGTGTCCAGCGAGATTCCGACTTCGAGGAAGGACCGCCCTTCTCATCCGTGTGACCGTGGCACGAGATTCCGCACACGGTCCTGCACTTCGAGGGCCCCTCAAGCGACGTCGCCACCCGTGCAGTGCTACACGTGTGGGCACTGCGGACAGCTTAAGTCGGCGAAGTCTCCAGCGAGGGCCCCATTTTGTAAGGGGCAGCCCCCCATCCTTCCCCAAAGGCCGCATCAAGAAAGCACTAAGGCGCGCGGCGCTGAGGCGAGAGCCCAATCGGAAACTGACCAGCATTTATGCCTTGACGCTGTTGCAGCAGCGGCGACGAGTCTGCCCGGCGCTACGGCGAGAGCCCCATTATTCGGAGGGCACCAACTATACACCAACACCGATCCTGGCCCAGGATCACCCGGGGCCCAGGATCGGTGTATATGCCTTCTTGCCCAAGGCAGGAGGGCGTATACACCGATCCTGGGCCCAGGGTGATCCTGGCCAGGATCGGTGTTGGTGTATAGTTGGTGCCTTCCTAATGATCAAAGCCGAACCGCCCTTCATCAGTGTAGCTGCAGCAGGCTGTTCCAACGTCGGCGGCGCGGGGCTGTGGCGCGCGCGCCGCGTTTTGGCACCCAGCCCCCCTCTCCCACTCTTGGACTGGCTGCGCACTTTCGAGGCGAACGCGCGCGACGCGGAGGCGAACACACCACAGGTTGAGAACTCCTCCCCTGCTCCTCCTCCGCCTCCTCCTCCGCCTCCTCCTCCGCCTCCTCCTCCGCCTCCTCCTCCTCCTCCTCCTCCTCCTCCTCCTCCTCCTCCTCCCCCTCCTCCTCCTCCTCCTCCTCCTCCTCCTCCTCCCCCTCCTCCTCCTCCTCCTCCTGGCGACGCCCCCCACCTCCGTCCCGGACGCTGCCGCAGCATGGAAACAAAACACACACAGACACAATTCATCGTCGACTCCCCAGGAAAAATATGGGAAGATATGGGAGGTGGGGGGGGAAGACAGAGTCCCAGAACATAGGGGAAAACATATGGGGAATCCGGTTATTTGTGTGTGTATTTCTTGGCGTGTCCCAGTTCCCCTTCAGTGCGGGCGACCTCGCTCCACCCGTGAGACGACTGCAGCATCCCAGCGTCGTCGGAGACGAGTGTGTGCGCGGCGCGGCAGCAATCGCCCGCACTCCGCGACGGAGAGCCGCCCTGCCCTCCCTGGGCGCGGTCGCAGCCCTTGAGGCCGTGGGCGGCGGTGAGGGGCGAGCCACGCTTTGACAACGACCTGGCATCGCTCGGACGTGTGCATTTTTTCCTTCGGCGAGGACCATCGAGGAGCATCCTCGATCATTTGGCGAAAAAAACACGCACGAAGCCGAAAAAAACACAGGGCATGGGCGTCCGAGCGATGGCCAGACGACCTGTGCTGCATCCTTCGGGGCTGCTGTGCACGTTCAAGGCGAGTGCGCGCGGCGCCAAGGCGAGAGCCACACGATTTTGAAGACACCCCCTCCCCTCCAGCCCTGAAGTTCTGGACACGTTTAAGACAAGCTTGTTCGGCGCAGGAGCCAGGGCCCCATGGTGAAGACGCCCCCCCTTCCATCCTTGCAGCTCTTGCACATCATCTTAAGCCCCAGGATCCTCAGTGGTGCAGAGGTCTCAGGCGAAACCTTCGGCCCGCCCTGTCTACACGTCTGGAGCTGCGACAGGGAGCAGTCTGTCAAACACGGAAAGGAAAAGGATCGGAAGAGGCGGATGCGGGGGAGGAGGAGGAGGAGGAGGAGGAGTCGGAGCAAGAGGAGCACGAGGACGAGGACAAGGATGAGGAGGGGGAAGAGGCGGAGGAGGAGGATGAGGAGGAGGATGAGGAGGAGGATGAGGAGGAGGATGAGGAGAAGGAGGGGAAGGGAACAGGAGGAGGGAGGAGGAGGAGGAGGAGGAAGGGAAGGAACAGGAGGAGGAGGATGACGAGGAGGAGGGGAAGGAATGTTATGATTATGATGAGGAGGAGGAGGGGAGGAGGAGGGGGGAGGAGGGGGGAGGGAGGGGGAAGAGGAGGAGGGGGCGGGAGTGGGAAGAGGAGGAGTAGGAGGGGAATGTGAAGGAGGAGGAGGAGGAGGAGGAGGAGGAGGAGGAGGGGAGGGAGGGGGAAGAGGAAAGGAGGAGGAGGAGGAGGAGGAGGAGGAGAAAGGGATAAGCAAGAGACATCGAGGACGGGGAAACGGAGGAGGAGGAGGAGGAGGAGGTGGAGGAGGAGGAAGATGAGGAGGAGGAGGAGGACGGAGGAGGGAGGAGGGAGAAGGGAGGATGGAGGAGGAGGAGGAGGAGGAGGACGAGGAGGAGGAGGAGGAGGAGAAAAGAGTCAGGGTGAGGATGATGATGCTGATGATGATGCTGCTGCTGCTGATGATGCTGATGATGATGCTGAGTATGATGATGCGGCTGCCGATGATGAGGATGATGATGATGATGCTGATGATGATGATGATGCTACTGATGATGATGATGCTGATGATGATGCTGATGGTGATGATGATGCTGATGATGCTGATGATGATGATGATGATGATGATGATGATGATGACGATGCGTGTGATCATAATGCTGGTTGCAGTGATTATGATGACGATGCTGCTGCTGCTGATCTGATAATGCTGCGGTGGATGCTGCTGCTGATGTTGGCGTTGTTGGTGATGATGCTGACGATGGTGATGCTGCTGCTGCTGATGATCATGCTGGTTATGATGACGACGCTGCTGATGATGCTGATGGCGATGCTGCTGCTTCTGATGATGATGATGCTGCTGATGATGATGATGATGGTGCTGATGATGAGGTTGATGATACTGATGAGGATGATGATGATGATGATGATGATGATGATGATGATGATGATGAGGATGATGATGATGCTGATGCTGCTGCTGATGCTGGTGTTGATTATGCTGCTGATGATGGTGGTGGTGACAGTGGTGATGGTGATGGCGATAGTGATGACGATGCTGATGATACTGATAGTGGTAATGACGATGGTGATGCTGATGATGGTGATGATGCATATTACCATGATGCTGCTGATTATCATGCTGATGCTGATTATGCTGGTGCTGATTATGCTGATGCTGATAATGATGATGGTGCTGGTGATGCTGTTGATGATGCGGCTGCTCCTGATGCTGCTGACGGTGATGCCCATGATGATGCTGCCGATGCTGATGATGCTGATGAATACGTTGCTGCTACTGATGGTGATGCTGATGCTGCCGATCATGATGATGCTGCTGACTATACTTATGCGGATGATGACGATGGTCCTGCTGATGCTGATGATGATGCTGATGATGTTGATGTTGATGTTAATAATGATGATACTACTGCTGTCGATGATGGTATTGAAGACTATGATGATGATGGTGATGATGATGATGATGAGGATGATGATGATGATGGTGGTGCTGATGATGAGGATGATGATAACGATGATGATTGTGGTTATGATGACAGTGATTATGATGATGCTGAATTCTGATGCGGATTGATTCTGACACCCTCCTCTGTGCGCCTATTTTGGCTCAAGATGAAAAGGAGATATTGTTGTCCATCGGCATATTATCTCATCATGGTAGCGTGAGCTGGCCACTCACTGCTGCCGACCCCACCCAGGCCTCGGCGCGCCGCGGCCGCGGGCGCCACGGCGAGCTGGCAGGAGGCTCGAGACTGGAGCAGGGCGGCATCGACCGCGGCGAGCTCGGCAGCGACCGAGCGACCGGCAGGGGCCGGGAAGAGCGGCCGCAGGCGCGGCAAGAGGAGTGAGGCAGCGATCGAGACCAGGCGCAAGGCCCTCCAGTTCAAGCACGACTTGAGGGAGACTGGCAACAAGCTCCGTGACCTCGCGCACATCGAGGACCACCCTTCGGAGAACTCATCAGACGTCGTCGAGAGAGCGCAGAAGGAAGTCCTAGGCAGGATCACGGACCTCGAGCGTACGAGGCAGGAGATAGCTGAAAGCCGGGAGGAGCTCGCCGAGAGACACGCTGTCAAGCATGGACGAGCAGGTTCGGCAGCAGTTCGAACTGCTGAGGCAGGAGTTTGCGGCTCGAATGAGCCAGACCGCCGACGAGATGAGGAGGCTGGAGAGCGAGAATCAGCGGCTTCAGCAGCAAGTAGCAGGAGGCCTCGCGGCAATTCCGCAGGCGATCGAGCGTATGGGCGAGCAGATCAGAGGCGCGTCGAGCGCGGGCGTAGCCGCTCACGGTCTCGTCGACACGAAGGGGATTGGCAAGCCCACGACGATGGGCGACGATCAAGAGAAGTTCGGCGCTTGGAATCGCAAGATGGAGAACTACGTGATCGGCGTGTACGGAGAGAGTTTCCGTCCCGTTCTTCGGTGGGCTGCAGAAGCCGAACGCCCCGTGACGATCGCGGGGGCTCAGGCGGCGCACGACGGAGTGCCAGAGCTGGAGACCAAGGTCAACCAGCTGTACGCGGCGCTGATCAGCACGACGGCGGACGGGAGCGAGAGCAACGACCTCGTGACGGGCGCTCCCGATGGGAACGGTCTCGAAGCCTGGCGGAAGCTCCACCGCAGGTGGGATCCGACGACAGGTCCGAGGAAGAGGCTGATCCTGAGGTCGATCATCTCGCCTCCGAAGTGCAGCGCGGATGAGCTGGGATCCGCATTAGAGAAGTGGATCCAGCAGATAGGCAGGTACGAACGCCGCCAAGGAGAAGATGGTCTAGCCGAGCTGCCGGAGGATATCAAGATGGCGGCCCTCGAGATGCTCGTGCCTCAGGACATCGAGAACCACCTCGTCCTCAACAAGCATCGGCTCGTAACGTTCCAGGACAGTCTGAACGAGGTGATGACGATCGTGGAGGCTCGGACCGGCGTGAAGATCAAGGAGCCATCGATCCGTGCGCGGGCGCATCATCCGGACGACATGGACGTCGGGTCATTCGGAGCCCCGAAGGGCAAAGGCAAAGGCAAGGGCAAGGACGGCAAGAGCAAAGGGAAAGGCAAGACTCAGGAGCCGAAGGGGAAGAGCAAATCGACGAACGGATCATACTCAGGCTCCCGCACGTCCCCGACGGGTTCGGGCCGTGGTTCAGGGCACACGGCACCTCGAAACACCAGCGGGCGCTTCGACGGCTACTGTCGGAACTGCGAGAGATGGGGCCACAAGGCATCCGACTGCTGGAAGAAAGAGCAGGGATCGAGTTCGAGGGCTGGAACTGGATCCGCAACGGGGGCAAGCGCTGGTGGTAAAGCCGGTAGCCGCGGCGGCAAGGCCGGCGGCAAGGCGGCAGGCAGCCTGGGGGAGGAGCCTGAAGCGGAGGTCGCCGCTCTGGACATGGGCAGCCTGGACTGCCTGGAGCTCGCCAGCGGCAGCGGCCGCGGCGCAGCGGCGGTCGATCTCTCCCCCTTCGCGCAGGACGACTGGATGAAGTTCAACTGGGACAGCGGTGCAGCTATCTCAGCATTCCCTCGGAGCTTCGCGCCGCCGACGGGAATGAAGGGCAACGGCAGCACGTATCGCACGGCCAGTGGTGAGCTCGTCCCGGACGAGGGCAGCTTGCAGCTCAAGGCGGAGGACGAGTACGGAGTGCTACGAGCGCTCAAGGGACGCGTGACGAACGTGCACAAGCCGTTGATCTCGGTGGGGCAGGCAGCAGGAGCTGGACAGTGTTCATTCCTGGGCCGCAATGGCGGCTGGATATTCCACGAGAAGAGCCCAATCGGCAAGCGCGTGGTAGGCATGCTCGAGAAGGAGGCGAAGGCGGCGAAGCACCAGATGCTGCCGGTCTATCGCGAGCAGGGCGTCTACAACTTCTACCTCAAGAAGGGCCAACATGGCTCGGTTGCTCCTCTCGAGGAGGGACTTTCGGCGAAGTCGAAGTCCGAGCTGGTGGAGCTCCTCAGCGGCAAGTCGAAGGAGGAGCTGCTGGAGATCCTCGAGAAGACAGTCCCCAGGAGGCAGCCCTCGGCGTAAGCCCACTGGAGGACTTAATACCACGGCCCCCGGCGGCATCGGCTGCGGGGGCGGCAGCGGCGGGGTCGGGGCCTTCCGACGTGAGACCGCCGGGTTTTCAGCCAGCGGCAGCTGCTGCGGCCGACGCTTTGCCAGCTGCTCCTGATGGACAGCAGGCCGAGGAGGGCGAGGAGGAGGCTCGCCCGAGAGTGCTGAAGGCACCTCATGAGCCCTCTCAGAGGGAGATCGCCGAACACGAGGCGATGGGACACGCGACTTATCGCAGCTGGTGTCGCGTGTGTATTGCGGCAAAGGGCCAAGGCCAGCCGCATCTCCGCGCACCGGAGGACGACGAGACAGCGGTGCCGGTGGTCTCGTCCGACTACGCCTTCATGGGCCAGGACGACGCGGACACCATGCCGATGCTGGTCCTTAGGGATCGGCGCTCGAAGATGATGGCGGCGACATTCGTGGAGAAGAAGGGCGACGACGCCTACGCCATCAAGTTCTTCGCACGCTTCTTGCGGATCCTGGGCTACAGGAAGATCGTCAACAAGTCCGACGGCGAGCCAGCGATCCTGCTGGTCAAGAGGCGTGCGGTGGAGGAGGTTCCTGGCCTCGAGGCCATTCCCCAGGAGTCGGCACCGGCCGATCATCAGGCCAATGGGGAGATTGAGGTCACGGTGCGCGAGATCAAGAAGCAGGTGCGGGCGCTCAAGATGGACCTGGAGTCCAAGCTGGGCGTCAAGGTGGAGGACAAGCACCCGGTGCTAGCGCACCTGCCGGAGCACGCCGCATCGGTAATCAACCGATACCGGCGCGGCCAGGACGGCAAGACCGCTCTTCAGCGGCTCACGGGGCGGCAGTGGAGGAAGCCGGTCCCGCTCTTCGGCGAACGCTTGATGGCGCGGTTCGCCGGGGAGCGCGCGAGGAAGAACGCGCTGGAGGAGCAGATGGTGGAGGCTCGCTACATCGGCCACCACCCGCGCGACGGCTCGATGATGGTCATCACGAGCGACGGCGTGAAGAAGGCGGTCGGCTTTCGCAGCCTGCCGCAGAGCGAGAAGTGGATCACGGCGGGCTGGGATGGCCTGAAGGGCCTGCCGTGGGACGTGGCTCCGCGTGCGGCAAGCGCGCCGCGGGCCATCGTCGGACCTGGAGAGGTCGGTCCGCCACCAATTGTGGTGGTGTCGCCGCAGCCGCAGGCGCCGAGGAGGATGTACGTCCTCAAGGCGGACATCGAGCGGCTGGGCGCAACGCCGGGATGCCCAGGGTGCATCTCGATCGCTCGGCACGGCCGGGTGCTGGCTGGCCACGCGCACAACGCGGTGTGCAGCAAGAGGATCTTCGAAGCGCTGGACGCGGAGGAGGCAGGCCGGGAGAGGACCGGCCAGTATCGAGAGCGGAGGCAGGGCCAAGAGGCCAGAGTCCGACCGGCGGCATCGGCCGCGGCAGGGACCCCTCCGCCGAAGACGGCTCGGAGGATCACCGAGCCGGTGGCAGCGGCGGCAGCGGCATCGGCCGCGCCGGCCGCGACCCGCTCGGCAGCAGCGCCAGCCGTGGCAGCCACGGCGGCGCGCCTGCGAGAGAGCCAGCCGGTAGCACCGGGCTTCGGCGTGGCGGCTCCTTCAGGAGGAGCGAGCTCCAGTTCGGGAGCGGCGCGAGCGGCAGAGGCCGCCGCGGATGTCGACATGACCGCGGCCAGGTCGCGGCTGAAGCGCTTGGCAGAGGTGGCCCCGGATGACGTGCCGGAGGCCCTCGAGCGCGGTGATCCACAGCCGGCAGACGTGCCGGTACCGGTGGACATGGAGGATCTCGCGGCGCAGCCGGCGCCAGCGGAAGGACCTCAGCTGCCAGCTGGAGTGGCAGTCGTGTGGAACGCCAGTGAGGGGAGGCACATGCGGGTGCTCGCCCTCGATGTGGCGTCGATCGAGCTGGTTGAGCTCGGAGTGCTGACGAGAGCGAAGGCGGAGTTGCTCCCGCTCGTTCGCGAACAGGTCAGTGGCCATTGGGCCAGCGCCGGCGTGGACATCGCCGACGAAGAGGTGGACAGCATCGCCCTATCGGCGTTGCAGCTGGGCGCCGTGGACGTGGCCGAGGTGTACTCGCCACATCGGTTCTCGGCTCGGGCAGCGGAGTTTCAGCTGCGCCCGGGCTTCGCGGCGGACCTGGAGGAACTCAAGGAGGACGGGGCGCCGTGGGACTTGCGGCGCCCCGAAGATGTCAAGGAGCTCGAGAAGCAGCAGGAGCGGATGGATCCCATCCTGCTCACGGGGTCCCCTCCATGCGAGAAGTTCAGCTTGCTGAGGGGCCTGAGCGCCAAGTTCAGGACCGATGAGCAGGAGGCGGCTGAGATGGAGGAGGCCAGACACCACCTGAAGGTGGCAGTCGACGCCTACTGGCGTCAGCTCAGGAAGCCAGGCAGGTACTTCTTGCATGAGCATCCCTGGAGCGCGCGATCGTGGAATGAGGACATCGTCAAGGAGCTGGTCGCGCATCCAGGAGTCTTCACGGTCAAAGGCCCCATGTGTCGGTGGGGCATGAAGCTCACGAACCCCCGCAATGGCCAGGAGGAGTTCGTGCGCAAGGAGACCGGATGGGTCACCAACCATCCAGGCTTAGCCCGGAGGCTGCAGGGCACTTGCAGCAATGTGGACGGCCGCGCGGAATGGCATCGCCACATCACGCTCGTGGGCGGCATCGCGCGGTTCGCGAAGGTCTATCCACCGAAGTTGGTGGAGGCGGTGCTGGAGGAGCTCAAGGACACGCTGAATGACGTGGGAGAGCTCAGCACCGCCCAGGTGCAGCAGTCGGGCCCAGTCCCTGTGGACGCGGCAGTGCCGCCCGGGGACTGGACGAGTTACTGGGACGACGTCAATGGCGGCTACCTGGAGGCGGGCCTTGTGGCCCAGGCTCGCGCGGTCGAGCGCGAGTGGGTCAAGAAGCAGGAGCTGATCGAGATCGTCCCGAGGTCTCAGGCTTTCGCCGAGACTGGGCGTCCGCCCATCCCACTCAAGTGGGTCGACACGAACAAGGGTGACGCGGAGAGGCCCAACTACAGGAGCAGGCTCGTCGTGAAGGAGATCAAGGCGAAGAAGCGCCCTGACGAGCAGCTGGAGGCGTCCGAGGTCTTCTCGGCCATGCCTCCTCTGGAGGCCATGCGGTCGCTGGTCTCGCTGATGGTCACGTGGACGCGGGAAGCACCGCTCCACATTCAGGAGTCGCTTCGCAAGAAGGGCAGGAAGCCGGGCAACTTCAAGATCGGCTTCTTCGACATCAGCAGGGCGCACTTCTACGGGAAGGCGCAGCGGAGGATCTTCGTGGAGCTGGAGGAGGAGAGTCGCAAGGAGTACGGCGAGGACAAGTGCGGCCTACTCCTCAAGTCCTGGTACGGCACGCAGGACGCCAGCAAGATCTGGCAGGGCGACTACACGGAGCTGCTGGAGGAAAACGGCTACAAGGCGGGCGTGTCGTGCCCAGCGGTCTTCTACAAGGAGGTGGACGAGACGAGGCTGCTGGGGCACGGCGACGACTTCGCGGTGCTGGCTCAGCAGCAGGACATCGACAGCTTCGAGGCCACGCTGGGCAAGAAGTACGAGTTCAAGAAGACTGCGAACCTAGGCTTCGACGAGGGCGATGACAAGCAGGCGGTCTTCCTGAATCGGGTCATCGAGGTCAGTGCGGGAGTTCCGCCTGGCGGTGGCCGGCCCTGCCGGCATGCGATGATCGAGCCGGACAAGCGGCACGCGGAGATCGTGATCGACGAGTTGGGTCTCAGCAAGGCCAACGGCGTGGACACGCCGACGGAGAAGCGCAGCGCCGACAAGCAGATGATGGATGCGAAGTCGGCGGCGTTGGGAGCAGCGGAAGCTTCGCGCTTCCGATCCCTCACCATGAGGGTGGCCTACCTGTCTCAGGACAGGCTGGACTTGGCTGAGGCATCGAAGACGCTCGCCAGGTCCATGCAGACGCCAACGGAGGCGAGCTGGCTCATGCTCAAGAGGGTTGGCCGCTACCTCAAGCGGCATCCTAGCACGGTGACGGTTTTCACGGAGCAGAAGACGTTCGACAAGATCCGGGTGTACGTGGACTCCGATCATGCAGGCTGTGCAGTCACGCGGAAGAGCACCGGAGGCTTCGTGGCGATGCTGGGGCATCATGTAGTCAAGCACGGCAGTAACCTGCAGTCGACGGTTTCATTGAGCAGCGGGGAGAGCGAGTACTACGCCCTGGTGAAGGGCGGGAGCGTGGGCCTAGGCCTTCACAGCCTCTTCGCGGATTGGGGGCTGGACCTGAAGGTGGAGCTTGCCTCGGATTCATCGGCGGCCCGGGGCCACGTCCAACGGCGAGGTCTCGGGAAGATGCGGCATGTTCAATCACGATACTTGTGGATCCAGGAGCGTGTGGGCAAGGGCGACCTCTCGATCGCTGCAGTTCCTGGCAAGAACAATGTCGCGGACGTGCTGACCAAGAGCGTGGGTGGCTCCCTTTTGAGGAGACACATGGCTACGCTGAACATCTGGGATCGGGCACCGAGTTCGACTCAGAAGGACATCAAGTGATGGAGTGGATCGAATCCATGCTCCGCTACCTGTGGGGCTGGATGATGTTCCGCCGGCAGCGGTATGATCGCGCCGGGCGGAGTGAGGGGCTCGCGGCATGGCCGCAGCCCAGCAGATGAGCTGGGCGCGTCGGCTCGGGCGCGCCCGCGTACGACTTAGGTCGTGCCTGGCCGGTTTGCGGCCAGGCCCGAGGAGGAGTGATTCTGACACCCTCCTCTGTGCGCCTATTTTGGCTCAAGATGAAAAGGAGATATTGTTGTCCATCGGCATATTATCTCATCACGGATGCTGTTGATGATGCTGCTGCAGAGGGTAATGTTGATGATGATGATGAATATGAGTGTGATGATGCTGCTGCTGATGGTGATGATACCGATGATGAGTTGATGACGATGATGATGATGCTGTGATGCTGATGATGCTGATGATGATGAGATGCTGGACATGGTGATGCTTATGATGCTGCTGATGATGATGCTGCTGCTAGCGATGATGATGATGATGATGATGATGATGATGTTGATGATGATGATGATGTTGATTATGATGATGATGATGATGACGATGATGATGATTATGAGGATGATGATGATGATGATGGAGGAGATGAGATGATGCTGATGCTGATGCTGATGCTGGGGGGGGAGGAGGGAGGGGGAGGAGATGAGGAGAGGAGGGAGGAGGAGGAGGAGGAGGAGGGAGGAGGAGGAGGAGGAGGAGGAGGAGGAGGAGGAGGAGGAGGAGGAGGAGGAGGAGGCGGAGGATGACCAGCTCCCTCTCTCCATAGGCCTCTACAAGGATTCAGTTCTGCTGAGGCAGGTGCCCAGTTGGGAGACAACCGTTTGAAGATACTGAAGCGCACCAAAACACCACTTCTGGGAGTCCAACGCCACGAATCAATCTGAATTTCGTGTCTCGACGAACCTGAACCGTGTCAGAACACCGTTCCTAGGATTTCAACACCGCGAATCAACGTAATTGTGGCGCCTTGACAATCCTTCATCGCTCCCTAACACCACTTCTGGTACGTTAACCATGCGAACCCGTGAAGGCCTTGCACTTTCCCAGAAGGAATGTGCGCGGCGTTGATCGGGGGCGGAAAAGAGGGGGGTGATGACTAGGGGGGGTGGATATCATGGCGGGGAGCATGATCTTTCCCCAGACGTCATGGCGCCTCTTCTTATTGGATTTCGTCCCTGGCTCCCAGCCTGGGCCGCGCACATGCCGCCGGCCATGATGTGCACCCCCCCCGCTTGGACACCCCCCTCCTGGCCGCTCCCGAGCTAAGGCGGGAGCCACATCTTGAAACAGAGCCGCCCTCGATCCGCGAAGCTCCTGCAGATGGCCAGGACGAGCGTGCGCGGCGCTCCGGCCAGGGCCGCGCTTTGAACGCGGCCCGCTTTCCATCCGCAGGACTCTTAGAATTCTCATACGACGAATGTGCGCGGCGCAGAGGCGAGAGCCACATTTTGAGAACGTCCCGCTCTCCATACGCGAGGGTCTGGCGCCACGTTTGACGCGCAGGCGCGCGGCGCGAAGGCGAGAGCCACATTTTTTGAAGACGATCCGCCTCAACCCCGTGAAGCTCTTGCACATGTTTGAGACGAGTGTGCGCGGCGCTCAGGCGGGAGCCACAATCTGAAAGCGACTCGCCCTCGATCCGTGACGCTCTTTGCAGATGCCTGAGGTTCGGTGTGATGAATGGTGCGGAAGTCTCATGCGAAACGCCCGGCTGGCCTTTCGTTACCGGCCGCGGGGAGGAGGAGGAGGAGGAGGAGGAGGAGGAGGAGGATGAGGAATATGGAGGAGATGTAAGGAGGAGAGTGAAGGAGGAGGAGATGGAGGAGGATGAGGAGGAGGAGGAGGATTTGATGAGGAGGAGGAGGAGGAGGAGGAGGAGGACCAGTGTGAATCCAAGGCGCACCAACGATGTTGCATTGAACCCTCCCTCCGCGAATTTGTTTTCACTGTGGGGAGAGGCCCATTGGACGGCAACTGTTCGAGCATCCAGAAGCGAGCCGACACACAGTTCGAGGACTTCAGCGCCGCGAATCAGCGTGATTGTTGCGTCTCGACAGTCCTCAATCATGTAACAACAGTTCTTGGGACTTCAACGCCGCGGATGAACGCGACTGCTGCGTCACGTCATTTCGAAATAGTGTCATTCCTGACCTCCTGGGACTTCAATGTCAACCATGTGGATGATTGAAGCTGCTGCAAACTTTGAACACGAACGTGCGCGGCGCTCAGGCGAGAGCCACCGATTGAACATATGGCCTTCCATCAGTGGAGCTGGTGGACATTTGTCCATAAAAAAGTATGCGCTGCGCTTAGGCGAGATACACATGTTGAAAACCACCAGCCTCTATCCGTGAAGCTGCTGCAAACTTCTACTACGATCAATGCGCGCGGCGCTACGACGAGGGCCACATTTTGAAAACGGTCCGCCTTCTATCCTTGCGTCGCGTCGCGGGGGTCTCGTCCGCGCCGCGGGCGATGCTGCAGCCGATTCCCCGTCGCGCGGGCTGCCTCGCCTTGCGCGCAAATGCGCGACGCCGAGCGTCTTGCAAGTCTTTTTGCGCGCGGCGCCGCGCGGCCATCGGGAGTCGCGCGATGCGCGGCGGCAAGGGCGCGCCGCCTTGCGTCGCCACGCGAGCGCGCGCGCGGCGCAGGCCTGTCATTCCGGCCAGGCGCGGCGCACTGCGCGGAAGCGCGCGGTCATCGGAGCCGCGCAATTCGGGGGGGGGCAAGGGCGCGCCGCCTCGCGTCGCGGCGCGAGCGCGCGGCGCAGGCTCGCCAGGCCATCCTTTCGGCGACGGCGCGGCTCGCACCGAGCGCGCCTCGCGGCCTGCGCGCCCGCCGCGCCGTCGCCGGCTTTTCCCCCGCCCACCCTGCCCGTGGGGGTTGGCGCCCGGGCGGCGCCGTCGCGCCCGCGCTGCGAAAGGGCGGCGGCCCACTCGGCGGGGCCCCGCGCCCGTGCGCGCGCCGAGGGTGGCGCCCGTGCGCGCCCCTCGCTGCGGGCGCCGCTGCCCGCCGGCGGGCGCCTGGGCGCTGCAAGTGGCGAGGAGGTCTCTGGCGAGACGCCCGGCCCGCCCTGCCGACGCGTCTGGGGGCGCGGCAGGGAGGAGTGATGTGCAAGGAGAAGGCATGGGGGGAGGAGGAGGAGGAGGAGAAGCAGAGGGAAGGGAGGATGAGGGAACGGAGGAGGAGGAGGAGAGGATGAGGAGGAGGAGGGGAGAGAGAGAAGCAGGGGAGGAGGAGGAGAGGGAGGAACAGGGAGGGGAGAGGAGGGAGGAGGGTCCCTTCCCTGTTCGCTTGAAGCACTGCTTGCTACAGCTACGTACTTTGATCCGCCCCCCCCCACCCCACCCCACCCAAATAGCGAACTCCAGCTGTGTGGCGGGGGGGTATGGCAGCGTGCGTCACCGAACCCCGATGTCATCAGAGTCCACAGTCGAGGAGGAGGAGGAGGAGGAGGGGAGGAGGAGGAGGAGGAGGGGGAGGAGGGGGAGGAGGGGGAGGAGGAAGGAGGCACTAGGAAGGAGGAACCAGGACGATGTCAGAAGGAAACAGGAAGGAGGATAAGGAGGACAAGAAGGAGGGGGAGGAGGGGGGATGAGACGGGGGAGGAGAGGGGAGGAGGAGGACCAGATCACACCCAAGATGCGCCAGGACGCGGTCCTTGGCCGCTTCGAGAGGGAGGTGAAGACCTTCGAGGCCGCGCCCGGGAGGGGCTGCCCCGCGGGCCCGCGCGGCCACCGCCGCCGACCCTCCGCGTCCTCCCGTCGGGGGGGCGGCATGGGTACGGAAGCAGCGGGCGCGAAGACCGACCACAGACCTTGTGCATTTGGGCCCAGGAGGCGGGGGTCAATGCAGGCGGATCTTGCAGGATCCTGCGGAGCCAGGGGTGCATTGACCCGGGCCTGCGTGCAGGATCTTGCAAAGCCCGACTGGCCCGGTTGTGGATTGATCCGGGTCAGCAAAATTTTGACTCCATTTTGAACCGGATGCGCGGTCGGCTTCGCCGCGGGCGGTGTCCGCCTAAGGTCAAGAGGTTGTTTGCCCAGCAGCGACCGTTGTTATTTTCGGACAGCCCGCGCTGTTGGTTGGGCATTGTACCCGGTCTCTTCTTGTATCCATTTCTGGCTTGGCAACTCCCCGCCCCACTCCTCGTGTTCTCCTCTGCCGCCTCGGACACAAACCACTACCTTGGAATCGGGCACGTCCCTCCCGAGGAGGAATGTTCAATAGTAGTTAGGAGATCGTTTGGGGACGAGTCCCCGCGACCATGTTGAATCAGTTTAAGATCATGTTTTGATGCTGCAACAAGAAAAAAGTATGTCATACAATCTCCGCGTGCAGGAGGAGCTGCCCGACCTACCGCTGCATCTTCCTCGCCGCTGTGGTGGGCCGCGCCACGGCGCCCCAGGTGCGCGCCCCGTTTGCGCGCCCCCAGGCCCAACGTTTGCCACCGAGGATAGAAGAAACCCTAGTCCGAATAACACGGTGACGGCGCAGCCACATTGAGGCCCTCGTCCTCGCATTAGAGATCATAGTTCTGGGCGGTTTGGTTCGATACGCCTGCAGAAAAGACCCCCTGTCCCTAATGTTCCTGGCCCTCCTAACTTGGATCCCCTCCCAAAGGGTTTGGGTTCCTGTTTGGGTCAATCAGTTTGCCCCTGCTCGACACCATGCTGAACGAGACCACGCAGCGTGCATGCGCACTGGCGCGGGCCTTCGCCCCAGCTGCCGTCAGGGACCGCTCTGGCGGACGTGGCGGGCCTAAGCCGCGCAACCTGCGTGTGGGTGTGTAGCGCTTGGGCGGGGAAACAGATGAAGGCCAGGGAGGGAAGCAAAGAAAAACATGGGCACTGGGATCCACGCAGCCTGCGTGCACACTCTGCTGAGCAGCACGAGCGGCGCGGCGTCTTGGAGGGCGCCCGCGTTTGGCAGGGGACCGCCAGGTCGGGGGTCGTCGGTTGGGAATGCCGCAGCGACGAACCACAGCGTGACACATGGGGCATGGTAGCATAAGGATGGCTCCGCGCTGTAGGTTGCAAGCCAGCTGCCTGCATGCCTTCGAGAATGGATCTCTGCCAGTTCAAGGAAACGGAGGCCAGAGGAGCCCCTGAACATCAACCCGGAAGATCAGACAATGGATATGCCATATACCAGCAGATATTTCCGCTGCCGATGGAAGCCCAACCGAACTTCGACAGCACTGGCTTTTCTCGGCGCCTCGGCAAGCTGATTCGAATCATTGCAGCACGTTGTGGATGCAGCCTTCTCCCGCTCAGCGCGTGCAGCCTCCAATCCTCCAAATAACCCTACCACAGGTCCTCTGCTGCTGCCTGTGCAGCATCGCGCGGGAAAGCGATGGGAGGGACGATTCTGGCAGAATTGGGGCCGTGGGCTCCGAGATTTGGCGGCTGCATCGTCGCAGGGTTGATGTCAGGAGTTCTGTGGCACCATGTTCAACCCTCAAACATATTGCCCGAATTGCTGTAGCGTTCACCCCCCCTCGTCTCAAGCCAATATCAGGATCACGAGTGATCCACGGGCCAGACATCAAGAATCGCCTGCCCTGTGATATGCCGAAGGGTTGGGTCCTGATGGTGAGCGGCGCCCACGAAACAAGTGACGCCCTCTTCTGGCTGGGCTCCCGTGGGCAGGCAGGGGGGTCCCTGTGGCGAGCGGCGCCCAGGAATCGCCGTCTCGCGGGCCCCGTGGCCAGCGGCACCCAGGAAGCAAGGGTCGCCATCTCCAGGCTGGGGCCGTGGGGGCGGGTGGGTCCGCGGCCAGCGGCACCCAGGAGTCAAGGAACGCCGTCTTCGGGCTGGGGCCAGGTGTAGGCCATGGGTACTGCATCAGCAGGCCATGGGAAGGCCGTAGGCAAATCATTGGCAGGCCATAGGGCCGCAAGGAGCAGGCCACGGGTAAGCCATGGGCGGTCCATGAGCAGGCTCTGTTTCCTTGAATCAGTAGTGAATGCTTGTTGCTGACCGGTCAACCATTTCAGCTGTGTTGCTCGCCCCCCCCTCTCGCAGGCCACCGCCAAACTATTTGTACTCGCTCTGCTACGGACCATGGTGGCATGGGTCAGCCTTGTGTCGTTTTACGCCGTGTGATCCTGTGCTGACGCCCAGGAAAGGTGAGATTGTTAATTCCCACTGCTTTCGGGGTGACACGTGTCACCCCTGTGTTGCTCCACAGCGTATCGGTCCCAGGCCGGCGGCCACGGCACATGTGAACACTGTGTGTTTCGAACCGTGTGGCCCCACGCTGCCGCCCAGAGTCGGAGGGAAACAGCTGGCTGCATCCCGACAGGTCTCGGGCTGGCGCGTGCCACGCGTTGCCGGACACACTGCCAGGGGGGCAGCTGCCTCTCTTCCGGGAGTGCCGCGGGGAGAGGCCAGGTCGAGGCCGCCTGGGGCGGGCGGGCCCCCCCGGCGAGGAGCGCCCGGGATCCTCGGGCCAGGGCCACGGGGGCAGGGGGGTACCTCTTGGCGAGCGGCGCCCAGGAGGCAAGGAGGCGCCATTTCCGACCTCCAGGGCTGCGGGAGGGGTGGGTCCCCGTGGCGAGCTCCCTTCCCTCTGTCCCGGATCGGCGCTTTGCTCCCGTCGTTGAGGATGGCGATCCCGCCCCAACGTGGGCCACTTTGTTGGATCCGAGTCCTTTTTCATCGTTGTCGCACCCTCATTTCCCCTCCTCCGCCTTCCCCTGGTCATCCTGCTCTTCCCCCTCCTTCCACTCCAGTTCCTGATGCTGCTATTCGTCATCGTCCTTGTGCTTCCTCGTCCTCCGTGGGTCTCTCCTGCTCGTCCTCTTTCTCACCCGCCAACTCCTCCTCATGATCCTCCTTCTCTTCCTCCTCATATGTACGCAGCTTTCCTTTTTTCGATTGCGCATAACATGATCAGGGGTCTTCTTTAGAGCTCCATGTCGGCTATGATATGCGTCCGCAGATGTAGTAACAGATCAGCGCAGTGGTAAGGGATTTGGAGGTGGGGATAGGATGGTATGTATGGCGCGAGCGCACCTAGCTTGTCCTTCTCTCCTCTCCCTCAGCGGCACCGTAGCGGGTACTCACTAATGGATACTTTGGAACCTTGCCGCAAGTTGCCGCTTCAGCGCCTCTTTCTGGCATGGCAGCGTTGCCCACATCGGGGAGGATCGGGTTCGCCGGGCCACTGTCCAAAGTACCCGTTGGTGGAGTCCCCGGTAGAGGGGCGCTGACTCCCACCCCCTCCTCTCCGACCGGGGCTTTGGCCACGGGGAGGTGGTCTCCCGGTGGGCGGCGCACCGATCGTCGCCAACAGGGGCCCGATGGTCCGCCCCGCCCTGGAGCGCACGGTCTCGCGGCCCGGGGCCCGTCGCCGAGGCGTCCGGATTCCAGCTCGGCGCATGTCGTGGCGAGATGCGTGTCGCCATTTCTTGGTCGATGCGCCCCCCTCCCCCCTATTCAGCCCGCCCCCCGACGTTCCCCTCGTGGGGTCGGCGGAGACGGGGGGAGGGAGGGCAAGCTTCCACGCGGTAGCCAGGAGAGCTGCTCAGAAGCCCTCCTGGCCTCTCCGAAACCGCAGCTGGCAAGCCTCCGAGCCTTCTCAAGAGGCCCCCCGGCCCTGCCGAGAAGACCGCCCCCTTCGCCCCCCCCCCCCTCCATTGGAACCGCTGCCACTTCTCGAGCGCCACCCCAGCCCACGGCCGCTTCTTTGGCTGGCTCTGTCGCCCCTCACCCCAAGCCCAGATCCGTTCTCCCCACCCGGCAGGTTGGGGCTGTTAGAGGCAGAGCTCTGCGGCCGCTTGCGAACCCCCCACCCGCGGGTCCACTCGACGTTGGGGTACCGGACACCCCCGCTGGGGTTCCCCTGCTTCGGGGGTGGACAGAACCCCCAACAGTGACACGTCGATTAGTGAATTGTCCGTTTTCGGTTCTCGAGAGGGCGCCGTGGCCGTTATTTTCCAGGCTTGCGCCCGCCAGGTTTGGGCTTCAGGTCGTTTTCACTAAACCACGTTTCACTAAAGGGGGGTCTGTCCATCCCCGACTGCTTGACCACCCGCCAGCCTTTGCAGAAATCTGACCTGCAGGGGCATCGGGTTCGCCTGCGGCTGCCTCGAAGCGCCTCCGATCCGCCCCGATGCGCCTCGCGCACCGCAGCGCGCGCGCGCGACCTTCGGCGCGCCGGCCTCTCGGCGAAGGACCTCGGCCTGGCAGCGGTCCCGCCGCGGCGCAAGGCCCCGGAGCAGGCCCCGCTCGCTCCCGCGGGTGCTCCTCTCTCTCTCTCTCTTCGTAGGGCGACGATGTCTATACATATCCACTGCTCCCGGCCAGGCCAATCCTGGGCCCAAGAGCTGTGTATACGCCCTCCTGGCTTGGCCAGGGAGGCATATACACCGCTCCTGGGCCCAGGATGGGCCTGGCCAGGAGCAGTGGATATGCATAGATCTCGTCGCCCTATCTTCGGGCGGCAGGGGCTGTGCACAGGCATCGGTCTGGGCCACGCCAGTCCCGGTGCCACACGAGTCATGAGCCAACCTCACGGCGGGAGGTCTTCGCTGTTTTCGGCACTGGCCGTTCGACCGGCCTCGGGAGGGTCAAGATACAGCTCGGGATCAAAGTCCAGTCCCAGGGAGTGGGTCGAGCTTATGGAAAAATCGTAGCGTCGGGGGTCTGGGTAGGCTTCCCTGGCCTAGCCGTGAGGGCGTATGCACCGCTCCTTGGCCCAGAACGAGCCTGGGGAGGATCGGCGCATATTCATGAGTAGTCCTTTCCCTTCGATCTCTCTTCCTCGGGGACACGGCTGGCCTGGCAGTCGACGAGGGTGGACCAGCTAGGCCAGTGGTCCGCCAGCTCGGCCGGGCGTGCAGAGGCATCGATGTGCATGGGAAGTGGCACGAGCGGGAATGGGTTAGGATCAGGGTGAGGAGGAGGAAGAGGAGTAGGAGGAGGAGGAGGAGGAGGAGGAGGAGGAGGAGGAGGAAGAGAATGAGGAGCAGGAGGAGGAGAAGGACAAGTGCAACACACAAGACTCACCAACGGTTGATATACCCTCCCTCCAAGCTCCCTCTTCATAGGCTTCATACAATGATTCACTTCCACATTGGGAAGTGTCCCGTTGGAGGACAACCGTGTGAAAGTCATGGAGCGTGCCAAAACACCATTCTCAGGACTTCAACGCCACGAGTCAACCTGACTGTTGCGTCTTGTCGGTCCTGAATGGTGCCAGAACACCACTCCTGGGACTTCAGCACCGCGAGTCAACGTAACTGCTGCAATTGTTTGAATCGAATGTGCGCGGCGCTACGGCGAGAACCATATTTTGACAACGACCCGCCCTCAATCCGCACAACATGTTTGACCATGTTCAGAGTCATGTGCGCGGCGCCAAGGCGAGAGCCACATTTTTTTCACGGCCCCCTTGAATCCGTGAAGCCCCTGCAAATGTTTGAGACGAGTGTGCGCGGCGCCGAGGCGAGAGCCACATTTTGAAAACGGCTCGCCCTCAATCCGTGAAACCTGTGCAATTTTCCAATAAGTACGAATGCGCGCGGCGCTAAGGCGAGAGCCACATTTTGAAAACGACCCTGCCATCAATCCGTGAAGCTTTGTAATCTGTCAGAACAATGTGCGCGGCGCTCAGGTGGGTGCCACATTTTGAAAACGACCCGCCCTCAATCCGTGAAGCTCTGTAATCGTTTCAGAGAATGTGCGCGGCGCTCAGGCGGGTGCCACATTTTGAGTACGACTCGTCACATTTGGAAAGCCACCCGCCCTCAATCCGCAACATTCCTGCAATGATTTAAAACGAATGTGCGCGGCGCTAACGCGAGAGCCACCTTTTGGAAGCGACCCGCCCTCCATGTGTGAAATTGTTGGCATATTCTAACCTTCAGGGTCGTAAGTGGTAAGGAAGTGTCCGGCGAAACGTCTGGCACGCCCTTCCGACCGGCCTCGGAGTGCGACAGGGAGGAGTTAATCACAAGGAGAAGGAATGGAGGAGCAGCAGGAGGAGGAGGAGAAAGAGGAGGAGGAGGAGGAGGAGGAGGAGGAGGAGGAGGAGGAGGAGGAGGAGGAGGGGGAGGAGGAGGAGGAGGAGGCGGGGCAGCAAGATAATGGTTCCGAGGGAATGTTGGAACTGGATGACAAGGAGAAGGATTCCAGTGAGGAAGAGGAGGCGGAGGAGAAGGAGAGAGCGAGGAGAGAGTGAGGGGTGGCTGGCAAGCTCGAACGAGTCGGAGGGCTTCGCCCGCTCCCACCCTCCTTCGCCATAGCACAGAATCCACGCCGGCGCTCCTGGACATCGGGACGCGCGCGCGGCGCCACCTGCCGAGCGGAGGGCGCTCTCTGCGCGCACGCGCGGCGCCGAGTCTTCGCCGACCTCTGCGCGCCGGGGAAACGCAAGACTCGGGTTGGCTGGAATCAGGGCCTGGCAGCCACTCGCAGAGGGGGCGGGGGGAGGACTTCTTAAAAGCACCTCTGCTTCTCAGACGGCGCGGGCCTTACCTATCGATGTAAGGCCAGCGCCTTCTGAGAAGCGGCCTCCGTCTAAGAAGGCCTCCTCCCTTCTTCCACCCCCTCGCGCGCGCCGCCACATTCGGGGCGAGCCCACGCCGTTTGACGGCCCCGTCCTGAATTTTCACGCTCCCGTTTTCGTGGAACGGTTGCAGCCGAAGCTCGCATCAGATCTCAGGCTGGGTTTCGTCATTGTCTTGATGGCCCCGTGGGGCCAACCCGAGTCGTCCTCAGGGGCAACGAGGCAAGGATAATGGGGGGGGGGTAGGCTCTGGGGCGCATCGCCTCTCAATCGCCCACTGATCGCCCCTCGGGGCGCCATAGCCCACCCCGCCCAGGAACGCTCGCCGGTCTGCCGGCGATGTGTCGCCGAGCCCCGGTCGATGCTCCCCGCCCGCTTCCGCCCCCCCCCCTCTGTCGCTGCCCCTCGCGCTGGCCCGACGCGAGCGCTCCTGCGCGCGAGCACCGCGCGGGCCCCTTGCTCCGTCGCGCGTGCCACTGCAGCCGAGTGCCCCCTCCCAGGGGGCCCTTGGCCTCGCGGGCTCCGAGCCCTCAAGGGGGTGCCGTTCCCCCTCCCCGCGGCGCCCCGGCGAGAGAGCACCCCCCTTGCGGGGCCACGCCGCGCGCGCCGTGCCGGGAAGAATTTGCGAGCGGGGGCGGGCGGAGGCGGAGCGTGCGCGTTGCGGCGAGGCTCGGAGCGCCGCTGGGGTGCGAGTGGGGGCGGCGAGCGAGGGGGGGGGGAGGGAGAAGTGGTAAGTCGGGCCTGTCCCTCTAGAGGGGGAAGCTTCGAAGATGGTCAAGCAAAAAGTCTTGGGGCGATGTCTGGACTGTGTTTTCCCACGTGGGGAGCATATTATGTGGTTTGTCACTTTTCGCCCAGGATCCCCCTGTCGGGGGACACGCCCGACTTGAGAGGAGCGGAAGGCCTTCTCGGGAGGCTGCGGGGCTTCTCAGAAGCCCTGGCGCCTTCTGAGAAGTTTGTTGTGCCTTCGGGGAGAGCTCAGAAGCCTCCTCACGAGGCCTGGGGACTCCCGAGCCTACGGAGAAGGCTCGCCCCGTCTCACTTCCCCCCCTCGCTCGCCGCCGAGCGAAGTCTGCGCTCCAGTCATCCCAGACGAGTCCGAGCAGATGCGGTCGGAGGATCGCGCCGCATCGCCGATGCGTCGCCGATGCGGCTCGATGCAGATCCCGACTTTCGCCACGCCGATGGCGCAAGAGTGCATCGCCGACGTCGCCGATGCGTTGCCGATGCGGCGTGATCTTCCGGCCCCATCTGGGAGGCCTCCAGGCAGGGCTCGAGCGCCGCTCTCCTACGAAGTCTCTGCGGAAGCGGGAGCGCCGCCCTCCGGCGAAGCCCTGCGCGGCGCGTGCGCGAGGGAGCGACCACTTCGCCCGCTCGCGCGCGGGCCAGAGAGTGTGCGCCGCGCCCGGGCGTGAGCGCCGCTGTCGAGCGGAATCGGCTTGGCGCCTGCGCGGGAGCGGCGTCTCGACCGCTCGTCTGCGGCCCTCCTGCTGCGCGGCAGCACGTCCGCCGCTCGCGTGCGGCACCGCTCCTGCTCCCGACGACTGGGCGAACGGAGAAGGCGCGCCACGCCCAGGCGAGAGTTGTGCGCTGCTCGTGCGGGAGCGACGCTCCGCCCCCTCGCGTGCGGCCCCTCAGCTTATGCGCCGCGCCCCAAAGGCCCAGGCGGAGTGCCGCTTTCGGGCGAGCGTTTTGCTTGGCGCTGGGGCGACTGCGGCATTTTGACCATGCGAGGGGTGCTCCAGGGGAGCGAGCAGGAGCGGGCAGGGAGAGGAGGGAGGATGGAGCAGGAGGAGGATGATGAGGAGGAGGAGAATTGGGAGGACGATTAGGAGGCAGATGATGATGAGGAGGAGGAGGAGGAGGAGGAGGAGGAGGAGGAGGAGGAGGAGGAGAGAGGAGGAGAGAGGAGGAGAGAGGATGGAGAGGAAGGAACAGCTGCCGCGTGCGTCCGCGAGCGCAGGCTGCGTGCCGCGCCCAGGCGGCAGCACACAGCTCGCCCGCTCGCGCGCGGTCTCGCCGCGGACGGCTGCTCCGCGAGCGAAGCGTACGCGCTGCGCACACGGCGGGGAGCGCAGCTCTCCGTCCGGGGGGGGGAGGCAGGCGCGCGGCGCGCAGGCGAGGGCGGCAGGTCGCCCCCCCCGCGCGCGCGATGTGCGCCCCGTGCTCTCTCGGCCACCCACTTACTTCGCCGCGGCGTTGGCGCCGAGGCAGCGCGTCCACGCTGAAAAAAAGGGCAGCACGGCGGCTGCACGCCGTCCCGGCGGGTAGGAGATGCGCTCGGACGTGGCCCCTGTCGGCGAACCAGGGGGCAGAGCGCGAGCATGCAGGAGGACTCTGAGATATGGGGGGAAGGGGAAGACAGAGGAGGAGGAGGAGGAGGAGGAGGGTGAGGGGGAGGAGGAGGAGGAGGAGAGGGGGGAGGAGGAGGGAGGAGGAGGAGGAGGAGGAGGAGGAGGAGGAGGAAGGAGGGTGGAGGTGTGAGTATGGTGGAGGGAGTAGGAGGAGGATGAGTGAGGAAGGATGAGGAGTCGTGCATTGAGTCTTATTCGCGTTTACTTCTTATTTTTATCCGGGCACGTCGATGAGGAGTCATGATCATTACTGGGACGACGTGTAGGATGGGGAAGGAGGTTGGACCTGGAGGAGTGGGGAGAATAGGAGGACGACGACGATGAAGGGTTGGTAGTGGTTGTGACTGCATCAGGAAAATAAGTCCCGACAAGGGCAACAGTCCCTACGAACACGACGCAGCCGTTGACGGCGACGACGACGGAGACAAGGCGCGCAAACACTCAGAAGCACCGCTCAAAGATATCCTTTGTACCAGACCTCGCAGGTTGGGCCCTTTCCCAAGATGAGAAGGGAGGAGAGGGAATGGGACGAGGAGGAGGAGGCGGAGTACAAAGAGACGATGGGGTCCCCTGAGAGCGAAGTGAACAACAAAGGGGGTTACCAGCGGGCCGCATGATGTTTCACGCTACGCGCCAATGAAGGCTCAGCAGTTATGCGCCGCCATCGCTGCGTGTTGATGGTATTGGTCGCTTTCGATGGCCCCCATTGCCCAGTACGGCCCGAGAGTGCGCCCAAATGGCCCCAGCTGGCTCCAGGACGGCCAAGCAAAGCCCCGAGCGGGCCCAAGATCTTCCCAAGACGACTCAAAAAGATTCCGAGACGGGCCAAGAGGCCCCCACGACGCCCCGACAGGGTTCCATGAACATTTCAACTAGCGCCTCGATCATCAAACATCGTTGATTTTCCTTTTGGCGTTTGAGTAGGTGCACTGTGTCTCACCTGTCTGGACTTCAGACCGCCCACGACGGCCCAAGCTGCCCCCAGGATCGCTCCACGGAGGCCCAAAAGGCTTCCCGGAGAGCCCAGAATCGGCGCAAGAAGTTCCAGGATGGCCCAGTAGGCCCCTACGAATGTCTTGACAGAGGTCTCAGAACAGAAGCTTGAATTGCCTCTCGGAACCTGACCCCCCAAAATGGTCCACCCAAGATGCGGTTCCCAAGGACCTCAACAAGAGATCCTAAGGAGATCCCAAGAGACTTCGGGAGGCCCCCAAGAGTCACCTTCGTTCCTATCCTCTCCCTGCCCATCTTCCTCCTTCCTCGTCCCTTCCTCCTCCGATCCTCCTCCTTACACCGTACAGCTTGCACCCTTAGCTTGCACCAGGCAGCTCGCACCCCATACACTGCACCATATCTGTTTCACCACATGGCTAACACCACATATCCCCTACCTCTTAGCTTGCACGATCTAGCTCGCACCACATAGCTAATGCCACGCCGCTTGCATCATGCAGCCTGCACCAAATGGCCTGCACAACGTAGTTTGCACCCCATAGCTTGCACATCCCGCGTGCAACATGCCACTGTTCTGGATCCGCGTGACAACTTTGATTGTACAGTCGTACGATGTCTCGGATGTATGGATGGACTCTGGCAGCTTGCGACACATAGCCGAAGCGCACCAGGCAACAAGCTTGCAGCGCCTACCAATGCGAACATGCTGTCAGTTCTAGTTCAGTGTTCATCTCGGGCCCGTATAGACGCTGGCCAACCCCTGGATAGAAGCTAAGCTCGCGCGAAGCGCGCATTGTTCTAGTAAGGTCTATTACAAGCCAAGTCAGGCTGGACTTTTCGAGCCTCCCGGTAGAGGCCTTCACGGCATGGTGTTTATTGGTTGCATTCTCTTCGGATGGCATTGGCTCCCAAATTATTGTTTGGTTCACCGCGCTGCCACTCATGACTCTGCATTTTCTGTGCTCGATCAGATTGGGATACACGGCGCGTCGCCGTGGGTGAGCATCTGTTCGTGGTGGCTGAGGTGTGGCTCTCTCGCTTCAGGTCATCCTTCCACTGGTGGTGCGAAGTGCGCGTTGCGCATCGTGTATGATCGGCTGCGCGTGAATGCTTGCTGTCAGGTGTTCGAGGTTCCGTGGGTCGGCGATGCGGCATTGACAGCACGATCACATGGTCCACGACGAGAGGAGTGAGCAAGGATATAATCGAATGCCCTTCGGGCCATCCCAACACCGTGCCTGTGTTGTGGGTCTGAGGTTTCGTGGTCGTTCGTTGAGAGCTCGTGCGAGGCCTCTCGGGGGCCTCTTAGAGGCAGTTTAGAGGCAACTGGAGGCAGTTTGGGGGGCCTCTTGGGGCCTCTTGGGGGCCTCTTGGGCACTTCTGGGGCGCTTCTTGGAGCCTCCTGGGGCTCTCTTGGGGCCTTTTGGGGCCCTCTTAAAGCGGAAGGGTCGGAGTTTCCGTTTGTGGTCAATTTTTTGGGCCTCTCTTGGGGCCGTTTTGGGACCCTTTTGGCCCGTCTTGGGCACCTCTTGGCCCGCCTAGGGGCCGTCTTGAGGTCCTCTTGGGGGCGACTTGGGTCGTGTTGGGGCGATCTTGGGAGCCCCGTAGGCCGTCTTGAAGCGTCGGGAAGCCTAAACCGCGAGAACCCCAAAACCCTTCAAGCACTTAAGGGAAATCAGCGATGTTGGCCTCTTGGGGCCTTCCTGGGCACGTTTTGGAGGCCTCTTGGGCCTTCTGGGGCCATCTTGGGCGTCTTGGAGAGATCGTTCGGCGACTCGGCGCCCTCTTGGACCGTGTTGCAGGCCTCTTGCGGCCGTCTTGGCCCGTCCTGGTGCCCCCCTGGGCTGGGCCCGAAAAGGTCAAGCCCAGGGGAACCGCGGGGAAACCAAGGAGATTTGTGAAGCTGGGGTCCGGGCCTCCATCCAACTCGTGCCTCGAGGCACGGTGGCGGACTAGAGGGAGGGACAAAGAGAGAGGGAGAGAGAGAGAGAGAGAAAAAAAAACAAAAAAAAGGGGGGGAGAGAGAGAGAGAGAGAGGAGGGCAAGCTGATGGCGTTCGCGTGTCAACACCCCGCCCGAGCGGGCAGTGCTGCGCCGCCGAGATGATTCCGCCAAGCAGTGCGCACCTTCGGCGCTCCGTGCTCCCACCCGCCCGCACGGCGTGCCTGCGGCTGGCTGCCCTCGCCGTGCTGGGCTCCCTCTCTCCCCTCTCCCTCGCCCCGCCCGCCCGCGGCTCCCTCTCTCCCGCCGCCGGCGCCTTCGTCCGCGCCCCCTCCGCTGGCTCCCGGCCTGCCCCCCCCTTCTCCTCCTCGCCTCCTCGCCGCCTCTGCTGCCGCCTTCGCCTCCCCCCTCCCGCCGTGCCGTGCCCCCTCGGCGTCGGTCTGCTCTGCCCCCCCCCCCCCCCCACCCCTCCTCCTCCCTCCTCCTCCTCCTCCTCCTCCATCCTCTCCTCCTCCTCCTCCTCCCTCCTCCTCCTCCTCCCTCTCCTCTCCTCCTCTGCCCCCCCCCCACCCCTCCTTCGCCTCCGCCCCCCCCCCCTCCTCCTGCGGGTTGCCTGCCTCGGCGCCGCCGCGCGCGGCCCTCGCCTTCGCGGGGCTCCCCACCGGGGCCCCGCCTGCCCCTGCAGAGGGTGGCAGGGCGAGGCCGAGGGGGTGTGTGTGCGGCGGCGAGTGGTGCGGTCTGGAGCGCTTGCGGGGTGTGCCGCGCCGCGGGCTCTGGCCGACCACGTTGTGGTCGGGAGCCTCGAGACGGGGGTCAATGCAGACGGGGGTCGGCCGGAGCGTCGGATCTTGCAGGATCCTGCGGGGCCAGGGGCGCACTGACCCGGGTGTGGGCGCAGGATCCTGCAAGGCCGACCCTGGCTTGGGTTGACCTGGGTCAGACGATCACCGATCTGTTGTGGCATGTGGGGCGTCCCGAGCGGAGCGGAGCGACACGCCATCCGGTTGGCGGGGCCCACGCGCGTCGTGGGGGCAGCCGCCGCGCCACACGCGGCGCCGAGGTTCTCTCGACCGCAGGCCCGGCTCTGCAGTCGCCGCCAGGCAGCCCTGGCAGAGTCGGGCGGAGGCATCCCGCGTCGCGGCCGGTCCGAGCGGGCTGTGGGGGCCGAGGGGGCTGGTCGGCTACAGTCAACCCGCATAGCAAGGATGGGCAGCCCTCCCAAGGGTACCCTCGCATCCCTGCCTCCTCGGTCCATCCTTGGCCACCTTCGTAGGCCGCGCCCCGCTCGAGAAGCTTCGGCGTGGGCTTCCGAGGCCCTTGCACTCTTGTCGCGCATCCTTGCTGTACGTGTTGGCCGTGCTCGTCAGAGTGACCCTTCGCTTGAAAGATCTCTGGTGCGGGCTCACTGGGCTTCCCTCGACGACCGAACGCGATGCGACGGGGCTGGCGTGCCCGCGGCCCCCGCGAGCCGCGCACCAGAGGCCAATTTTTACTCAGGGCCGCTACGTTGGCCTGTCTGGCCAGAGGGGGCGGGAGCGGGAGCAGAAGGCAGCGAGGCGGGGGGCGCAGCTCCCTGTGCTGCGGCAGTCGCAGGGGGGGAATCGACTATACGTAAGAGTGACCTTTCGCCAGAATGACCTGTGGTGCGGGCACGGATGGGCCCCAGATGGCTGAAAACGAAGCGGTAGCAGCGGCTTGCGCGCCCAGGTTTGGTCTCCCCGCGGCCCCCAAAAAGCCGCGCACCAAAGGCCACTCTTACCCAGGGTCACTGTTTCGTGTAGCCGAGGGACGGGGGGCGGCAAGAACGGTCCCGCAGCGGGCGCCGGGGAGCGGCGGGCAGCGGGTCGTATCGCGCATCCCGGCGGGCAGGCCTGGCACCTCGACCCCAGGCGTCTCTTCGTGAACCTGCTGGACTACTCACGAGGCGGGCGGCACGTTTTTGCGCACGCGCGAACTGTCACCCCCACCCTTCTCTCTCATCCTCGTGCTCCCTCCCCTCGCTTCCAGTCTCTTGCATTCGGGTTCGCCCTTTCGGCTGCACGTTCGGAACGGTAAGCTGAGTGGTGTGGGCCTCTCCTCGCTGACTTCTGAGTGGTGGCTTTTCTCGAGGGCGGGGGCATGGCTTCGTTATTGCCTCTCTCACTGTTGAGCGTAATCTGCGCTCTGCGTGCTGTGTGCAATCAGCGTGGCGCTGCGTGGCGCTGCTGATGTGCGGCGCGAGGCGCTGCGGCTGCGGTTCGCGGCGCGCGCCGGACTAATTAGTTGCAAGTTCCCCCTTCCCCTCCTCCCTCCTCCTCTCTCTATACCACAGGGTGCTCCGTGGATGGGGAAAGAGGTAATCCGCGTCTGCTCTCGGGGCACGTTCCGCTGGATGCCCTCGCCATCGTCCCTAACCCGTTCTCGCCCTGACCTCTTTGGGCGCGGGCGCGGCGTCTCCAGGCGCCGAGTCCGACAAAGGCCCTCCAGCTTCCATTCGATCCTGGCGTCTGACTTGGCATCGCTCGGACGCGTGCATTTTCTCGATGCGAACCATCTGGGAACATGTTGGATCATCTTGTGGAAAAACACGTGTAAAACCGAAGTATGCACAGGGAGTGGACGTCCGAGCAATGGCAGGTGGAGCTTTGGAGCCTGGGTCAACATCCCGGTCCTTGGGTGCATTCGGGCCAAGATTTCGATGACAATCAAACCGTGGCCATGAGGGTCGGAGGCCGCAAGTCCTGGCCCATTTCGATCTGGAAGTCCTGGCCCTGAAGGCCTGCAGTAGATGCGTGCGAGTGCCGCCAGGGGGAACCTGCAAGAATGGGCTCTTGCAGTTTAAGATGTTCCACACACCTATGAAGTGCAATTGACATGGATTTGGTCAGTGTACGGGGATGCACCATCTGTTCTGCAAGCTGCCGCTGAAGCTATTCGGTGCCATGTATGTGCGCAGTCTATGTGGTGCAAGCTGTTTATTGCATGCTGGTGCAAGCGATTTGATGGTGCACCCCATCTGGTGCAAACTCTGTGACGCATTTGATCGAAAACGCCTACGGCGAATCACCGCCGCCCAGTGCCAGTTGGAATCGCCCATGTGGCCGAACGTTGTGGCATGAACTCTGCCAAGCTATCGGTCCACGTGCTCCCCTAGCCGTTGTGGAAACCTTTCGGGGGACAATTGGGGAGGATGGCAGGAACAAACAGGAAGAGGAGGAGGAGGAACAGGAGGGGGCATCTTGGGCGCCTCTGGGGGCACTCGGGGGGGTTCCTGGGAGCTTCCTGGGAGCCTATTGGAGGCATCTTGGAGGCCTCATAGGACCTATTGGGGGCTTTGGGGGATTCTTGGAAACCTCGTTGGCTGTCTTTGGGCATTCCTGGCCCGCCTGACGACGTCGCAAGCCGCCCCGGGGGCCTCTCTGGGCTAACTCGGAGCTTTCGTGGCGTGCTCCAGGGCCGTTTTGGAGGCCGTCTTGGGCGTCTCGGAGGCCTCTTGGGCCGTCTTGGGGCAGTTTTGGGGGCCTTTTGGGCTTTTGTGGGGCCATTCTGGATGCCTCTTGAGCGATCTTGGGGCGATCTCTGGTGGCTCTTGGGCCGTCTGGGGCCATCGGGAGGCCGAAAAGAACCAAATGCCAAAATTTGTCAAAAACCATAGGGAATCAATACAGTGGGCCTCTTCGGGTCTTCCAGGAGGTCCTCTTGGGGGCCTCTGGGGCCATCTTGGAAACCTCTTGGGAGCCTCTTGGACCCTTTTCTGGACGTCGTGGGTCCATCTTGGGCCGTTTTGGTGGGCTTCTGGCGCGTCTGACGCCGTCGGAATCAATTTTGGGGGGGCTCTCTCGGCCAGGCCGTCTTGGGGCCCTCTTGGCGTGCTCCAGGGCCGTCTTGGAGGCTATCTTGGGCGTTTCGGAGGCCTCTTGGGCCGTCTTGGGGCTCCTTGGGGCCGTGGGTCCTCTTGGGCCGTTGAGGGGCCATTTTGGAAGCCTCTTGGGCGATCTTGGGGCAATCTTCTTGGGCTCTTGGGCCGTCTCGGGCCGTCGGAAGGCCGAAAAGAAACGACTGCCACAATCTTCCAAACAAAAACCATAGGGAGTCAATGATTTGGGCGTCTTCTGACCTTCCTGAAGGACCTCTTGGAGGCCTCTTGGGCCGTCGTGGAGACCTCTCGGGGGCGTCTCGGAGCGTCTCGGGCCATCCTGGGGCCAGCTTGGGCCTTCTTGGCGGCTTCCCTGGCAAGCTTGGAGGTATCTCGGACCCTCTTGGGACGTCTTGGAGGCCATCTTGGACCTTCTCGGGCGAACTTGGGCGCCCTCGTGCCCTCTTGAATGCCATCTTGAGACGTCCTGCAGATTGTTGTTTGTGCACGTGGCGCCTGGTTCTGGTCCCTTCCAGGTGGCCGGGCGGGAAGGGCCGACGCCGCAGAGGAGAACCCGCCGCCCCCCGTTGGATTCATCGGTGCCTGGCGTGCGGAACCCTTTTGATTTCTGCGTTTCTAGAATAACCATTCGACTTCGGCCCGTACAAGGCAGCATAAAGGCAGCATAAACCACAAGGCACAAACAGCACAAAGGCAGCAAAACAGGCAGCATAAAGGCAGCATAAAGGCAGCATAAAGGCAGCAACAAAAAGGCAGCACAAGGCAGCATAAACCACCCCAACGTCCACAAACAATTCTCCAAGGCTGCTCGAGATGGCCTCGAAGATGGTCTCGTTGGCCCAAGATGGCCTCCCAAGTCGCCAAAGATGGTCCAAGATGGCTTCCAAGACGCCCCGAGAGAGTCCAAGATGCCTTCAAGTTCGTCCAAGACGCCTCCAAGACGACCCAAGGTGGCTCCAAGATGGCCTAAGACTGGCCAGGAGGCCCCCAAGAGGCCTCCAAGACGTCGTCCAGGCAGGCCCGAAAGGACAAACATCATTGATTGCCCTCAGGTGTTCGAAGGATTTGTGCATTTTCTTCTTATCAGCACTCAGACGGCCCGAGACGGCCCAAGAGGCCCCCAACATCATCCCAAGAGCTCCCAAGAGGCCTCCAAGATGGCCCCATGACAGCCCGAGAGGCCCCCGAGAGGGCCCCAATGAGAGCCCAAGACGGCCCAAGATGGCCCCGAAGACGCCGAAGATGGCTTCCAAGACAGCCAAGATGGCCTCCAAGATGTCTCCAAGACGGCCAAGACGGCCTCCAAGACAGCGAAGATGGCCTCAAGATGCACCCAAGACGGCCCCAGATGGCCTCAAGATGGCTTTCGACTGCCCAAAAGGCTCGCAAGAGGCCCCCAAGACGGCCCAAGAGCCCTCCAAGACGTCATCCAGGAAGGCCCGAAAGGGTCAAAATGGCCCAGACGGCCAAGCTGACCTTCAAGATGCCTCCAAGACGGCCAAGATGGCCCAATTGAGCCCCAGAGTGCCTCAAGAGACTCCCACGAGGACTCTTCCTCCCTTCCTCTTTTTCCTCACTCTCCTCCTCTTTCCCAACCTCCTCCACGTGTTCCCCGAAAGCTTTCCAAACCGATTTGGGGAGCACTCGTTCCGAAAGATTGGCAAGGATCTGACCCAACCTTCGGCCAGCAGGCCCCAAGACGCTTCCAAAAGCTCACAAGAGCCCCCAAGGGGCCCCGAACATTCCCATTCCTCACTCTCCTCCTCTTCCCCGTCCTCCCCCACGTGTTCCCCGAAGGCTTTCCAAACCGTTTCGGGGAACACGTGGCCCGATCGCTTGGCAGGACTCTGGCCTCAACGTTCGGCCACACAAGCGCTTCCGAAAGGGCAGGGGGCGGCGATGACTCGCCGTAGGCGTCTTGCTGGGGGGGGCCGAGGTCACCGCACGGTCTCCAGAGGAGGAAAAGGTACCCCATACCTCTACACCTCACCCGTTCTCCCCTTTCGGGCCTCTTCGGAGGCCCTCATCGCCGCCGTTGGATTCGCCTCGAAATCCCAGTCGGAACGCACGCACGGAGAGGTCTGGGGAGTAGCGGTATCAGTACCTTTTGGATTCCCCGGATCTGTCGCCGCATCGTCTTGGGACCCCCAGCCTTAGGTGCTGACGCTGTCTCCTGTGCAGGGGATGACTCGGGAAACATCTTTTGACGTGTAAACATGATCTTTCAGAAGTCCGCGCGGATTTCTCGGACCTGCGCTGGAGCCACCCGGCGGCGCCTCTGGTGCCGCCCTTGGCGCGCTCCGCGCGCCAGGCCGGGGGGGGGGGGCCAGCGCCGATCCAAGAAGTCAGCGCGGACCTCCGAAAGTGCATGGTTATGCCATGATTTGTTTCTCGCATGGTTCTAGGCCTTCCAGATGGGGTTGGAGTAGACGGGGTCGGAGGGTCGTGCCGCATCGCCGACGCATCGGCAAGGCGGCTCGACGTGGAGCCGGAGTTTCTCTGCGCCGACGGCGCCGATGCATCGTCGACGTCGCCGATGCATTGCCCCTGTATCGCCGATGCATTGGCGATGCGGCGCGATCCTCGGACACTATCTACTCGGCCCCCATCTAGGACTGGTGGCGAGCGAGAAGGGGACGTGAGAAGGGGAAGGCCTTCTCAGGAGGTTCGGAAGCCCCCCGGCCCTCTGAGAGGTTTTCTACGCCGTCCTCGGAGACACAAAAAAAACTCTCAGAAGGCGCCAGGGCTTCTGAGAAGTCCCGCCGCCTTCTGAGAGGGCCTTCTCCGTCTCACTTCCCCCGCTCGCTCGCCGCCGATAGGAGGCCTCTATAACGAAGGCAGCTTCTGCCCCCCCCCCCCCCCCGCCAGGGCCCTCGGAGGACCACTCCGCGGCCCCGAGGCCGGGGCAGAGGCCGGGCCCGGCGGCGGACGGCCGCTTCTACACCGTGCTCGAGCTCGCCGACGGAGGTGCCGCGGGCCGCCTCCCGCAGTGGGCCGAGGGCGGGGGCACAGTGCCGTTTTTCATACGTGCTCCGCGTGCAGGTCGTGTGTTACAAATGCAAGGACCTGATATTAGAAACAACGCTGAGTTCATGCCTAAGTTTACTCATGCATTCATCATGTGCTAAGAATCCCATAGGTTTAAACAATCCCATGTATTAACAGATGCCCTGTAGCTTACGTTGCATCTTCGGGGCGGCCTCGCCGGTGCCCCAGGTTGGTGGCGTTTCTTGTGCCCGACGCGGCTTCGGTGCGGACTCAGCGCAGATCTTTGGCGCGGATTCGACGCGGATTTGAGGTGGATTCGACGCGGATTCGACGAGTCCGACATGGATTCGACGCGGGTTCGTCGCGGGTAGGACGGCAACGGGACAGGCAGGGTCCCCCCAGGATGCAACATGAGCCTCCCGCAGTTGGCCGAGGGCGGGGGTAGTAAGCGGGGAGTGCACACACTCAAGCAGTGGCGAAGCGTCCTGCCCTGCCCGTAACTCGACGAACAAGACATGGACGCGGGGGGGTGCAGCGCAGATCCAAGGATTCCTCGCGGAGCGTCGAAAGTCGAAGTTCATGCCGTTGTTTCCGTTCCTCTGCATATCAGCCCACGAAAGGAAGTTTTAAGAACCACTTCTGGTTTGCACGACGAGACCGTCTTGTGTTAACACATGGCTTTTCATATTATCAGAGCTTTGTTTTCGTGCTGAGAGCCGTCTGTTGGCCCAACATTTGTGGTAGGCCTATAGGGATGCCGGGACGGTCGGACCCTGCTCAAAGCCGGGAAGGACCCAGACGTGCTGGCCTCGTGGAAAAGTCACGACGGAAGGCTCCTCAGAGGAGAAAAGGATACCACTACCGCTGTCCGTCCTGGAGAGCCATCACCGCCACGGCTGGATTGTCCCCACAGTTGTGGTCAGAACACACCCCTGGAGAGGTCCGTGGAGGAGCGGCATGGGCGCCATCTAGCCCCCCCCCACACGCAGTTGTTGGCCGTTGACGGGGGGCCCTCGCCAGGTCCCATTGGAGCCGTGAGGATGACAAGCCAGCCCTGAGGACAAGGTTCGCCTCGTACTTCACCAGATGATGTGGGCCTCCTGGATAGGGGTCGGAGTAGATGGGGTCGGAGGATCGCACCGCATCGCCGATGCATCAGCGATGCATCAGCGATGCGGCTCGATGTGGGGCACAGTTTTCTCCACGCCGACGTCGCCGATGCATCGCCGACGACGCAAGTGCATCGCCGATGCATCGGCGATGCATCGCCGATGTATCGGCGATGCGGCGAGATCCCTCGATCCCATGTACTCGTACCCCATCTAGGAGGCCTCTAGAGGAGGAAGAACCGCTACCACCAGCTAGGGGGGCTGGCCGCTCCGTCCCCCCGAGCTGGTGGCACCCCCGTTCTGGACGCGCCCCCAGAGAGAGTGTCCAGAACGGAGGGCCTCCAGTTCGGAGGGGTGGTCTTTGGGAACGGATCTCTACGGAGTTCTGGTGGTGGTGGCACTTCTATTGCTTTCGTGAGTACTGGAAAATCAAAGCGAAGCATGTCCGAGAGGCAGCGATCGATCCATTGAGGTTCGAGGCTCGAGCACGTCGTTTCCGCAGTCTGGTCCGCCAGATGCCCGTGTCGGGCGGCCCTATTGGGCCCTCAGAGGTCGGTCCTGGGCGAGAGGCTGCCCAGGATGGGTCCCGGCAGCAGGCGCCCCCGCTCCGCAGCAGGCACCCATATATCAGAGCGTGAATTACCTCCCCCGCTTTCGCTTCCAGGCAAAACCAAGTCATACCACGCGCCTCCTCGTCAAGCGGCCTGACCAGTACAGGCCGTAGTTTGGCATCGTGTGGTATCTCTTGGAAGCGAGGGTGGTCAAAAGCGAGGTAGGTTTGTTTTCCCCCTAATATATCTAGGCCTCCGAAAGCGGTCCGGGTAGATGGGGTCAGAGGATCCGCACGATTCTCGGATCCGTGCAGGAGCCACCCGGCGGCGCCTCCGACGCCGCCCCCTGGCGCGCTCCGCGCGCCAGGCCGGGGGGCGCCCAGCGCCGATGCAAGAAATCAGCGCGGACCTCCGACGGCGTATGGTCATGCCATTATTCAGGAGGGAAAAAGACACACAGACACAATTAATCGTCGATTCCCAGGAAAATATGGGAAAATATGGGAAGTGGGGGGGAAGACAAAAATCAGAAAAATATTGGAAAATATGGGGGAATCTGGTTATTTGTGTGTATTTATTTGTGTGTCCCAATTTCCCTTCAATTATTTGCTCCTCGATTTGCTCCAGGCCTCCCAGATGGGTCGGAGCAGATGGGGTCCGAGGGTCGCGCCGCCATCGGCGATGCATCGGCGATGCTGCTCGACGTGGAGGCCGACTTCCTTCCACGCCGACGCTGCCGATGCATCGCCGACGCCGCCAGTGCACCAGCGATGCATCGGTGGTGCATCGACGAGGCGGCGCGGTCCTCCTCCGACCCCCATCGACTCCGACCCCATCTGGGAGGTCTCCCATGCACGGGGGGGGGCGCTGGTGCAGGAACTTGCCCAAGGGGCTCCGGGCCCCGGAGGGTTCCTTCTCGGAGGAGGGCTGTGGTGTTATCCGTGGCCATGCCCGAGTTGGTAATTATGCCGGCTTCCAGGCCCTGGATTGCAAGGGTTCCTGATCCAACGCTCCCACCGTATGCGACTTCCATTCGGGCCGGACGAAAGGGGGGGATTGGGAAAGGGGGGGGTTCGAAATTTGCTGCATGCAGCTGGTTTCGGCCCCACCGAGGGGCCCATTCCTCGATACATGGGCGCCTCCCGGCGCCGGGAGGCGCCGGGAAAATCAGCTACGCGAGCTGATTCTCAACCCCCCCCTTTGCTATCCCCCCCTTTCGCCCGACCCGATCCATGCCTGGCCCAGGGCAATCTGGGCGCTGGCATGGTGAATACGCGGCCATAGGGGTGGCAATGGGGGATGACCTGAATGGGAGGTGAAGAAAGGGCGAAGGAAAAAAAGAGCCCGAAAGGGGCCCAAAAGGGCGAAGAAAGGGCCCTAAAGGGGCCCTGATGGGAGGTGAAGACAGGGCGAAGAAGAAGAACGAGCCCCAAAGGGGCCCGTTGGGGCCCCTCTCAGAGCCAGCAGGGGCCCCAAAAAGGGCCCTCTCCTCGGCCCTCTTTTAGGTCACCCCCCCCAGAGTACCACCCGCCCGAGAAGCCGAGGAAGGGGGGGGGGGAGGACGAACGGGGAGCAGCTTCGGCGGCGGCGGTCCCTGAGCTCCGGGCCCTGCAGTGTGTCGCACCGGGCGCTTGTGCCGTGCTTCGGGCCTCGCGGATGGATCCGGCGCGAAACATGGTGCAGCATGCTGGGGTCTAGAGGGCTCTGATCGTGATTTCCTGCAGTGCTGTGTTTTTGTTCGCGACGTCGGATCTCAGGGGACGTGCAAATGAGCAGCAGGGAAGCAGGCGGCGGCAGCAGCCGGTCGCGCGTGCGTGCGCGCGCGCCCAGCCGAAGCTGGAGCGCCCCGCCTCGCCCTCCCCGCGGAGGGCGCCCAGCGACTCCTGGTCCTTCGGGCGTTTGGGGACCCGGGCGTCTCAGTCTGTTCACGCCGCGCGTTCTCGCCGGTTTTTGGGGGCCCTTGGGCCCTCACGGGTCGACCTGGCTCGGAAAAATGCGCCGTCGCACTCGTCCGCGGTGCTGCAGCTTTGCTCAATCCGTCGGCTCTCAGGCTTCGAGATATCCGCGCGGACCTCCGAGTTTTAATGTTTAGGTCATTCTTCGTTCCCCTACGAAGAACGGATCGGCAGTGCAGTGGCTCTGACCTCCGACAAGACGATGCCTGCCATCCGGGCGAAGTTTCCTCTGCGGGGCGGCCTCTGCAGCTGGTGGACACGGGTACGGTAGGTTTGCGTCGTGTCGACCAGCGGCGACCCCAGCGCGGGCGTTCAAGGTTGAACGCCGCCGGCGACCAAGAATCGATCGATGTTGAACGATCGGACGTTGCGGCAGCGGCCGATCGTTCAAGGTTGAACGATCCCTGCGGTGTCAAAAACCAACGCTGGGGTCGGCACGACACGAACCTGCCGTACAGTTCCCCTCCCCCCCCCCCGGGCCCACAGGTGTCCGCATCCGCCGCCTGCAGAGGCCCGCGAGGATCGGCTCCCCAGGCGCTGGTCTTGGGCAGATATCCCCACCTCGGCGGCGCACTTGTCGCTTCGCGCCCTGGCCGCGCTCCGCGAGGTCGGGCATAATGGGGCGGCCCGTCTTCGGGCCCCGCGCCGGCGGCGCGGGGACGGAACACATTGGCGCCCGTGGGGGGGGTTTGGGACCTCGGGTGGTGAGCTGGGGCTGAGCACGAGGAATCCGTCGGAGGCTTCGGTCTTCGGCCAGCTGCGCATCGACGTGGTCGGAGGAGGGAGGATCATCATGACCACCACCACCACCACCACCACCACCACCACCACCACCACCACCACCACCACCACCTCGGGTGGTGAGCTGGGGCTGAGCACAAGGAATCCGTCGGAGGCTTCGGTCTTTGGCCAGCTGCGCATCGACGTGGTCGGAGGAGGGAGGATCACCATGACCACCACCACCACCACCACCACCACCACCACCACCACCACCACCACCACCACCACCACCACCACCACCACTTGGAATGGAAGAGGGGCACATGAGGAAAAATGAGAGGCAGTTGTGCACTCAGACTTTTTTTCTGGCATCCGCTCGCGGGGCCGTGAGAGGCTCGCGTCGTGTACACAGGGTCGACGCGGAGATCCTCAGGTGTGCACCTCCTCTCCTGGTACTTCTCGCAGGCCGTGTTTGAGTGGGAGAGTCCTAGTCTGTGGCGACAGCGCTCCCTGGCGGGTCAGATTTGGACATCCTCCGACCCGTTGTTTCAATCCGCGGCCCAAGAACTCCCGACTCCGTTCCCTCGAGTAGCGTGGCGTCCGTGAATCCATTTCTGATGGTCCCGAAGCCTGGAAGCGGCCCCCAGAGGCCGAAATGATTGCGCCAGGATGTGACCATCGTGTCGTCGGAGGCTCGGGTGATTGGATCACGACACGAATGGGTCGCAGAGGCCAGATGTCCTTCGCCGTGGTTTGACCACGACATGGACGGGTCTTGGTTGTCTCTCCTCTTCCTTCTCTTCCCCTCCTTCCATCCTTCTCCTCCTCCTTCCCTCCTCCTTCTCCCTCCTCCCCCTCCTTCTCCTTCTCCTTCTCCTGCTCCTTCCATCCTCCTTTTCCATCCTTATCCCCCTCCTTCTCCTGCTCCTTCCCTCCTCCTTCTCCATCCTTCTTCTCCTTCTCCTCTCCTCCTTGTCTCCACATCCCCTATCTTGGGTTAGCGGCAGTTGTGTTTTCCCCCGCAGATTCTGACAAGTTTGCTATCATGGAGGGGGGCGTGGCGTGGCGAGGCCCGAAAAGGCAATGCGCACTTCAGTGAAGGCGGGGCCCACTGGCACGCCTTTTCGGCCCAGGGGCGGAGGGAGAGGGGGGGGGGGAAACGTCATGCAAATAAACTTGCTACACGACACGAATGGGTCTGTGTTCCCCCTCCTCCCTCCCTCCCTCCCTCCCTCCCTCCCTCCCTCCCATCCTCCTCCATCCTGGATTTACTCTGGTCCTCCCTCTCCTTGGCGCAAGTGGCCCGCCCCTTCTCCTTCCTCCCTCCCTCCTCCTCCACCTTCTCCTCCCCCCTCCCCCTCCCTCCCACCCCTCCCCCCTCCCTCCTCCACCTCCTCCTCCTCCTCCTCCTCCTCCTTCGCCGCCCCCCCTCCTCCACCCTGCCGGCGGCGGCCCAGGCTCGCTGGAGTCTTGGCTGCCCTCCCGCTCCGCCAACGCCGAGGAGGCGGCCGGCGCGTCTCGCCGCCGCGAGGGGTCGTCGCCGTCGCCGCCGCCCCCCTCAAGCAGTGGCGAAGCGTCCTGGCTCGCCTATAGGCTTATCAAAGAATGTTCTACGAACCTTGTGTGGTCTCCACGAAATGTTCTTAGAACATTTGTGGCTGGGACTGTCGCGTTTTAGCACAGAAAGGCTTATTATGTTATAAGAACATGGTTTTTGTTTTTCGAACATGTTTGGTTTATTGGACAATGTTGTGGTAGGCCTATAGGAATGCCGGGACGGTCGGTCCCTGCTCAACCCCAAGATCCGGGAATCTCCGCACAGCGCCGTGGCCCCTTCTCCTCTTGCTCCTCTCCTCAGGGTCCCCGCCCCCTCGTCTGACGATGGGTTTTTATACTGGCCGCCCTGTGGGCCGCCAGGGGGGCCGACGCAACGCCCGTTGCCGCTCTCACTTGCCAGGGCCCTCTCCTGTTCTCCGCTCCCCTTCGCCCCCTCTTTGCTCATGTTCACGCACGTGTTGGAATCTTGCGCGCAGCTTCCGTGACCTGCGGGTCGGTTTCGGCGAAGCGAGCGAACCGAAATTTCAGGCGATGTCACCGTGGGTGAAGGAAGATCTGGCGTCGTATTGCATTGAGCGCTGGGATGCCGTATTTCGAATATCAGCTGTTAGCCAGCTTGGATCACGAACAGTGTGTTTCTAGCAGTATGGATTGTGCAAGCTATGTTGTGCAATCTGTATTGTGCAATCCGTTTCTGGTGCAATATATGTGGTGCAATCTACGTGGTGTAATATACACTGTGGTGCAATCTTTGCGGTGCAATATAGGTTGTGCGCCCTGCGTGGTACAACATAGATTATGCAACATACGTGGTGCAACTTATGCGGTTCAAGGTGCGCTGTGCAGGCTATGTTGTGCAATCTAACTGGTGCAATGTATGTGGTGCAACTCGTTTTGTGGAACTTGAATTTTTCAGCCCCACTGTTCGCGCAATCATCCCACCAGTCCGTAATTTGGTTTGCACAAACGATGCGGCGGCAATTGCGGTGACTGCTTGGCGCTGGCTGGCGCATCGCTGCGGCCGCGCTAACGCGCGCAAGCTCGCGTGTAGAGCGGCCAGGTAGGTTGGCGCGATCGCCGCGGCCCGGTGCGTCACGCAGGCTGCACTGACGAAAGAGCACTTCAGTGCGAGTCGGTTACTCGGGCTTGCGCGGTACCATGGTGACATTAACACAGGCGGACACGATTGTGATGGTAGCTGTGTGGCGATGATGACGATGACACGATGGCGACGGCACCGATGCTAGTCACGCCGATGACGGTGTCCACGTGTCGGCGATGAAGGTTTTGGACAGATTTCAACACGGGCGTGCGGCCGACGCGCGAGAGTGGCCCGCAAGATGTTCTTGGACAGGGATCGCGTTTCCCCCCCAGCACGCGCGCAAAGGGCGTTCGAGTAATGTCGACATGCGCGCGCGAGAGGCCCGCTTGGCCGCATTCGATGAAAATGTTGGACAAATTGCAAGAGCTCGCGCGCAGACCATTCTTTGAAGCATCATGCTGCAGAGCCATGTGTTTTTCAAACATGGTTTCGGGACTCTCGATTCGGAAGCCCGTGCGAAGCCCAACGTTTTTGAGGGAAGTTGGCATGCGCGCGCGACGACGCGCGCGTGTGCACTTCGCCCCATCTGTGACAAAGGATGTCATGGAAAGTACGCTTTTAAAAATTCATGTTTACAACGACCGATGGTGGGCAAATTCACATGTAAGTTGCACATCCCCAGCGGGAGCGGACAACCCGGGAGGGAGAATCTACGTGGTGCAAGCTAATGCAACACAATACATGACAACGCAAAACCATGCAACGCAATGCAATGCAAATCAACGCCAAACAATGCACAGCAATGCAACGCAACGCAAAGCAATGCAAACCAACCTCAAAGCAATGTAGTGCAATGCGCAGCAATGTGCTGCAATGCGATGCAATGTAAACCACTGATGCGATGCACTGCAAATTAATGAACATGCAGTTCGACGCAGCGAAATGCAATGCAACACAATGCAATGTAAACCGATGCGTTGCACAGAAGCAGAACAATTCAAAGCGATGCTAGACAACGTATCGCAATGCAAAGCAGTGCAATGCAAAGCAATACAGAGCAATGCAAAACAATACAAAGGAACGCGAAACGATGCAACACAACGCAAAACAACGCAACACAATGCATTGCAATGCAAAGCAATGCAACGCAATGCAAGCCAATGCAAAGCAACGCAACTATAGCCGCCAGACCGACTGCCAGGACCAGTTCCTTGGAAAAGAAGTTGAGCAGTCTATGTGGTGCAATCCAACGACGGCGACGAGTCGGCGACGAGGAGACGAGGGCGTCAACATAGCCAGCCGCCAGACCGCCGCACCGGCCCAGGTGACGGGCGGCGACGAGGCGGCGACGGGATGGCGACGGCGACTACACAGCCGCCAGAGCGGCGCACCTGCCCAATTCCATAGGCTAGTGCAACAATCACTGTTTGGGGACACGCAGCATAAACACAATTTCTCAAAGTCCACGCGGATTTCTTGGATCGGCGATGGGCCTCCCTGGCGCCAGGGAGGGGGCCGGCGCCCATTCAAGAACCCCGCGCGGCGGACCTCAGAGGATGTACGGTTGTGCCGTTTTCTGTCCTTGCAATGATAGCCAGCGTGGACACCAAAACAGGGTGTTTGTAGCAATCTGTGTTGTACACTGTGTTGTGCGATCTGTGTTGTGCAATCGATGTGGCCCAATGTATGTTTTTCAATCAATATGGCGCGACGTTCGCATGACAATACACATATATATATATATATATATATATATATATATATGTGTATGTATATATACACAAATATTGCGCTATATATACATATACATATACATACATATACATATATATATATATATATATATATATATAGGTTGTGCGGTTTTCGTTGTGCAAGGTATGTTGTGCAATCCATGTGATGCCACCGACGCGGTTCACTATATGATGTGCAAAGCAGTGCAAAGCAATGTTAAGCAACGCATTGCAAAACAATGCAGTGTAAACCAATGCAGTGGAATGCAAGGCAGTGCAACGCAAAGCAATGCAGACCAGTGTAGAGCAGCCGCAACGCAATGCACAGCAATGCAAAGCAATGGAAAGCAGTGACATGCAACGCAAGGCATTGCAATGCAATGCAAAGTAATGTAATGCAGTGATTTGCAAAGCAAGGTTGACCAATAACATCAATGCAACACAGTGAAATGTAATGTACTTCAGTGCAGCGCAAAGCAACGCATTCCATTACATATCAACCGCAAAGCAATGCACAGCAATACACAGCAACGCAAAGCAATGCAAAGCAGTGACATGCAAAGCAAGGCAGTGCAATGCAATGCAGCGAAATGCAATGCAAACCAGTGCAATGCACCACAACGCACAGCAAAACAACATAATGCAACGCGGGGTGATGCAAAGCAACGCAGAGCAACGCAACGCAACGTGGCGAAGTACAAAGCAACGCAATGCAAAGCAACATCATGCAACGCACTATAAAGCAACGACAACGACAACATAGCCGTCAGACCGACAGCCAGGATCAGTTTCTTGGAAAAGAGGTTAAGCAATCTATGTGGTGCAAGCCAACGGCAGCGACGTGCGGCGACGAGGTGGCGACGGGGCGGCGAGGGCGACAACATAGCCGCCAGACCGCCACACCGGCCCAGACGACGGGAGGCGATGAGGCGGCGACGGGGTGGCGACGGCGACTACACAGCCGCCAGAGCGGCACACCTGCCCAGACGACGGGCGGTGACGTGGCGGCGACGGGGCGGCGACAGCGACAACATAGCCGCTAGAGCGGCTCGCCAGCGCGATTCATTAGACCAGAAGCAAGAACCCCTAAGTGCAAGCACTGTTTGGGGAACATTGGGATATGCTTGCCCCGCGTTTGGAAATATTCGGGGGCATGCGGGAGGCCTCGACGGCCCAGTGATCCTTGTCGGGACCTATCAGGGCCCAGGGGTGTTGGCGGGGAGCCTGCTGCTCCCCGTCGAGCAGATATCGGCTTCTGGAGCCGCAGGAAGCAGCTTACGGTCAGGAAATTTGGCCCCTCGTGTCGCTCCGCCACTTCCCGGTCCTCGAGCGTCAACGTCCCGAGCCTTCTTCCAGCCTCCCGCGCCGCGGAGCAGACCGACACGCTATTGGCTCGCACGGCATGGCGTGTCGTTGGGACCGCCGCGAAAACGCGCTAAGCACGAGCTCCTCACCGCAAGTTCTGGGCAGCACAGCAATCGGACGTCGTCGGACGGTGGATGTCCTGCCCTCCAGCAGGAATCAGAGGCACAGTCTGTGCCAGTTTTCGTCGCATGGCGGCACGGTGCTTGTCTGGCTGCCGCGATAAGTGTGGGAACTTTTTGGACGTCAAAGAACAAGCAGAAGGTATAGACATGACCTTTCGACGGTCCGAGCGGATTCCTTGGATCGGCGTTGGGCCCCCCTGGCGGTGCCTCCGGCGCCGCCCCTGGCGCGCTCCACGCGCCAAGGAGGGGGTCTCAAGCGCCCGTCCAAGAAATCTGCACGGACCTCAGAGGAATTTGTGTGTATATGCTTCGTTGTCCGAATAACATGGGAGTAAGCACTACCACCCCCTGGATTAAGAGTGGTGATCAGCATCACGCCAGGGAACAACCCCTGGGTCTTCGCCAATCCAAAAAACTCAAGAATCGACTTTTGATAGATCCCAAGTAACTCCCAGACAGAGTCGTGACCCGAACGGAGGAACGGCACGGCGACGCAGGGGTGGACGAGACGCGCAGTTGTCAGGACAGTCCAAACAAAGTCGCCACTCTTTGGCGGTGTGAAAAGCGGTCGGATAATACCCTGCGAGGAATTCTCAGGCGATATCGCCGCTCTCAAGCGGCATGAAGATGGGTCGGACAATTTTTTGTTGAGGACGTCTCACGCGAAACCGCAACTTTCAGATGCCGCGGCAGATTTTCCGATCGCTCTGGAAGGCGATCTGAAAGTTTTTGTTGCGGACGTCTCAGGCGGAATCGCATTTTCAGACGCTGACCCCACTTGGCTGTTATGATATTAAGAGGGGTGAGAGATGAATTTGAAATTCCCGAATCGACCCCGAGTCCAACATTGTCCCGGGGCCCCGTGGCCTAACGGGAGGCCAACCGCGTCTTTCTCGATCCCCACGGCCTCCCATTTTTAATCCAGCGGGTTGTAGTTTGCCGTTCCTCTGTTACCCCCCGGGCTTCAAGTAAAGCATCAGCAACTCCGAGACTGCGCCTTGTGCGAAATGCCCTGGGTACTCCCCACGCTTCTGGGTTCACGTTTGCACGTGCAGCGAGAAGGCAAGGCCTCAGGAGGTGGCCTCGCGAGAAGCCTGAGAGCGAGAGTCCCCCGAAGCGCTTCGGTGGCACTGACTTTAGAGGAGATGCCGAGATGCCGTGTGATGCGTTCCTTCCTTCCTGCCAGGCGAGCGCCTTCGGGGGGAGGGGCGGGGGGCACCGGACAGCTGTGCGTCGGCGCGGTGCGTCTGGAAGGTGTCGAGGTGAGGGGCCACTTTGGCCCGAGCCTTCCGCGGATCGCGGCGGCCCGACCATGGACACGCTCGGGCGGGGCCTGCGATGGAGCAGCACCTGAGGCTGATCCCGCTGTGCCGCAGGGGCGACCGGGCGGGGATCGAGCGGCTGCTGCAGGGGGGGGCCGACCTCGTCGAGGCGGACGTGGAAGGCAACACGCCGCTGCACGTGGCCGTGGAGGCCCCCAGGAACGAGGTGGCGACGGTGCAGTACCTCCTCACCGCCGGCCTGGACCCGAACGCCCGAAACCACATCGACGCCACCCCGCTCCATTTCGTCTCCCTGAGGAAGAACAGCCACAGGAGCATCGCGAACCTGCTCCTGGAGGCCGGGGCCCAGATCGACGCAGTGACCTACGCTGGCAAGAGCACCCTGCACTTCTCGGCTGCGCGCAAGAGTGGCACTTCGCCAGAGTGACTCGGTGCGGGTGCAGAGGGCCTTTCCAACATTAACTTGGTTGCTTGGATTTGGCCCATCCGCGCCCCCCTCTAGGGCCGCGCACCCAAGGTCACTCTTGCCTAGGGCCACTTCTACGCGTAGCCGAGCTTCGCCTGCGAGAATCAGCTGCCAGAGCTTGTGGAAGTCCTGTGCCTATTCGGCGCGGACACCAGCCTGCAGGACCAGGACCAGAATACGCCCATGCACCTGGCCCTGGGGAAGCCCGGGGGGCGCGACACCGTGAAGAGGCAGCTGCTGGAGCACCTCCTCACGTACGGAGCGAGCCCCTTCGTCACCAACGCCGGCAACGTCTCGCCCCTCCACCTGGCCTGCCAGACGGGCAGCATCCGATGCGTGCAGCTCCTCTGCGAGCACCGTGCTGAAGTCTCCGCGCAGACCAGCACAGGGGCAGGGTGCCTGCACCTGGCCTGCCAAGGCGGCACCGCGCGGCAGCACAAGCGTCGGTCAGTTCGACCATCTTGGGCGATGGCCAGAGCATCGGCCGATCATGAGATCAGTGTGGGATGCTGCGCTCGACTTGGTGCAGGGAGCTCGCCAGTTTCGGCCAGGGCTGGGCCCCGTAGGGGCCCGAGCACCTCGCGTTCGCCGCCTCCGCCCCTGCGAGCAGTGCCGACGTCGAGAGTTTTGGACCGAACCTTGACGCACATGTGTATATATATACATAATATATGGATGTGTACGGGTATGTGCTGGTGTCTGAGTGTGTGAATGTGTATGTGTATGTTTGTATGTATGTGTGTATGTGTATGTGTGTATGTGTGTATGTGTATATGTGTGTATGTGTATATGTGTGTATGTGTGTATGGATATGTGTATGTGCATGTGCATGTGCATGTGTATGTGTATGCGTTTGTGTATGTGTATGTGTATGTGTATGTGTATGTGTATGTGTATGTGTGGGGGTGTGCACGTGTGTATCGTACGCATGTGTGCATTCATGTATGTCTGTTCGATTGGTATGCATGCATGCGTGCATGTCTGTATGTCTGTCTGCCTGCCTGCCAGCCTGTCTGTCTGTCTGTCTGTCTGTCTGTCAGTCTGTCTGCCTGCCTGCCTGCCTGCCTGCCTGTATGTCTATCTGTCTGTCTGTCTGCCTGTCTGTCTGTTTGTCTGTCTGTCTATGTGTGTATGGATGTGTGTATGTGTGCATCATGCATATCTGGAAGATTCTGGCCCTGGGACCGCTGGCCGCGGCCTCCCTTGCGCAGGGTGCTCTCACCCGCGCCCCTCTCGGCTGTCCCAGACGCTCCCCGGGGCCCCGAGCAGGCGCAAGAGCGCTCCAGGATCACCCGAGATGATTTCCAGACGGCCCGAGAGGTCCCCAGGACTCCCGAGACAGCCCAAGACCGCTCCAAGACGGCCTCAGAGGACCTCACGACGCCCCAAGAGGCCCCAGAAGAGGTCCCAAGAGAGCACTCAGGGGCTCACCTGAAGGCCCTCCAGAACCAAATATAAGACAACACCCCAAGGAACATAATTGGTTTTGGACTTCACCTTTTTGCCTCCGATGCACCCCCGAGGCTTCAACCTAGCCCCAAAGACGCTCCAATTCTGCACCCAAGAGTCGCCCAGAGCCGCCCCAAGACGCCTCAAAATGCCCCCCATGACGCCCCAGAAGGCTCCCACGAAACTTCCGAAGGTACCCTAAGCGGCACCAAAGAGCACCCATGAGCACCCCAGAAGGCCCCGAAGGGGCCACAACAGTCCACGGAGGCTCCTAGCGGCTCAAGAGTCCCCCAGTAGCCCCCAGGGGCACCCCAGGAGATCTGGGGGAACCCGCAATTGTTGGACAACTTTTGGAAACGAAGTAATTTTCGGCCTTATCCGCCTTTCGCCTCCCATACCCCTCCGAGGCTTCAACCTAGCCCCCAAGACGGTTCCATTCTGCCCCCCCAACAGGCACCCAACGTTGCCCACAGTCGCCCCCAGAGACTCCAAGAAGGCTCCCATGACGGCCCCAGAGGCTCGCACGAGGCTCGCAGACGTACCCCCGAGCGGCAGCAGAGAGCCCCGGGAGCCCACAGAGAGGCCCCCGAACGCCCCCAGCAAGGGACCACGACAACCTAAATCTTAGCCAGTGTGGGCCACAAACAGCGCATGATTGCAATGTGGAGGCAGAAGCTGCGCGGTGCACGCTGTGTCGTGAAAGCTATGAAGAGATCCAGGGGAGCCCCAAGCCAGCCCCGCTACAGGGTCCCAAAACGGCCCAGGAGGCCCTGACACCAGCCCCAAGGCGGCGCAAACAGACTTCAAGCTTGCCCAAGGGACCCTCGATACGGCTCTAAAGCGCCCCCCAAAACCACCAATAACACATCTCCAGCATGCGTCCAAGAGGCTCAAAGACGGCCCAAAGATGGCTTGAGGTGGCCCAGATGCTCTTCGACAATGCCCCCGAAAAGCCAAAGCCATCGAACTGTAGGCTCTCTTGAATGGCGAACTTCTTGGGCGCGGCTAGGACCGAAGCGCGCGCGTAGCGCGCGTGCGCGTGCATTCATACTCGATCATGTGTAAATATACACACATATATACACATACATGCACATATACATTTATATATATATATATATGTATATATTAATATTAATATTATACACTGGTGAAGAGGACGAGAGAGAGATAACGATGCATATCGATTCGCACACATGTCTTTGTTTTCGCTTGTTCGTTTGCCGAGGCGGTTTCGCGGACGTGGTGCAGCTGCTCTTGCAGGCGGCTCCGGCATCCATCAACACCACGAACTGCGATGGCAATACGCCGCTCCATTGCTGTGCCCTGGCGGGCAGCTACCAGTGTGCTGCATTGCTGCTTAAGGCCGGTGCGGACACGATGCTGAAGAACGTCCAGAGAAAGACTGCTTACGAGATCTCCCAGAGCCGTGGCACGGACCTGAGCTGCACGCACAATGCCGAGCTGGCCGGCCTCCTGAAGGACTGGACAGACAGTGGGGCTTGCAGCCAGTCTTGAGGCGGGTTCTCACAGTGTCTCACAGTCTGCATGCTCCTCCTCGCACTTGTGGGCAAGGGGCCACCCATGCCAGGAGTCCAGGCAGAGGTCCTGGCAGTGAGCGGGATGTTCTGCAAGATTGTTGCAGACCAGCGCGCGCGCTGCCTGCTACAGAATTGTTCCAGCAGAGCGCTGCCAATGTGATCGTGTTGCACCTGCCGCCGTTGCTGCGATGTACACGTTGGACCTCTTGAGCGCAATGTACTCATCTCCTCGCCACATATATATATATATATATACACGCTATCTACGAACTGTGGATATCCGTGCTCGTCTCAGCTGTAACTATCTACTCGACTCCGGCCCATCCCGTCACTGTATTAGGTTCTGGGTCGCAGGCCTCCTGGATGCATCTTAGGGTTTCTCGGGATGCCTCTTGGGTCTTTCTTTGAGGACTCTTGGGGCCTTTTGAGGGCCTCTTGGAGACTTCTTGGGGGTCTCGGGGGGACCTCTCCTGGGGCCTCTCAGGGGTGTCTCGGGGGCCTCTGGGAGGGTCTTGGGGCAATCTTGGGATGGATGGCTCGACACGACCCTTCGATTTCCCCCATCTGAGGCCCCTTCTTGAGGCCGTATTCGGGGCCTCTTGTGCCTTTCTCAAGGGCAATGGGGCCGTCTTGGTGCGATGTTTGCAGGCCTCTCCAGCCGTCTTGGACGCTCTTGGAATCGAATCGCACAGAATGCAACCATCATTGAACACATGTAGGTTGTTCTGTGACTCTGGCCTCTTGCGCCAGGGCCTCCAAGATGACTCAGACACGCTCTTGGTCGACTCAGGCCCTCTTGGACCATCTGGTGAGCCTCTTGGGGCCATCTTGGCAGATTTTACCTGTGTTGATCAGTTGTACATGTGCTGCACAGTAAATAATAAAGGAATGTGTACGACGCTCGTGAGAGGCGCGCCCGTAGGTCGATTGCAGCTATTGCATCAAGATCCCATTCCCGTGTCCATGGGTGGTGCCTTTTATACTCAAGGCGCGGAATGGCATCACATTGCACAATATTTGCCGCATGTGTGGCATATGGGAGCATCGCATAGCATTCAGCGTGTTCACAGGAATGTTTGCTGTACCCGTGTGCACATGTCGTTCAGGTTCTCTTTCTGGGACCCCAGAAACTTCAAGCAGGCAGTGTTGTTTCCAATGTTGTTCGCTTCTGGGGGGAGAGGGGGGGCGTTGAATCAACTTAGTGTTGGAGTCGCTCTCGGAGTCCCCCCTGATTGCCTAACAGAGCTCCAGGGAGACCTCAGCATGATAGCCCTCAACATGGCTAAAACACATATCACACGACACCCGGCATACACGGGATTCAATCCACAACCTGCGGAAGGACCCCAAAAAGTTGTTCAAACCACAAGTGTATATCATTGATTGTATGGTGTTGTTGCTGCTTCGAAGGGAACGTTGAATCAACATCGTCTTGAGGCCGCTTTCGGAGGGTCTCACAGCAGCCAGACGGAGTCCCGAATGGCTCCCCGAAAAACTCCGCATTCCACCAAGCATGTTCCAACATAGTTCAAGACTGCGCATGGACGTGGTTGGTCGGATTCATTCACTGTTCGGGGCCATCTTGCCTGAAGAGACAGTGTTTGGAGACCGAACGTGCTCACACGGTATCCCTCCTATCTCACCCTCTCCTTCTCACTACCTCCCTACATCCTCCCTTCTCCTTTCCTATTCCCTCCTCTCTTTCCCCTCCTTCCTCTCCACTCCCCCTCCTCCTCCCCTTCCCGCTCAAGCTGCACGGGATCGCGCCCAGCAGTTCAACCGAGGTGCCACCGTCATCACTGTGTGCGCTGCGGCACCTTGGGAGGTGCATCCGAGGGTTGCGTGAGCACTAGCCGATCGTGAGCGCCAGCCTGGACCGTGGCGCTCACTCATCTTGGGCGGACGGCCACCGGGGATCAACACACCTGGGGGGTCGAGGACTAATGCAGAGAAGGGCCCCTAGTGGCCGCCGCGGCTCACAAAGGTGCACGAACGGTTCTCGTTTCTTCACCCCGCGTACATTGCCCCCTGTTAGCGAACACTTCATCATCGCCCCCCTCAGGTTCGGACCACGGGACCGCGATGTCTCCAGAGTGGCCACAGGGTTGGCGGGCAGAACAAGCTCGCCAGAGCTTGCTGCGCCGTGTGGACATGGCCTCCGCGGCGCCCGACTGGCTGCGCCGAAGTGCTAGTGGGGTTCGACCCCCCGCTTCTGGCGACGTCCCTCTTCCGTGGCACAGGGCTGTGTCAAGTTCGCTGGGGTCCTCTGCTCTGCGGACAGTGCAGCGGGAACAACCGCATAAGCATAAACTGTCGGAGCTCCACGCGGATTTGATCGATCGGCGCTGGGGTCCCCTAGCGGCGCCTCTGGCGCCGCCCATGGCCCAAGAACTCCGCAGAGAGCAGGAGGTGGTGCTGGGTTGGGACCAGATGGGTTGCAAGCATTGTCAGGCCAAGAAGCTTGGAGACGTCTCTTCTTATCGAGGAACAAGAAACAACATAAACATTAACATTCGCGGATCCGCACGGATTTCCGCGCTTGAGCCCCCAAGCAGCGTCTCTGGCGCCGCCCTTGGCGCGCTCCGCTCGCCAGGGAGGGAGCCCAGCGCCGATAAATGGAAACGCGCGCGGATTTGAGAGAGGTTGTGGTTATGGCGTTTTTGTTGTTCTTTCTTCTACTCCTTCTTCTTTTTCTTCTTCTCCTTTTGCTTCTAGAAGACGGAATACGCGGCACCACTCAGTGCCGACGAGCTGCTGGCGTTTTACCCGCCGCAGTTGGCGCCCTGTGGGGAATCGCTTTGGGGCTGTGTTGGTTCATTGCTTTGGCGCAGTGTCGGTGCCCTCCTCGGGCTGCCGTGGGGCCACCTTGGGGCCTCTTCGGGTGCGCATGCGGACATCTGGGGGACTTCGGAAGGTGTGGAAAGCTATGGGAGACCCCTGGAGGTCTGATCTTGCACCTCAACGAATGCACCTCGTAAACTGCATCTCGTACGTTGTGTTCGCCAGTGGTTGCGACTTGTCACCTGCACCGAGCATTGTGAGGCCCATATGATGCACCCGAGAGTTAGGATGCCTGGGTTTGCACCGCATAGGTTCCACCCCATTCTGGGGACATCGCGGCGTGCGCCCAGACGTTACATCCCACGGGTTGTACCGCTGAAGTTGCGCACCGTGCTAGCACATTTCATTACATGCGCTTCACCTCATATTTTTCACATCACATGCTGCATGCCATGAGTTGCTGTCCATCTGCTGCACGCCACCAGATGCATGTTCAAGCTCCATCCCTCCTCAGTTCCTCCACGCTCCCCCATCCTCTCCCCTCCACCCTTCACCCTTCTCCTGGCGGTCACGCTGCGAGGAATCCCGCCATCCTTCTTGCTCGTTCTCCTCGATTTTCTTCCGCTTATTCCACCGTCGTCCGCCACCTCTCCTGGTCCTCCTGCCACCCATCCTCCTTCTCTTCCTGCCCCGGTTTGCCCCCGTCCTCCTCCCCATTTCTGGACGTCCTGCTCCTTGTAAGAAAATCTGCCCATTGAGTCCTAACCGCCTGCGGTCAGGATTCAGCTAGTTGTAGAACACCCGCCATGAGAAGGATGAGCACGGTGAAGGAAGGATGCCGCAGGAGGAAGACAACGGAGGGCGATAGGGGGAGGAGGAAAGAAGGGCAGCGCGGAGCGCAGAACCGTGGCCCGGCCTGCCCCTGCGCTGCAGCCACTTTGGCTCCGGAGGGCCCTGCGGGGAGCAGGAGCAGGAGGAGGAGAAGGCGCCCCCTGCTCCCGGAGGCCACCCGTGCACATCTCGGCGGCGAGCGAGGGGGGGAAGTGAGAAAAGAAGAGGGCCTTCTCAGAAGGCGGCGGGACTTCTCGGAAGCCCTCGCGCCTTCTGCGAGGATGTGTCTGTCTTCGGGGCAGGCTTTTCGGAGGTGGATCGACCTCCTACCCTGACACGTCGATTCAGGAATTGGCCGTTTTCGGTTCGCGAGAGGGCGTCGCGGCCGTCATTTTTTGCGAGTCTAGGTCCGTCGGTTTCGGTCCCACGCCGCTTTCACTGAGGGGAGGCTTACTGAAGGGAGGTCTGTCCACCGCCGAGCTCCGAAAGCTCCTCAGAAGGCCCATGGGGGGACTCCCGAGCCTTCTGAGACGGCTCGCCCCCTCTCGCTTCTCCGCCCCGAGCTCGCCGCCCGGCCACCACCGTGGCCCGGGGTCGGGGCCGCCCCTCGGCCCCAGAGGCGAGGAGGAGGAGGAGGAGCAGGAGGAGGAGGAGGAGGAGGAGGAGGAGGAGGAGGAGGAGGAGGAGCAGGAGGAGGAGGAGGAGGAGGAGGAGGAGGTGGAGGAGGAGGGAGGAGGGAGGAGGGAGGAGGGAGGAGGGAGGAGGGGAGGAGGGAGGAGGGAGGAGGGAGGAGGGAGGGAGAGGAGGGGAGGAGGAGGAGGAGGAGGGAGGAGGAGGGAGGAGGAGGAGGAGGAGGGAGGAGGAGGAGGAGGAGGAGGAGGAGGAGGAGGAGGAGGAGGAGGAGGAGGAGGGAGGAGGAGGGAGGAGGAGGAGGAGGAGGAGGAGGGAGAGGAGGAGGAGGGGAGGAGGAGGAGGAGGCTGTGGGGGGCCACGTCGGCGGGGCCCTCGGCGGCGGCACGGCGAGGGCCTCCCCTTCGCCGTGCTGGGGCGCGGGCCGACCGCCTCCCGCGGGCCCCATCGAGGGCCGGCCGCCTCCCGCGGCACGGCGGGCTTTCGGTGCGCCGTGCCGCCGCGCGGCGGCCCCGCTGCGCGCGGGCGCGAGGTCGAGCGCCTCCAGCGGCCCCAGGGTCGGCCGACGTGGGGCCACCTGCAGTGGGGGCTCGGGCCGGACGAAAGGGGGGGATTGGGAAAGGGGGGGTTACGAAATTTGCTGCATGCAGCTGGTTTCGGCCTCACCGAGGGGCCCATTCCTCGATATATGGCCGCCTCCGGCGCCGGGAGGCGCCGGGAAAATCAGCTACGTGAGCTGATTCTCAAACTCGCCCTTTGCTATCCCCCCCTTTCGCCCGACCCGACTCCAGCGGCCCCAGGGTCGGCCGACGTGGGGCCACCTGCAGTGGGGGCCCATGCCAAGAGACACCCTGCGGGCCTCCAGGGTGCCCTGGGTCTTGCTCGGGTTTCGCCGCTTCTGCCTTGGGCTTTTCGCCGGTGTTGCCGTGGAAGGGCGTGGCGTCCCCGCACCAGAGATCACAATGGACATCCTGGGGTCGCAGGGTCGGGTTTTTTGTGGAAGGTTTCTTGTGGACTAGCCTCGAGTGCTCAGTCAACCCGCATGGTACGGACGGGCAACCTTCCCAAGGGTACCCTTGCATCCTTGCCCCGTCGGCCCATCCTTAGCGACTTTCGCTGGCCGACCTCGTTCCAAGGACGTTAACGTGGCCCTCCAACGCCCTTTTGGATCCTTACCGCGCATCTTTATGATACGGGTTGACTGCATCTGGCGATCGGACAGCAGCCGAGAATCCGAGGCTGGGCGATCCGCGCGGTGTCGGAAGCCCAGGACGGGCCTGCCGTACACGCCCAGGACGGCCCGCCCAGGACGGCCCTGGCTGGGCACGGTGGCCTGGTGCACGGGTGCCCTCTGCGCAGCCCCCTGCTTCAGGAGCAGCTCATGGGAGCCTCGTGTGTCCTTCCGGTTCTGTCTTCAGAATGCACTCGCGTGCGCCAGCGTCTGGACATCGATGCGAGAGCGCCGACTCCGCGTCGACGAGCGTCGGTTCGCAAGAGCCAGCAGGATGGTACGGGAGGCTCCCCCGACCTTAGGCGCACGCCCCGCCGATGCGGGAGGAGCGGGCGGTGTTCCGCTCCCTATTGCGGGCCGCCCGGGGCTACGACAGGCACCCGCAGCACCTCGCCACGCTGCTGGGCTGGCCGTCGTGCGTGTTCGACCGCGGCGCGAACAGGCTTCCCCCGCGCGGGTCTCTTCTGGGGATACAAAAAGTGGCATAACCATAAAAACTCTGAGGTCCGCTCGGATTTCTCGGATCGGCGCTGGGGCCCCCCGGCGGCGCCTCCGGCGCTGCCCCTGGCGCGCTCCGCGCGCCAGGGAGGGGGGTCCAGCGCCGATCCGAGAAATCCGCGCGGACCTCCAAGTTTTTGTGGCTATGCCACTTTTTGTTCCCCTGTCTTCGGAGGAGGCCGGAGTGACATTGGGAGCCAGCTGGGGGGCCGAGGTGGTCCAGCACCGGGTTCCGACCAGCAGGAAGGGGCGGGGCGAGGTGCGAGCGGCTGGGTTCGAGCAGGTTTCTGCTGCCTTCCTCGGTGGTCTCTGGGCGACGTCTGCGGGTTCGGGGGCCGTCGAACACGGATCCGGGGCGAAAAGCCACCAGGAGGATCCCAGGAGGGGCCCAGGGACCGATTCTGAGCGGATTCGGCTTCATCATCATCATCCCCCCCCCCCGGCACCTGACAAATTTTGTTCGGGGTCCATTTGGCCAGACCCCCCGGCCGCCTCCGATCAGAGAGGGTTTTTTTAGCTGTTCGGACGTTCCGAGCTTTTTTTTTCCGGGAAGCTGGAGACGCATGATGCGCGGAAGGCCTGCAGGAGGCGTTGATGCACACATACACAAAGACACACAAACACACACACACACACAACGACGCACACACGCAAACACACACACACACATACACATTCATTCACACACAAACGTTTCCACACACACACAGACAAACAGACACACGCACAACAGACAACACGCAACACACAACACACAGATAGACAGACAGACAGGCAGGCAGGCAGGCAGGCAGGCAGACAGACAGACAGACAGACAGACAGACAGACAGACACACACACACACATCACACACACAACACACAACACACAACACACCACACAACACAAGATACAACACACCACACACACCACACAAAACACCACACAACACAACACACAACACACAACACCCAACACAACACACAACACAACACACACACACACCACACACCAACACACAACAACACACATAAACCGTACACAACACACAACACACAACACACAACACATATAACACACATAACACACAACATACAACACAAAAACACACAACTCACAACACAACACACACACACACATTCACGCGCACACGCATACACACACACACACACGTGGTCAGGGTGGTTTTCTCCAGCTTTCGGCCCTTACGTGGCCAGGTCACGCCCGGGATCGCGCGGTCGGGGATCCAGCGCGTGGATCGACTGCGCGTGAGAATGACCGAGCTGGCGCAGCGCCGGTTCCGGCGAGCAGAAAGGCAGAAAGGGGGGGGGGAGCAAGCGGTTCCCTCGTCGCCACGGGCCGGACGCGTTTCGAAAAGCTGGTCACTTTCGTCTCGCGAGGGGTCTGGGGGCCGATTTGGGGCAAGTTTGCTTTCACCAGCGCAACCGCGCGCGACTGCGCGCGGCTGTCATTTCTAGTAGGGGCGTCTTTGTGGTTCGGACATCGCTGCCCTTCGCAGCGGATCTAATCTCGCCCATGGGCCAACTTTGGGAGGTACGGCGCGCGTCCAGGAACGGGCCGCCGCCACGCTAAAGCAAATGCCCAAACCCTTGTTGCAGACCGTTCTTCAACCCGCCCACGGCAATTTCCAAATTAAACAGAGGAGGGCCTGGGGACATGCAAGAGGAAAAGGGAGGGCCCAGGGAAGGGGGCTGGAGGGAATTTCCCATTCGGTTGGACGGATCCCGCTTGGCCAAACGCAGTGCTGTCTTGGGCGTGGCTGCTCCGCCAGACGGCTCGGTCGCGCGGCTGGCGCCCCATGCGACCCCGAGAGTTCTTGTCAGCTTTCTTGGAGATCCGTTTCCGAAAAGTTTGAGTTACGTATCAGCTTGACTTTTTCGACTTTCCACGGCATGAGGTTTTCAAGTTGTCGCGCGACATATAAACGTTTCTTGGCGGGGAGATCTTCATGTCAGGCTCTGTTGCGTTGGGTTTTCCTTACTTCGCGCAGCATGAACTTTGAGCTGCCCAGCTTTGGGGGAGAATGCTGTCACTCAAAATTGATGAGTCCATGTTGCCCCTGGCCAGTGCCGGCCCACTTCGGCCGGTCGAAGGAAGACGCGTCTTGGACGGCATGATTGCCCCACCGACCCGTAGAACAGCGCCTTGCTGAGGAGGGGCTCTTGGCAAGCGAGAAGAATTTGTACTTCGCATGCGATTCGAGAAACCGTTCGGGCAGGTACCCGCTCAAGGGTTGTGAGCACAGGGGCGCCAAAAGCGTCATGCCCAGATTCTGTTTCCTCCCCACCATCACTATTCCCAACCATCCTGTGGTGTTGGGTCCTCGTTTTGAAGAGACGGCGCCCCGCGTTCCTCACCTCCTCCTCCTCCTCCCCCCTTCCCTCCTCCCATCATCATCATCATCATCATCATCATCATCATCATCATCATCATCATCATCATCATCATCATCATCATCATCATCACCGTTACCATCATCATTATGATCATCATCATCACCACCGATTCCGGCACACCCCTCACACGTTTCGTGGCCCCATAAGGAGCTCCACCGAAGGCCCCAGTGGCAGGGTCCGCATGCCTCCCCGCCACCCATTTCGGCACACCCCTCACACGCTTCGTGGCCCCATAGGGGGTTTCACCGAAGGCCCCAGTGGCAGGGTCCGCATGCCTCCCCACCACCAATTTCGGCACGAAGGCGCCAGTGGCAGGGTCCGCATGCCTCCCCACCACCCATTTCGGCACACCCCTCACACGCTTCGTGGCCCCATAAGGAGCTCCACCGAAGGCCCCAGTGGCCCGCATGCCTCCCCACCACCCTTTCGGCACACCCTTCACACGGTGGCCCCATAGTGGCTGCGTTCGCATGCCTCGGCCACCCCTCACCATTGGCTCGTTCGCATGCCTCCCCACCACCCATTTCGGCACACCCCTCACACGTTTCGTGGCCCCATAGGGAGCTCCACCGAAGGCCCCAGTGGCAGGGTCCGCATGCCTCCCCACCACCCATTTCGGCACACCCCTCACACGTTTCGTGGCCCCATAGGGAGCTCCACCGAAGGCCCCAGTGGCAGGGTCCGCATGCCTCCCCACCACCCATTTCGGCACACCCCTCACACGTTTCGTGGCCCCATAGGGAGCTCCACCGAAGGCCCCAGTGGCAGGGTCCGCATGCCTCCCCACCACCCATTTCGGCACACCCCTCACACGTTTCGTGGCCCCATAGGGAGCTCCACCGAAGGCCCCAGTGGCAGGGTCCGCATGCCTCCCCACCACCCATTTCGGCACACCCCTCACACGTTTCGTGGCCCCATAGGGAGCTCCACCGAAGGCCCCAGTGGCAGGGTCCGCATGCCTCCCCACCACCCATTTCGGCACACCCCTCACACGTTTCGTGGCCCCATAGGGAGCTCCACCGAAGGCCCCAGTGGCCTGTTTCGTATGCCTCCCCAACACCCATTTCGGCACATCTCTCACACGTTTCGTGGCCCTATGGGGATTTCCACTGAAGGCCCCGGTGACTGGGTTCGCATGCGCCCCCACACCCATTTCGGCACACCCCTCACACGTTTCGTGGCACCATAGGGAGCTCCACCGAAGGCCCCAGTGGCTGCGTTCGCATGCCGCCCCCACACCAATTTCGGCACACCCCTCACACGTTTCGTGGCCCCACAGGGAGCTCCACCGAAGGCCCCAGTGGCTGCGTTCGCATGCCGCCCCCACACCAACTTCGGTGCACCCCTCACACGTTTCGTGGCCCCATAAGGAGCTCCACCGCAGGCCCCAGTGGCAACGTTCGCATGCCGCCCCCACACCCATTTCGGCACACCCCTCAAACGGTTCGTGGCTCCATAGGGAGATCCACCGAAGACGGTACTCACACCAGCATTACTCACAACTGCATATGGTTGGGTCCTTCGCCAGGCTAATTTTCTTCCTCCTCCTCCTTTCCATCATTCCCAATCGTTGCGCCCCACGTTTCGGATCCGCCTTGATTTCCTCCCTCCTCGTCCACCCCTCGGCTGCCGCGTGGCTCTCGCCCGCTCCGGGCCTTGTCGGCTGCATCTGCTTCCCTGGGGCTCGGCGCGCGCACCCTCCGATGTGTTATTGCGTCGCGTTCGAGCAACCCCCGCGCGCGGGCTTTCCGGCAGCAGCGGTGCGCTCGCGCCAAATGGCACGCGATTGGTAGTTATCATTATGTTGACGTGTTTTTTGTTATTATTCTATGGTGTGTTGATTTTTCTACTGTGCGTCTTTCGACTTGTATGTAATGTTTATGTGTGTTTTTCTTTTTTTTTCTACTCCTGACGGACGTTCTCACTGCATCTCCAGCTCAGGCCCCCGACCGCCTCCAAGGCCCTTCCACGCAACTGCGCGCAATTGTTTCGGACCTGCTGCTGAAGGGTGTCGGGAAGATAGCAAACGTGCCGAACTACAGCTGGACAGACTGAGCAACGACGCAGTGGGGAGATCAGTCCTGTCAGAGGGAGCAATCCCCAGATATTCGGTTCTGCCCAGGCAGATCTCGCCTGCGACGCTTTACGCGGTGGGAGGACGACCTAGCTTCACTGGCAAAGCGTAAGCAGCGGTCGGCGTGGATATCTGCTGAGGGGATGCTGCCTGGTGGGCGTCCCTTGAACCAGATTTGTTTCGTGACGTTCGTTTGGAAGTGAATCTCAGGTATTTTCAGGAGGGGAAAAAACACACAGACACAATTAATCGGCGATTCCCAGAAAATATGGGAAAATATGGGCAGTGGGCGGGAAGACAAAAACCCAGAAAATATGTGAAAATATGGGGGATATTTTTATTTGTGTGTATTTATTTGTGTGTCCTGGGGCCCCTTCATATTTGAGCGTCGAGCACACGCTGCACTGTCTCACCGATATAATCGTCTCCATGCTCCCAGTCCTCCGAGGAGGCCAGCGCGACCAGCGCGCCCGTCGCCCGACGGGTGGGCGCCGCGTCCGGGCGATGACATTTTTCCGTTCGCTGCGCGTCGCTCCGCCGAATGTGGCCTACACCTTCGGCGATGCTTAAGAAAACCCAAGTTTTCGGCCAGAGTCTCGATTATTCTTAACGTTTCAATGTGAATCCTAAGATGTTCGTCGAAATGTTGGGTTTTTATTCAAGTTCTGAGACTATGAACTTCTTAACCCATGATTTCTTAAGCATTTCGCAGGGTGTAATCGTCTCCATGCTCCCAGTCCTCCGAAGAGGCCAACGCGACCAGCGCGCCCGTCGCCCGACGGGTGGGCCGCGCGTCCGGGCGATGACATTTTTTTCCGTTCGTGGCGCGTCGCTCCGCCAAATGTGGCCTACACCTTAGGCGATGCTTAAGAAAACCAAAGTTTTCGGCCAGAGTCTCGATTATTCTTAACTTTTCAACGTAAATCCCAAGATTTTAATAGAAGTTCGGTTTTTTTATTCAAATTCGCAGACTCTGAATTTCTTAACACATGATTTCTTGAGCATTTCGCAGGGTGTACCACGTTTCGGCGCGGCACGGCGGCCACGTCGCGTCCCCCGAGCACCACAGCCCCGAGCTCCTCTTGAGCGGATCGGCCTTCCGTCGACTTGCAGGGCGCAGAGCGTGTTGCAGGGGCCGCCGTCGCGACACGCGAAACCCAGACTGATGACCGCAATCGTCCTCCTGCTTTCTGGCCCCCAGATTGTTTTAAAAACTCGGGGAGGGATGCTGGGCCCAGGACATCAAGCGCCAAGGGCGTCACCATCGCCGCCCCCACCCCCGCCATACCCTCTCGATCATCATCCTGCTCCCCCAACGGCGAGCCGCAGATTCTCAGGATTTGTGCTGCCATTCTCAATGAGCACGCCTCGTGAGCGAGCCTTCACTTTTAGACCCCATATTTTCTTGATCATCGCCCTGCTCCCCTTGGCCCCCAGGGCGAGGGCCGTGGGGCACGTCGTGGCGAAGGTCCCCCTTTTTGTTCCTTCTGTCGGTGGAGAAGGGGCCGATGTCCTCGCCCCAGCCTGTCCTTCGAGGGCCGCGCGGCCTGCTCGCGGCCTCCTCCTCCTCCTCCTCCTCCTCCTCCTCCTCCTCCTCCTCCTCCTCCTCCTCCTCCTCCTCCTCCGTAGCCATTTTGGCTCAAGATGCCTGGTTCCCTTGGGGCCAAAACGGATACCGCTAGTCCGCGGCCAGTTCTCAGAGTTTTTCGCCTTCACTGCAGGAGTTGGGCGCCTGCCTTTCCAGTCTTTCCCGAGCTGCTCTCGCCATGGTCCCCCCGCCCTGGCGTACCGAGGATGGCTGGACCAGCGTCGGCGGAGGCAAGAAGGGGAAGAAGTTCCAGACGTACACGTATTGTTCGTGCGGGCATTGGACGTACGATCGTCTGCTGGCTCGCCGCGGCTTCTGCGTGGGTTGCGGCACGGCCATGCAACCTACTGGTGGTGGGAAGAGTGGTGCAGGAGGGGCCAACGGAGCTCCCAGCGGTGGCGGCGGCGGCGCGTCTGGTGTGGATCCCGCGGCAGTGGCAGCGGCCAGGAAGGCGGCCGCACTGCTGCCCCCCGCTGCTGCAGCCGAGTTGCTTGCTACCCTCAGGATCAAGCCAGATCCTCCCCCACCGATGCCCCTCGGCGAGGCCGAGATCAGCTCCGCCGAGGCCAAGAAGCGTGCTGCTACCCGTGCGGTCCAGCAGGCCATCGACGCCCGCCTCCGCCTCGAGGAGCAGATCGCTGCAGCCGACAAGAAGGTCGACGAAGCTACCAAGAAGGAGGAGGAGGCCCAGCAGGCCGTCGAGCTGGCTGCCCGCAACCTCGCTGCGAGGGTCCTCCCAACGCCCGAGGCGACGCTGCCTTCATCGGGCTCGGTGCTGCACATCGGCGCGCTGCTGGAGGATCCTGACTCGGTGCGGCTGGATTTCGGCGAATCGATCGATGTCACGGGCCCCGCATTCTCGGATGAGGACAGAGCGAAGTTCAGCAATTTCGCCGAGCAGCAGCGCATCGCTGCCACGGAGCTCCTCCGCAAGGCTTTCTCGGGCGTCGCCGAGCAGGCCAAGAAGCTCCAGTCCGAGTACGTATCTTATGTCAAGCAGATCCAGAAGAAGCGCAAGGCGGAGGACGGCCAGGGCGTTGCAGTCCAGCAGCCGTCGGCCCCTCCCGCAGCGGCGGCCAGCTCCCCTGCAGGCGCTGCGGCGGAGGCCAGCCAGGAGCCCCCTGGCCCAGCGGCGCCTGCCGCCTCGCCCACGCCCGCTGAGGCCGCCGAGCTGGAGGCAGAGCGGCGTCGGGAGGCCGTCCGCGCCGCCAGCGCGGCCCGCGCAGCTGCCAAGCAGGAGGCGGCGGCGGCGGCCCCCCCGCGGGGGTAGCCTGGGCGCTGACGACTTGGGCCGCTCCCTGAGGCTGGTGTACGGGAACATCTCGTGCTGGGGGCCCCAGGCTGAGCGCTGGCTGGCGGAGACGCCAGCAGACGTGGTGGTCTTGGTTGAGACCAGGGTGAGGGGTGTTAAGTACACCCAGATGTGCGCTGCCGCGAGGCGGCTGGGCTGGAAGGCTGTTGGCGGAGAGGCTGACGCCACGGAAGCCTCTTCCACGTCGGCGGGGGTGGTGATCTTCGCCCGCGCCCGACTTGGGCTCGCCTCGCTGTGCCTTGAGGCGAACGGAGGCTGGACATCAAGTTCCTGTTCGCGCTGGTGCGTGGCCACCCTCAGGCTGCGCCGCGTCACGCTCACCATCGTTCCGATCTACATGGTCTCGGGCGAGGAGTTGGGCGGCCGCAACCTCAAGTTGCTTTCTCAAGTGGGTGCTCGGCTCGGCCAGTTGGCGGGCCCTCTCTTCATCGTTGGGGACTGGCAGTCTGTGTCCAGCGAGCTTGCGACGACTGGCTTCATGGCGGCGCTTGGCCTGGTCGAGGTGCTGTCGGGTTTGCAGGTCACGTGTACTGGCGGCAGGGGCGCAGGGCGTGCCATCGACTACGCCTTGGTCTCGTCCTCTTTCGCGTCGGCTGTGCAGTTTGCAGGGGTCGACGTCTCGGCCCCGTGGGGGACCCACCTCGCGCTCTCCTACAACATCCTGGCCAACCCGAGGTCGCTCATGGGCTGGTGTGTGGTCATGCCGAAGGCGCTGGACATTTTTGTCGCCTCCAACGAGAGCTACGACCTGGACTGGGACGCCGCCCTCTCCGAGGCCCGTGCCTTTCGCCAGCGCTTTTCTGCCCGTTTTACCTCTAACTTTGAGACGGCGAGCCTCGCCATTGCAGATCACGATGTGCCGCAGACTGCCCTCTTGCTCGGAAGTCAGCTCGGGGAGTGGGCCCTAGCTTTGGAGTTTGTGCATTGTGCCAAAAAAGGAATCCCTCGCTCGCAGTGGCCTCTGTACGTAGGACGTTGTCAGCAGCCTCGCCTCAAGTACGTTCCCATCGTGCCTCGTGCCAGCGACGGCCCTCCTCTCGCTGACCGCCATGCCCGTTTTTGGCAGGCCCTCGCTGTGCAGGCATCCTTGCTGTTGCGTTTGGCTGATCCCGAGGCGGACCCATCCGAGGCATCTACTCCGCGCGCCGGCTGTGGTGAGCAGTTCTGGAGCACGATGCGTGGGCTTGAGGCCCTGCAGCTGCCCCCGCCTTTTGATCCGAACGACGCGGTGGAGGGAGCGATCCTTGAGCGTTGGATCTCTCGGCTCCGCCAGCTTCGCTCGCTGTCGCTCGACAGCCTTCAGCAGATCGCGGAGGAGGCTAAGGAGCAGGGAGTCCAGGCTGCCCAGCGCGCGGCTGCGGCGGCCCGCGCGCGCTGGCGTTCATGGTTGTCCGACGCTTTGGCGGGTTCTGCCAGCAAAGCCCATAGGCTCCTCCGCGATCCCCCCGCCTTCTGCCGCGCCGAGCCTGTCTGGGACGGAGAGCCAGCCTCCACGCCCGCTGCCGTGCTAGAGGCGGAAGGCGCTGCGTGGCACGCAATCTGGTGCAAGCACTCGCGGCCCGAGGCTTTGGAGGCCCTCGCGAGGATCCGCCGTGCGGCTCTTTCGTCAGACTGCTTCGAGCCTGTCACTCCTGACCAGGTGAGGGGGGCGCTAAAGACCGTTCCTGATCGTCGGGGGAGGGGGATTGACATGATGCCGCCTCGCCTGGTCAAGGATGCGCCGCTTGCTGCTATCGCTGCGCTCGCGGCCCTTCTGACGGCCATCGAGCGCGAGGCCACAGTGCCCTTTCAAGAGTTGTTCAACCTCATCGCCTTGCTGGATAAGGAGGATGGAGGCCTGAGGCCCATCGCCCTGCTCAATTTCAGTTACGTGCTGCTATGCCGCATCAGGAAGCCTGAGATAGGCGCCTGGGACCGTGACCAGCACGGGGCCTGGGACAAGACTGTGGGTGGATCGGCCGACCTGGCTGGGTGGTTGGACGAGCTGGAGGGGGAGCTTGCGCTCCTGGGAGGCTTCGAGGTTGCGGGTGGACTGCTCGACCTTCGGAAGTTTTACGACCTGGTGTCTCTGCCTGACTTGGCGGCGGCTGCCCAGGATTTAGGCTACCCTCTCCGCCTCCTCGCTCTCGCCCTCGACGTCTACCTCGGTCCTCGACTCCTCACCCTCCAGCGCCAGGTGCACACAGGTATCTTGCCTGGCGGAGGCATCCTCGCTGGCTGTGGCCAAGCTGTCTCGCAGGCGCGTGCCTACCTGCACGCCCCGCTGAAGGCGGCTCACTCTTTGGTGCCAGGGTTGCGCCTGAGGGAGTGGATCGACGACCTCGCCTTCCGTCTTTTCGGCACTGAGCACTCGCTCAGCTTGGCCTTTCCTGTGGTGCTGCGCGCCCTCTTTACGGGCCTGCGCAGGTTGCGATGCGAGTTTTCCCTAGGGAAGTGTGGCCTCATGGCCTCCTCTGCTGCCATCCGTGCCTTGCTGCCCGCGTGGGCGTCAGCGGCCGAGGTCGGGGCTGGTGGCCTCAGGACTGTTCGTGTTGCCCGCGACCTCGGCCACGACACATCTTTCGGTGCCTCGCGTTCTGTGAAGGTGCGCAAGAAGCGTTTCATGAAGGGCAGGCGCGCCGCCCTCAAGATCTCGGGTCTGGTCAGGTCAGCGCCGCGAGCCTCACGCCTCTTCGTCTCCAATGCCCTGCCGAAGTCGGTGTGGGCGCCCGAGGTGCACGGGCTGGCGCCGACCATGCTGAAGCAGCTGCGTGGTCAGGCGAGGCTCGCCAGCAAGTGCCCTCAGCGCGGCACGTGCGCTACTGTGGCCATTCGCATCAGTTTTGGGGCGCGGCGCGACCCGCCCATCTGGTACCTGCGGCACATCGCAGGAGCTTTTTACTCTCGAGTCCTTGGAGAGGACGGCCTCGCTGCGAAGGTCCAGCGAGGATGGGACGCGTCCCTGAAGCGGGTGGCGCGTGGCTGGAACTTCGTGCGCGGCCCGCTCTCAGCCTTTCAGGCCTCTGTCATTGCAGCTGGCTGGCAGTGCCCGTCCCTGTCCAAGTTGGTCGAGCCAGACGGGCAGGAGTGGGAGCTCTTCGCCACCTCCGTCGCCCCCGTCACCAGCCTCCTCGCGGCTCTGGAGCAGACCGCTGAGAATGCGGCTTGGCGACAGGCGGCCAAGCATCTTGACGGGGGAGGGGCGGAGGGTGGCGTTTGGTGGCAGCATGTGCCTGCACTGGCGGAACGGCTGGAGAAGGAGTCCCAGCACAGTCTTGCCAGCCTCGTTCGCCTAGTCGCCTGCGGAGGATACTGGACGGAGGAGCGTCGTCACCAGGCAGGCTACCGCACGGACGACCTGTGCCAGCGCTGCCATCGCTCCCGTGAATCTAGCCGTCATCGTTTCTGGGAATGCATGTGCAATTTCATGGAGAAGGACTGGGCGCTCTCGGTTGGTGTGCCTCCCCCTCCAGAGGCCGTGGTCTCCTCCAACCATCTTCGCAGTCAGGCGTTGGAGGAGATCGACAGCGCCCCTGTCTTCTGGTGCCGCGGGCTTGTGCCCCTTGCCTGGCTGAACATCCCGCCCCCCCCCGACGAGCGTGGCCATCGGTGGCTGCGATGCGGCGTCGGGGCGCTGCCAGGGGGGATCTACGCCACCGACGGTGCAGGTGGAGCCTGGTCGTCTCAGCCCTTGCTACGGCGCGTGGCGTGGAGCTTTGCCCGCCTTGGCGACGGCCAGGGTCTGGACTGGGATTCTGGCTGCACGGGCTTGGTGGACGGCCCTGTGCAAACGGTGCCTCGTGCTGAGCTCCTGGCCATTGTGGAGTGCGTCAGGGCCGTCCACCCTGCTGCCGATTTCAAGCTGTATTCCGACCACGTGAATCACGTGAATGCGATAGCACGCGGACGCCGCCACTGCTACAAGCTCGAGCACGCGGACCTCTGGCACGATCTTTTTTCGCTGCTTGACGTCCGCGTGGGCCGCTTCGCGCTCCTGCACGTGCCCTCGCATCTAGCCGAGGACCCCGCGAAGTTTGCGCGTCTAGGCCACACTGTGCTGCCCGAGGCTATCTTTCTCAATGCAGTGGCCGACGGGCTCGCCGAGGAGCGGTCTGAGGAGGCCCAGCTTGGTCCTAATGTAGCGCGTCGCGCTTTGGATTTGGTGGAGCAGGCCGAGGCCATCCTGCTCCGCAATGCTACGCTCTGTGCTGCCGCCGCCTCCGCCCCCAAGAGCCCTGGCCGTGAGGTCATCAAACCGAAGGTTTCTAGGGCTCAGAGGAGGGAGGAGCTGCTTTCTGGCTTCGCGGCCCGTTCCCAGCATGCCTTTGTGCCGACCGCTATCGGCTGGTGCTGCAAGAGCTGTGGCCGATCGGTCAGGCGCACTCAGAGCCGCGCCCTCCACCTCCTGCTTTCTTCGTGCTCGGCCCTGCGGCCGTCGCCTTGCTCGCCTCCCTGCCGCGTGGAGCTGCAGCAGCGAGGCCAGCTGAGGGAGGGGGACGGGGCGGTCGAGGACGGGGGGGGGGACGGTGTGTTGCCTCTCGAGCCTGCGGCAGAGCCAGAGGCGGAGGACACTGCTCCCGCGCCTCGGGTCTGCGTCAGGCTGCCGCGCTCGTACGAGGGGCTGCCGCCCATCGACGAGCAACTCTTTCGGTCTCTGGGGATGCCTGATCCCCCATCTCGTCTGCCTCCTGGCACTGGCATCGCTGGACATGTGCCGCATGCCTCTCACTTTTTGTGGCGCAAGGGCGCCATCACGTTCTGCAGCACCTGCGGGCGCTACGCGGACTCCAGGCCCTCGCTTCTTCTGGAGGAGTGCGAGGCGGCGAGGTACGGACCCCTCGCGCTGACTAAGGCGCAGCTGACTGCCCTGATGCGGCTGCGCAAGGGCCTCCCTCCCAGGCCTGGGGTCCGCGAGTGGCCCTCGGCGGGTGTTTAGCCCGCAGGTTTTGTTTGCCAGCCTGTCGCCCGGCCTTTTTGCTCTCGCGAATAGGGTGTGCGCCTGGCTGCCGCGCATTGCAAAAACCTCCTCCTCCTCCTCCCTCCCTCCTCCTCCTCCCTCCTCCCCCCTCCTCCCCTCCTCCCCCTCCTCCCCCCTCCCCCCTCCCCCCCCCCTCCTCCTCCCTCCTTCCTCCCTCCCTCCTCCTTCCTCCTCCTCCTCCTCCTCCTCCTCCTCCTCCTCCTCCTCCTCCTCCTCCTCCTGGCCCGTGGCCGCGTGCGTGCCAACGGGTGCTGATGTAGAGGCGGACCCGGCTTCGTGGGCCCGCCAGAAGTCGAGGCCACTGTGCCTCCCGCGCCTCTTAGGCCAGGGGCGCGTGACTACGTATCCGGGCTTGCCTTGATCGTTATCCTACTGTCCCGAGGTTTCCCGGATCAGGCCAGAATGCCAGGATACGTGGGTTCGGAGGATCGGGCCGCATCGCCGATGCATCGGCGTTGCATTGGCGGTGCAGTGCGATCCTCCGGCCCCATCAACTCGGACCCCATTTGAGCGACACAAGGATGCAGGGTCGTCTGCGCCGACATTGGCCCGTAAGCTGCCAGCGTAAGGTATCGCGGCGCCCTCCTCTCCAATGCGGCGTACCCCGGTGGCGGCCCACGTAAGCCGCCACGTTAGGTCGCTATGCCATATCGCATACAGTCGGATCGAGGTATGAGATCGACGTCGGTTCGGGGGGGGGGCACCCAAATGTTCCTCGTCATTGTCGGTTGGTTGTTGTGCGCTTTGGGGAGGGTGCTTTTGGATGTTCTGTTTGTCTTGGCCGAAGGAGGGCATCGTGTTCTTGAGGGATGCTCTTCTGGCCTAGGTCGGACTGTAAGACCCCTTATTATCCTCCTCCTCCTCCTCCTCCTCCTCCTCCTCCTCCTCCTCCTCCTCCTCCTCCTCTCCTCTCCTCCTCCTCCTCCTCATCCTGCTCCTTCTCCTCCTCCTCCTCTTCCTCATGCTCATCCTCTTTCTTCCCCTCCTCCTCCTCCTCCTCCTCCTCATCCTCCTCCTCATCCTCATCCTCACCGCTCCTCTGGGAGGCCTCCACTGTCGGGCCAGCCCCCCGGGCTCAGGGTCGTGAGGCAGGCCGTGACGCAGTGCCCCCTGGCCGAGGACGCCGTGTGGGAGGCGTGCGGGGGCTCCACCGAGTTCTCGCACCCAGCGGGGCGGGCGGCCGCGGCAGTGCGCAGGCACAGGCGCGCGTGCGGGGGGGATCCCCGCCGCCTCCTCGGGGGCAGCGAAGAGGAGGAGGAGGACGAGGAGGAGGACGAGGAGGAGGAGGAGGAGGAGGAGGAGGAGGAGAGGAGACGGACGAGGAGGAGGAGGAGGAGGAGGAGGAGGAGGAGGAGGATGAGGAGGAGGAGGAGGAGAAAGAGGAGTAGGAGGAAGAGAAGAAGGAGGAGGAGGAGGAGGAGGAGGAGGAGGAGAACGAGGACGAGGACGAGGACGAGGACGAGGAAGAGGAGAAGGAG